>KK502437.1:908002-1000288 GCA_000688735.1 Glossina austeni | reverse complement strand
ATTCCAACATGAGTACTTTGGATTTAGTAAAAGAACCTTTGCTAGGCAAGATGCCATTGCGTCTTAGATAAATTCCAACATGAGTACTTTGGATTTAGTAAAAGAACCTTTGCTAGGCAAGATGCCATTGCGTCTTAGATAAATTCCAACATGAGTACTTTGGATTTAGTAAAAGAACCTTTGCTTCGTGTAGGCAAGACGCCATTACGTCTTAGATAAATGCCAGCGTGAGCACTCATAATCGGCTCCCAGCATAGTCCACCCTCCGCCTTTACGATCCAGGTTTTCCTTGAACCAATCTATAAAACTTTATTTTCACAGCCATCCCTTCTTATGTTTATTATAATAGCTCTTAATAAAAGCGTAATTGTAATCATTTCAAAAAGCAAAATGTAACAATATACGTAAATGAGTTCCTTTCAATTTCAATTTAAATTTTTTTTTTTTTGGTTTTCTTAGTTTTTTGATAACAAGTTTTTATAATTTTGCTTTTGAATTCTGTCTATTTACTCCATTTCTATAGTTTCTTTTACTTATTAAAAGGCATACATCAACGTATCAAAGAATATTTGCTGGTTAAAATTATACACACATACACACCAAAACACAAAAGTTGTAATTTTCTTTTCGCATACAGTGAAAGTTCTAAATAACGATTACTTCACAGGATATGCCATTGACCGAATCACTACAAATCATTCCATATTGAAAATGTTTACGATCTTTCCTTTAGTTGAACATCATAAATGTACTCATATGTATATAGGCTGCAGTATTTACATACCAAACATAAAAAAAAGAAAAAAAAAACACCCAGTAAGACATAACCAGAATATGTGGTTAAAAATGAGAAATCCATGTCCATTCATATGGTTGAATGGCTAACCGACGAAAGCACATCAACATATCTACGTGTATGTTTCTTGCATGTTTTACGGATATATAAACATTTATGCATGAATGCATTTATAATGAACAGTAGAAAAAATATAAACTTTACTTGAATGTTTACGTGATCATCGTGGATGATGGAGCGCACTACACTTTTCAGTCCATTAGCAGCAACATAGGCGATGAACCCACACAAGCTATAGTTTATATAAGATTCTAAGCCGATCAGCTTATCACTTTGTTTGCGTAACTCTTAAAATTTCCTAAAAATCCTGGGCATGAAATCCCAATCACTCACATTGTAGGGCATAAAGACACCACTGGAAGTAGAGAGCTTTTCTCAAAACACGCCACATATCTTCATATAAACTTTCGCACCTTATGCTAAATTGTATTTTTTCTCCTATTTTTTTTTTTTTTTTTAATTTTTTTATTCAATTACAATCATTTACAGTTATAGCAAAAATCTCTCTCTTTTTTTGTTGTTTAAATTTAATTTATTTAATGCAATTAAAAAATAAACAAAATTAAATAAAAAACATTTAAGTATTATGAAGTAAGGGAACTATGAGGGACTTATGGCGAATTTCGGATAGGCAACGTTTCTACAGAAAATTTATATGAAAACAGTTTTTTCTTTTTAACTGTTCAGTAACTCGATTAGGAAACGTGTAAATATTGCTTATTGCAAGCTTCGTATCGAACCAAGTCATAGTTTGTTGCCAGATCGTTAATGGAAACTCTGGCTTTTTCCTTTTTGGCTTTTCATCTCATAGAATTTTCCAGCCATAGGTGTTAAACGGTTTAGGAGCATCGATTAACTGAGAAGATATCTACACTTTGAGGGTCTAAAGAAATATGGGAAATACTTTGAAAAAATTTAAAATTCAAAATTAGCTTTATATCTACTGCAAGGCTTTCTTACTCACTTGCGTTCGACAGCATGTCGTATATACCTTGATGATATCACAAATTATTTACACAAAAAACAAAAACAATTTCAACAAAAAGGGAGGAATAGATTGTTTTACTTCTGCCTGTCTGTGTTACATACTTGTTATAATTGGCATGGAAAACTGAAATCAGAAAATATCTTGCAACTATGGTATCATTTACGAAGTTTTCATATATCCTTATAGTCATGAAACCGGTAATTAAGCAAATAAAAATATTGCGGTCGGGCATCGTTGACTTAAATACCTTACATGACCTCATTTAACTCCATTCTTCACTTATATTCTTGATCAGATGCTAGAAATTATGCCTTCTTTTCACAAAGAATTTCAACTAATTTAGTAAATTTTTTAATTAAGTAAATTAAGTAAAATTAAAAGCAATTTTCTTATGAAATATTTCATTACTCTTCACCTATTTTTTTTTTTTTTTTTTTTTGGGTTGTTGAGTAAAGTTGGACTAAGCCAATAAATTTGTGGCTTATATGTCCGAAGTGCAATACTTTACTGACTCTTCACCTATTTGAGTGATAAAACATCAAAAATGATATCTTGTTTTCAGATAAAAAAAATGGTTTCCAAACTTAAAACGTGACACGTCACACGTGACACTAAAGACAATGAATTTGTATGAATATGGGTTTCCCTTTAAATAATTACATATTACACTTTTTCCTTACTTTTCATCGAAAGGTTTATATGGGCGGGGATTCAAAAAATGCCTCATCGCATTCAAACTTTTCATATTAACTTAATATGCTGATATATTATTACCTAACGATTTTCGTTAAGGAATTTTGAAAGTTGCAAATGACTTTCGTACAAAAACCTTCTGAAAGTAAGGCTTTTTTATTAGGGGAATGGTCGTAAAGATAGTCCGATTTAATCAATTTTCAATAGGATTGGTTTTTGAGCCAAAATTATCGAATTTCATTAAAATAGCTGAAAAAATCCTACTTGTAGAGTGAACATGAAAGTACTTGAACAGATATAAGGCAAGCAGACGGACACAAAATCAACCGGTATAATAAAAGGGGCACATTATGTCCTTCGGAGTTTTGCTTACATTCATAAGATCTCAAGAAGTGTTGTAGAGTATAAACTGTCCGAAGAGATGATAGCGTTCCATGCATCTGCCTTATCTGTTGTTGATGACCTGAAATCCATACGACTCCATATAAAGCACATACTTCCTAGCTGAGTATGAATTAATTGAATTGACATCAGGAAATATCAAATTCGATTCAATTGTTTACGTAGGTATGTTCCACCTAATTAAACTACCTCGTATTATTGATTGCTTACTTTGTCTAGGGTGTGCAGAAGGTAGTATTTATTCGTGTAAGTATTCCTTCTATACTCTATTTCGTATTTAACCAAACCAAAAACATGACACAATTACTTTTCATTTGTTTAATGAAAAATTTAATAACGAAAACAAACAATAAATTCTTCATTTATTGTCGGTAAAACCTTATTTCCTTTTGGTTCTTTATAACCAATATAATTAACGTTCATTTGTAAGAAGACAATAAACATGATTCGTAATTACGAATTTTTATAACCAAACAAAAAAAAAGAGAAACTGAAAATAAAACAAATATCCAAACATCCGAAAACACATGCACTACTTCCGTATGTGTAGGTACAACACATCTACTGCAAGAAATATATATCACGGGAGCAGACGGAGCTTCACGTTTACGAACCGCAATAAAAAATAATGACGGCATAAATATAGCGCAGGCACGTTATATATATAACCGCAAAATATTACCGTCACAATAACTGTACGCTGATCTCGACAGCTATTTTATTTATAAAACACTCCCGTATATGGTAGAGAAGAGAGCCCATAATTAGATAATGATTGTAGGACACATGCACGGACGACTTTAATTGTTAAAAAATGAAAATTTAAAAATTCTGCAAAACTGATTACTACCATTTACCAACAGAATATTGAGGATCTATTGGAATGTAAGCGAATTCGTAAGAACTTGAATTATGAGCTTGCGTTGCCCTTTCTTTAGTTTTTTAATCCTTGCTACCGCCCAGTTGGCCGCAGGAATTTATGCGATTTAGTTTGAAGCGGGTTTACTGTCAAATTGAAAAGATCCCCCAATTTCTTAAGCAAACTTACAAACGCGTCAATAAACCGTCTGTAGAAGTATTTTAGCAAACATTTGGTAAGGAACGAAGATGTACCCTACGCAGTCTACACTTATTCTTGTTTATATTTCTACTACAATGGCAAAGTTCAAATTAACAGTTGACCACCAAGTAAAGTGAGAAGTAATCTCTGGGTAGACAGTTAATATTAGAATATATTAAATCTAAAATTTAAATGAGCCATCAGCATATGTTATAATTAGTCCAACTTAGGACTTGTCGTACACATTTACATGACACATGTCACTATTTTTTGGCTTTTCCGTGTCTGTATTGAAGTCAATTTATCGTATGACGTTAAGGACTGAATATATCCCTGATACAAATGAGACAAAGCTACAGTTAATAGAAGATTTGGACTGCGCCAATTCGTTAAACTATTTGCCTTGCTTCCAAAAAAATCTGAATTGAAAACTGAATAGAATACGGGGCGTAAAATACATCCCTGAGTCACTTCACCTGCAATTTTTACATAGAAATGTACGTTTTGCAAAGAGGATTTAAACAGTTGACAATGCAATTGAGTTGGAGGAAATTTTTTAAGCTTAAAAAGTAGTTCATCTTCCCAGATTCTATCAAAGAGTTTTTCCACCCATCGCAATAATTTCTGTTTCCAATGGTTTCCATTGGACATACGAAAGGGTACGACGACTTTACTCAACTATGGTTATTCCTGAAACCGAACTAGTGCTCAGGAATAGTAAGTTTTTGCTCTAGAACGGGGAGAAGTTTTCGTAAATATATTCTTTCAAATATCTTATAAAATATTAACAGCAAACTAAGTGTTTAGTGGAATTGAGAAATATTTTTGAAATAACGGAAAATAATAAGCAAACATTAATTGCATTAATTGTAAATTTACTACTAGGCATCTAATCAAATTTGGATTGGGTTGCCTACAAAGCAGGTAAGCAGGTACCCCCCACTGCATAACACTTCATTAACGAAAATAGAAAAGACATTTTTTTAAAAATTCCCCAAAACGTATTTCAGATTTGTATAGCATCCTCGCCTAATTGACGGTCATGCGTATACATATGACGACAAACGCAATTGCTTTACTTACTCTACATCAAATGCATGCCTTCGCAAATTATTTATGAGGGCTACAGAAAGATAAGTAAGTTTTTAATTGAATAAAGAACAATGCATTATTAATGTTACCATTTTTATACCATCAACACCTCTCATGTATCCAGGACAAGTTCTAATTTTATTATACGTATAATTTTCTGGAAACATTTTGTCTAAAAATCCTTTTCACAATATATGACCTTTGGCATTACATGTTAAATAATGTTAACAAGTTTGTTACATTTTATATCTACATCAACTGCCAGGCTCCTGACTTATATATAACAGAACAATATGTACAATTTCAGGGTGGGAAAAAAATAATCATAAATTACTATACAAAAAAAGTTTTGCACTGAAGATTTTGCAATATATACATGTTGACGGTTTTGGCTTAAAATGAAGTAATATGAGAAAGTAAAAAAAAAAAAAAAATATCTATGTTTACCCGAAGGAATATCTAAAGTGTCCAAAACTCAACTTTTTAGATAAAATCATTTTTTATTATATCTTAAATGTAAATATTTCATGATTAAGGCTTAAACTTACTCTACTTCAGTCTAATTTACTCCTAGCAATGGTAAGAGACATTCCAAAATAAAATGGAATGTTATAAGTTTGGAAATAAAGCTATCAGACTAGAATAGTGGAACTCGCATTAACAATGAAAGGTCTTATACAGAAATGGTTTATGTGTTTAGTGTTTAGTTTAGTTCAGTCAAGGATTATAAAAATTTCTCTCTTTACAATTATTCTCATGATCTTTTCTAACCTACATTGAAGTCGTAGATTTATTTTAGAGATTGCGGAAAGAACTTCAATTAACCTGAAATTTCTATCCCTCTGCAGATTCATTCGCTCTTTCTTAACTTTCTCGTTTTCGAAATTTAGTACATTACCGGCTACAGCTGAAGCTATGTATTCTTTCTCTCACGAACAAGTGTAGAATTGTTGAAAACTAAAAGAAAAATCTTAAGAAATAGGAAAAATTAATTCGAGGGTTTGTTAATGACTTATGAGGAACAGATTTTCCATTCTCCTTCAAATGATGACAAAAAAAGTTCTAATGGAATTACGACCTCACACGACCTCAATAAACAAGAAAGTGCAAAATTATATTATTTTTACTTAAAAGCCTTAAATTTCTAAGATACACTGCCGTTTTTATTACGCGTATTTTGTCACTCAGATAATTCCGTTATATTTTCAATTGCTTCTGCAGGAAGAAAAACATGACTTAATAAACATAGAGCTTTGTGTTTTTTTTTTTTTTAATTTCCCAATGGAAATTATCATTGATCAGCGTTTCATGTCTGTTGCAAGCATTCGTACCCATAACCAAAAGCTATGTTTTTAATACTATTTCCTTTCTGCTTGTTTGTATTGTGCTTTCTCATCGTTCATATCATGAAAATTTATTGTACGCATTTTTTTGTTAGCATTTTTTGCAAATCTTTTTGAGAATTTTTAACGATTCTATGCCCGCGGTCAATATTGGAAAAGCTAAGAATTTTAATTTAAATTCCAAATGGTTGGCATTTTTACTTTAGCAAATTCTTAACAACAGTTTATATTAAATAAAAATGAAATTGAAAAACTTCGCATATTCTATTTAAAATGAGGAAAGAAAGGAATTTTACATTCACCTAAGGGATTACAGAATAATGTAAAAAAATTGCAAAACATTTAGTTAATTAAGTAACTGTTGAAAAAGTCCTCTTAAATATATTTATAAAAACTGTCTTATGAAGACAGGCCACAGGCCACAGCCCACAGCCCACAAACCACGCCCAAAACTTATTTTGATACAGATAAAAGTCCTTTAGGTATTTTCTTTACGTCAAAACGTCAAACGTCATTTAAGCAAATATGAGCTTCATCTCACATGAACGAAACGTAACCGTGAATCCATTGTTTACGTAATAAGTTTCAATAATTTCTGCACGCCCTGAAACTATATATGTATTGACAGAGACACACACACACACACACACGTACATACGCACAAGTAAATGGCAAGGTCCAAACAATGCGTTGGAAAAAAAAATTTATCCAAATTTCAATCAAAAATGTGTGTGCGTGTGTGTGTGTGTGTGTGTGTGTGTATTTACGTTTACTTTTGGAACCACAAAATATATATAAAAAAGCTGGTATAAAATTTCAGGCGAATTATTAAACACACATTATTTATACGCTCTCTGTCATTTAAAAGAAGATTCCTTAACAACTCATTTATGCAAATATAAGTGCAAAAGTAAATATAAACAGATAAGAATGTATTCAGAAAACGGTAAATTATTCTTTTTGTTTGCCTTTCATTCATTAATGGCAAAATTAATAAATTCTCATGTATAATCATTACGTGATATGTGGGAGATTTTATATTGACATAAATTCAATTTTAATACTGTTATGTATGTAGTATTTTTTATTCTTTTCATTTCTTTTTTTATTTCGTTTTTTTTACTGATACATTAAAAATAAATATCTCCCGGCTATTGGCTATTAATTGCCAAAGATAAAATATGGGTTACTATTGTATTTAAAAATTAAAAAAAAAAACAAAAAAAAAAAAAAAAACAATCAAACGCGTTAATGAACAAACAAATAAGTTTTAAACGAATCCTGTGTACCTTGAAGAGTTCTCCAATTCTGGTGAAATTTAGGCGCGTGGAAACACCCTAAGTTCCCATTTCCTTGCTTGATTCACAGAAACATTCGATTTCTGAATACTGATTGATTGACTTCTGTACCTTAGAGACTTTCTGGATTTTATCTTTTTTTTCAAAACCTTGAAGCATGCGTCATATAATTTTGCGGGAATGAAAAAATTGCTCTATAGTCTTCAGCTTATGTCCTTTTAATTCCCATACATAGTTTCCGATGTATTATCAATTTATTTATTCCATGAAACTCTGCAGTGAGGAGTGCAGGAGAATCCTTGACCGCTACAACTGTTGAAGAACACATGCCGCTTAAAATTTTTCCCTTGATCCTTCTTTAAAAGGACAAAACCCTCTTTTCCTTTTACTTAAGAGCAAACCGACTAAACTTAAGAAACATTTTTCAAGTTCTTCTTGACTAAGGAAAGTTCGCAACGTGCTTAGGTTGAGTAAAAGATAGGCGGAACGCATATTATGACTGTGAAGTTTTCCAACTTTTCATTTGCAAATACTTTCCACTAATCTTGGATAAATGGTTTGTGCGGATCATCGATAGCCTGCTTAACTTTGCGTGGCACAGCCAGTTATAAAAAAATTCCATAATTTAAATAATATTCGCTGAACTATTATTTACACATTTTTTTATTGCCACAAAGGAAATGAAAAATTTAATATAATTTCATTTTTTTAGTAATCCGATACAATACGAAAGTCATTCATTGTTCTGCTTGTATGTATGTTATGCACACATATAAATGTATTTAATTAAAGCATTTTAAATATAACTGTAATTAATGCCTTGCCGTTAAGTTGTGGCAAAAAAGGCAAGAAAAGGGAAACTAAGTGGAAGTCAGTGGATTATAGCTAAATAGAAAAAAAAAAAAAAAGGAAAAGAATAAATAGTAGAATGGAAGGCAAAGGAAGGAGAAAAGCAAAAGCGATTTGTGGTTATAAAATATGAGAATAACATAAACATCGTTCCATTACTTTGTGCTTTATCTGCTTATTTATATTGTCAGTTGTTTGCATTCTTTGCAATTACAGTTACAGATTATTAATATTACTTTGCTTGGAAAATTTATAGAAAAAAACTTGTGAAAAATATTTTAATATTTTATGTTGAAAATTATTGGTCCATATGCACTTAAAACTTTTACAACTTGCTTTTTAACCAAAAATTCAAAAAAGTTTTCCATATCCTTATGCGTTTCTTTCATGCTTCTAGTGCCTGAGCTGTTGCTCAACAATTTTTGCATATTCACAATACTTTTTAATCACAATTGGTACCAAAACCAATAATCGCAAAAGTTTTCTTATTCATCTTCAGCATAGTTTCTGTCGCCTTATCCAACATTCACTGCCTTAAAAAGAGCGAACCGTAAAAGGCAAGAGAATAAACTATGAGTCTGCATTGAACGACTTTTTCATACCCCTACCTAGTTAGTTAATACGTATATTGAAAAGTTTTACCTTCTGTCAATTTATTTTCTTATTTCAAAACAAACACAAAAAACTACTAAAATCAATCGAATTTATTTTCCAACATCAAATTGAAATCTTTTAAAACATTTTTCTAAATTAGATCATATAGTAGTTAGTATGCGAACAAACTATTCTCGCAAGGAATTTTCGTAAAAATCCTTTAAGAAATTTCGACCAAACTTTTAATGACAAATCATATAATGTAAGAGGTGTTGACATGTAGTCCGATCACTGTTTCACTTGAAAAAGGCATTCATTGAGAAAAATTGGTACAAATTAATCAAAATATTTTCCATCACTCTCTTCAACTTTTTCTCATTTTTCTGTCAGCATTGCGATAACGGGTTGCACTGACGATATCGAGTTCTTCAGCACTGCGAAAAAGCATGGCAAGCAAGCCATGCTATATCGATAACCAGAAGGCGGTATGTCGAATGAATGCGCTGAATGCGCACAACTGCCCATTCGAGCTGCGAACAGTGTATCGTTGATAACACTTGCAACGGTTGGCCGAGTGTGGTCATGCAAAGCCATGACTTCGCATCTGTTAGCTGTTATTATCGATCTTTTTTGCAGCATCGTTCAATTTGTTCAAATGTTGTCGGTAGGCATCTCAGCAGCAAAGCTTTCACCAGCTCACAATACACTACACCTTACTAATTCCACCATATATACAGAAAAACTTCGATCATAAATATTCCGTTTCGTTGTCGATATGAACGGCTCTCCTGTACTAGCCCATGACTTTTTGCGGTTGCGATTGTCATACTAGATCAACTTTTGATCAGCAGTCGCAATAAAAGAGAAAATTCTCCTTTTTTTGCCTCACAAGCAATGAAACCGCGTCGTTGAAACGCTTCGAAATGGCATTTTCAGTCAATTCGTATGGTAGCGATTTTTCCTCCTTTTGGATCTTTCCCATCGTATATAAACGTTTACAAGCAGTTGATTCATCAACTGCTAAGCATTTTGCCTCGCGTTCTTCGAGAATTTGAGTTAGGTTTTCATCCAATAAATCCTGCAATTTATTGTCTTCGAACTTTTTTGATCCTCCATCCCGTTGTTTGTCATGGACATCAAGCTCCTGAAAGTATTTGATGTTGCTTCGGCAGCAGTCAAACAACAAAAGCAAGGGAGGCGAAAATGCAATTGAGGCGTTCCATGATTAGCATCTGTTTGCACTTTGTAACTCGATAATACTAAACGTGAAAACTGTTACTTTATAAAGGTCAAAATTAGCGACTGTGTACGTTGTGACTTCACTTTACTTTACTATTTTCACGAGTAAATATCGTTGGTCAAAATAGGTGGAAGCACATATCATGTATGTATGTAATCATCTGCAACTCTGTTCTTGTAAGAGTTTACATAACACTTCAAATGACGCGTTAGATGACAGTCTGCTTGAAAAGTGTGCTATACAAATATTTAGAAGCTAATCGAATTTCTTTCATTTATTTATATCAAAGTTTTTACAATAATTTGTAGAATTTGTTGCAATGGCTCGCTAGACATGATATGAATTATTGAATAATTTTGAAAATAAATAAGAAAATCTTGTTCAAATGCTATCAAAGTGTAAAATTTACAATATCTTCCAAGCAACGTCGAGGACTACATTTCAGTGTTGAGCGCTTAAGTGAACACAATTTACGGGTTTATCTGCATAGACTGTGATATAAAAATAACTTTCAATAACCTTTTGAATATCGAATTATCAATTAAAACTAAATATTAATATAAACCAATCACTCAAGGGGTGTCCTTCCTCTATTCACAAAACAAGGTGACAGCCAGGAAGAAGTGAAGAAAGAGAAACAGAGGTCATATCCTCAGTCTAGTTCATGCTTACTTAGTCGATAAGTGTTACGACTTTACCCACTGACTACACACACACACTAGAGTTACGATCAAAGTAAGCTCTACCGCACTTGAGATTGGAAATCGCTATCATTACCTGCTTAGATCGGAAACCTATGCTGCTATGAATTCTACTTTGCATGGAAAGTTTTCTTAAAAACCAACAATTCCTGCTGTATACTGTAGAGTGCACAAAAATTTTATCCAAAAATAATCAAAAAATTCAAATCTATATGAAATTCTCACTTGTTATTTAGGTGTATGTGTGCCATTCTTCTCTCTTTCCTTTCTCCACTCCTGTTAAGATTTCTAACTGTTAGATTACGCATTGTCGAAACTTTGCAATCGTAAAACTTGCACTTTGCACGAAATTGTTGTAATTTCTTGGTTTAAAAACTTTTCGAGATATATTTTTCCTTTTGCTTTTTTTTTTTTTTTTTTTTTTTTTTTTTTTTTTCTTTTGCATAACAACCAAACGTGTGCAATACGCTGTGGAGCATTTCATGCATACAACACTCTATGGTATAATAAGTTATGGAAACTTATGTAAATATTTATGAGCGCGTTATTCTCGCACGTAAGCAGAGATAAGAGAATTCTTTGTACAAAAAACAATAACATGTAGAAATTGTTAACGTTCGCGGGGAGTGTGCAAATGTACCCTGTGTGTTTGTGTAGTGCAAAAACGAATGATTAAGAATTAGTTTTATTTGAAGCACATCTAATATGTTACTATGTGCGGGAGCATATGCTCTACATATCTTGAAATCAACAATCAAACGGAGATCAAACTCTTCTTCTTGCCAGAATTAAGTCTCCTTTTGCGGTTATTATACAGGCATATATTATATATTATATAGGCACACACGTATCAAAATTATTAAAAGACGAGAAGCAACAACTAACATGACACCAAATAGCGAGGCGGGAGGGAAGTACGTAGCATGCGGAATTATTGGTATGCTTGTACAACTGCTTTGCTTTGATATTTCTTAAAGGTAATGGGAGGAAATAGAATGCAAATCTGTGGTTTACGTAGAGAACCATGCTGAGCGCTATGTGACGATGCCGAAGATTAAAAGCACATTGAACAGCCAATACAAATGCATGTTTAGAATTTAGAGAACGAAGGTTTTAGAAATCAACAAAACCAACAACAGAAATTGAGGCTATGCAGAAATCTATGGCCAAGTCTGACAAATTATCAAATATCAAAATTAAAGCTACTGTGAGAACCCAAAGTCGTCCCTCGTTTTGGGCTCACGGGTTCTCCGTCTCTGGTGAGGTGAAGGAAGTGCTAGACTAAGGTAGAATATAAAAGATTAAGATAGCAGTAGAATAGAATAGATTAACATAGCAGTAGGGATAGACTGAGATAGCAATAGAATAGAATAGTTTAAGGTTAAGAGATATAGGTTAAGAGTAGAGAATAAGAATAAGTTGGGGAGTCGTCGTCTGCCTCGCACAGAAGTCGGTCGAAGTTAGACTCTCGAGTGGAGAGATCGGTTAGTGGATAAGAAAGAGTTACAAAAGAACGCGTAGAGAGTTATAAAGAGCCCGGTGTGAAAAAAATAAATGTCTTGCGTGTTTTTCCTCCCCTGGGCCGCTGAGCTGCCCCAGCCTAAGGAAAAGGGACGAAACGTCCTCGCACTACATGTGTTTCCTAGTAATAAGATTACAAATAGATTGGAAGTCTTGGATCATCTTAACACATTTCTTTAGAAGCCAACATTGTCAACTGCTTGTAAAACATAGAAATATACAACGGAACACTCTAAAAATAAAGGGTTCGCTTAGCGCGTGTAGCGGAATCGATTCTTTCACATTTTTCAGCGGTACGTCGTCTGTCCGTCCCATTAAATCATATTTATGATTTCAGAACTGCACTGAAAAGGAATATTTTGTCCTGAATTTTCTTTAATAATTCTTGTCAGACTAATTTCGAAAATAAAAATAAGCAAAATTGGTAGCTTCAAGGCCTCGCTTACAATTGCCACTGATAATTTTCTACTTTTTCCTAAGTTATACTGAGAGGTTCTTAGCATTGTTCAACTCTCGAACGTCAATTTTTTGCGAAGGTATGCTCTTGAGTCAAGCAAAAACCTAAATAAAAAGTAGCTTTTTCCGTTGTGATGCTCTTGTGGGGTTACCCAGACTATGACCTATGGTCTTAGAATTACGCAGTTTTTTATTTTTGTAGCTTATATTTGTCGTATATTAACACCTGATCATTCGTTGTAAGCCGAATGAAAACGAAAGCAAAAGGTGGGACAGCAGTAAATGGGATATCAATATCAATTCAGTTAACTTCGATTATGATTCCAATCGACAGGTGAATATATATTAGGTTGGGGAAAAAGAAATCCATTATTTCTTCTTCTTCTTTTGCTTCTTTTTGAATCCAGCTTTGTGTAAATGGTTTAAAACTGTTTTATGGTCGATTTTTAGCTCCTGGGCGATGTTACGACTGCTAACACCGATCATTTCTTCGATTTTATTGGCATTTTCGACGACCGGCCTACCTGTGCGAGGTGCATCTTTAACATCAAAAATTCCTCAACGGAATCTACGAAACCAAAATTGCACATAATTGGCTGTTACAGTATCGGAACCATAAACACCATTCACAATTTTAGCCGCCTGGCTTGCATTTTCGCCTTTGTTAGAGAAAAACTGTAAAATATACCGAATTTTCTCTCTGTTCACTTTCATTTTTAACACGCTGTAACTCACAACTGAATGCACCAAACAAAAAACAACAAAAGAATTTTTTTTACTGCGGAATGTCACCTTTCCAACGAGCATAAATCTGAAATTGTTTGATCGTTACTTTACGAGAAATCTACCAGTGTAGCCATCTACTGAAAAAATAATGGATTTCTTTTTCCCCAACCTAATATAATCCCATTGCCTTATATACAGATCTACTACGTAAGATCTCCGTCTCCACGTCTCTTCCATCGAATTTGAAATTGACTTTGAAGTCAAAATTTGATTGTAAATTAGATTGACAATTATTGTCACTAGTTTTTGTTGCATGCAGTGTAAATTAGATTGACAATTATTGTCACTAGTTTTTGTTGCATGCAACATTTCTTCTTCTTGTATTCGGATTTATGCTAAGAGCACAAGTGGGAATCTTCGCTCTCTATGTACGAACGTACGAAAGAACCCATGGGCAGGCGCACCATGGCTACTTCTGCAGTGAGAAACATCATAATGAAAATGTGTACCCCGTAGTGACAAAACCATACCATATCTCCCTGTGGTATGTGTAGAAATTTTCGAAAAATGATGCTACCTTTGGCAGTTTTTATCGTTCAAACGCTATTTAATAATCTAATAATTTGTAGCGAGTTTTAAACTCGATTAGATCCCAACCAATAGATTACTAAAATTTACATTTAGGAATTCGAAAAATATCTCGTATATATCGTAACGATCATTATATAAAAATATGCTAAACACAAATATTGAATTAAAATAAAAACAAAGAAAACGAATGCATCTAAGGAAACGCTGGATATTGTCCAAAAAACAGTAATAATGAAATCAAATTTGCTGCATTGCACCATAGTTGAAATACCAAGACACCGTGAAAAAAATAAAAAAAACAAAAACAAAGCAAAAAAGCTGAAGCAGGGACGAAAAAACATGTTTAACAAACTTTATCAACAGCACTCAAAAAAAAAAAAAAAAAAAAGGCGCTACCCAAGAATAAATGGATTTTCCACAGACAATTTCACTTTGATGCTTCTCAAGGAATATATCGTTATGTTGCTTTATTGCTACACTGCGCTGTAGGTTGCTTGGCAGAGATGTTTGTGATGTTTTTGGGAAAGAGGAAACAATTTTAAAAATTTTTACAAAATTTTCTCTGGTTTTTTTTTCTTTGCTTTTTGTGATTACAATACGGAGTCCCCAGGAAAAAAAAAGAACAATACGACATGACAGGGCTATTGTTAACTGTTATGCCAGATATATCTATAAAAGCACGGACTGGGATAGTGTTAAGACGAACATTGAACACCCAACACAACTAGTGTATACCAATCAATTTTTCAAGTAAATCTGATTTTCTTAATTATTTGTTCCGAATTTTAAATAAACGTTTGAAAGTTATTACAAAATTATTTTATATAACATTCACAGCGCCATCGTGTCCATTCGCTTTTTTAAGCTATTTTGAAATTATGTCAGGAATATATGAAATAATTGCAACTTTCGTTTTTATGTTTCCATATAGTGGCAGCCAAACTTTACCATCTTTCCACTGAATCGCTGTAAGTCTCCGATAAACTATTGCATGACATGTCTGATCAGTTGGACGTTTGCGAGATTTTCTCTTGTGACGGCATCGAACCAACTTCAAGAACTGGTCCTTAGAATTCTTAAAACTCATTGAAGAAGATATGGAATTGAACCCTGAATCAAGAAAGTTTGACATTAATTTCAGCTATTTGCTGTTCGCCAAATCCTTCCAAGCACTTTCGCATTATTCCCGTCTATAAACTCAATGTTTAAAATGGCAACAATATATATGTATGTGTTGTTAGTCTCTGGAAACCTATCGCTACTCTTCATAATGTTTTAATTCAACTTTTGCGACAGAGTTTCGATGAGAGTAACTCTCAAAATATTACATAGATCAAGAACCTATTCGTACGCTTTATGAAATCTTAAATGCAAACAGAATGATAAAGTTAGTGTATCAATGATTCTGATTCGTTTGTAAATATAAAAATAAAACCTCTTCGCTCTCATCACACATTGTACAAAAACAATTCAATTCGCTGCACGGTAAGGTGACACAATTCATACGAAATGCTTTCAATAATAACGAGTAGGCACTTGAGCTGCTACTACAGAGATAATAAAAAAAATTGCAGATGAAGGTGTTGACAATAATAAATACAACAAAAACGATAACGAAAAAAACAAAAAAAAAATAAAAAGAAAAAGTCACAAAAGGCCATAGCATACGAATTCGTGTCATAATAATGATAGCTGGACTGCATTGGATATGACTTTGTTTTTAAAGAATTTTATATATATAAATAAATTTGACACAAGCTGTGTGCATCTCTTTATGTATTATTAATAAAATATGATTTTCTCCTTTCACTATAAGAAAACTTTTGTTATGTTTTATATAATTCTTCTCTAATAAAGTAAATTAAATTTGCACCAGCACGACAACCAGAAGTGCGTATATATATTTATATATATATATATATATGTGTATATGCATTTTTGTGCTACGTACTGTCTATGACATTTGCCTTAAGGTTCTAAAATATTCTCTAAATAATGTATGTATGTAAATGACAAAGCAAATCTCATTTCATGCATCTCCAGGATATGAGAGCGTCTAGGATAAGAAACTCAGACTTGGAAAATTGTAGAAATTATTAAATTTAATGTGACGGTAACACTGAGATGTACAACATGGCAGCAATAACAAGAACAATAGCAGAAATATTGGTAAGCAGTTTCAACTACAATGTCATCTTTATCAGCAACATCAACAACAAGCTCATACTGATCATCATCATCATCATGGATTTCCGACACTAAGTTGTATAAAAGGAAAATCTTGTTCTACATACTTCAACAATGGCCACTACATCAAAACGGCAATAATAATAACAACAGCGACTGCAATCAGAACAAAAGCGTTAATGAAATTGAAATCAATTGTTAAACATGAGAACAATGAAAACAAACGTTTTCATGCTTGTTGTGCAAAGCACAGAAAATTGATTGAAATGCTTAAAAAGGAAACTTTGCTCGGAATTCCTGCATAATTTGGTAAGACAAAGATTTTCTTTGATGCACAGCAATAGTTGTTGATGCTAATTTAAACTAGGAAGACCCAGAACATGTCTACAATATCAAGATATTCTTTTTTAGTGTACGTATTGAAAAGAGTGAAAACTTTAAAATCTCTTTTTCACGAACTACTGCTAGAGGGTACTGTACACGTCAGATGAAACGCTAAGTGAAGTTCCTAAATACGCAAAAACCATTAACATTCTCAGGTGTAAAATGCATAAAATTGCTTCTCTTTCTCATCATTACTTTATTTGACGCTCATGACAGCTTCGACGTTTGACAAGACTAAGTGTAGCGATTAAAAGCAATTCGGAGACTTCCCTCGCTTCGAGAGCTGGTGAACTTTGATCAGAAGCAGCGACGGCCTTCACCTTCCTTGACCTTATTGGCTCAATTTACTCTCTGGAACATTGCTGATGGTGGTTTAGAGGCTTCCGCAAGTTAATATTTATGTCCAGAACGAGAAAAAATTTACTTGGGCCAATAAAGCCTTTCTTTGAAGCTATGTATCCATCCTGTTAGTTTAGACCAACCCGTGTAATATTTCATCCTCCAAAATAGCGACCTCTCCGGAATATTTTCGGAGGGTAGGTTGATGAAGGAATCTATTCCTTGAAAAAAGCAAAGAATGCCTGACTCTCTCTTACCGTCCGCTTTCTCAAAATACTGAGCAAGAGCTATCGTTGCTGTACCAAAACCCTAGAAGTCTGAGAAAGTCTGACACCTTTATTATTTCCGTGAGTTGTATTCACTGGAGATGGAGAAATCTTGTGTCTCGACTAACATTTTAGTCATTGTAGAAAAACATAGTTTATCAAATAGATATACAAATCTTACCACGACCGAGGTTTGTTGAATTCTCGCAGACATAAGGAAATACAAGCTTTCCGGTATACCTATTAAGAGCCAACAGTTTGTTCTCTCCCCTCGTTGAATATTTATAGTTACACCAAAGTTCTGCGCTTAATTAAAGATATGATTTCACGGCTTTCTAGTCTAGTCATGTAACACTTCCGACTTGGATCAGGAGACTGAAGTTTGTATCTTACGCATATTTCTTTTCCGAATAGATACTATTGAGCTCTTTGGTGTACTTTCCTTTATATGCGTTTGTCGCTTTTACTCCATGTGCAATGAAAAGAGGAATTGGTTCAATCAACTTTTTTTCTCTTCATACATCCAAAGTGTTGTCAACATCCAACGTTATCGTAGTAGTAAGCGTGCAGCTTTCAATAATATTTTTGCATTCAAAAACACAGACTACTGCATACTTAAACATTTACTGCCTGATGTAGTCTGGGAAAACAATTACATGGTATTAACAATTCAATGTTAGTGGTTTACAACACACCTTCCTCTGCTTCTCCGTCGTTTCAACATTAATTCGTATTAAGTCTAACGATACTATACGTGGTAAAGGGCACTGATTTAACGAACACTTAAGGCTCCGCAACGAAAAAGCCGACGGTAAATAAAGTGCTAATGGTTCTCTCATTGACTGGACTCGTTTTTTTAGGGCTTCTTTGAAGAATATGTGTTACTCTAGCAATCTTCAGTAGCTGTGGAGCTATTGTCAGTTAATCCCAAGATATTTTTTTCGATTTTTGAAGGTACGAAAAATATATATCAAGCCTGCGCACAAAACCAAAAATAAGCTGGAGATTGTTGGAAAACTTTCTAGTGTTCCCAATCCCAATGTATCCTTCTACCCCAAGTGGTGCAGGGTACAAAAATTGTAATTTTTCAAGTAATTATTTTAGCATAAAATAAAAATTTGGAAAGGTTACTGCATTTATGGTAGACTGGAAAAAGGGAATTTAAACGCCTACCTGTTCACAAAGGTTTTTTTAAATATTTAAGAAAAAGTAGTTAAAAATAGCTTTAAAATCCAAGAAAAGTATAATTTCTTATTACCATCTAAAAATAAAAAGAAAAAGTAAAACAACTTGAACAAAATATAAACAATCATAAGTAATGTACTTTTCAGCTTAAAAGCACGCTTTAGAAAAGAACGTTCTATAAATCTACGTGTTTAGCTTCAGAGAGTACCTTAAGTACAATGAAATTTAGGTTCATTATCAGTGTTTAATACAAGCGCTAGGGCATTAGGTTGATAGAGCTAATCCGTGGGTTACTTTACATATTTTGTAATGAATTTTGTTTATCTCCGTACATTATGTGATATAATATGTCACGATAATCTTATTAAGACACATGATAAATACAAATAAAAGTAAGGCACAAGAAATGCTGAAGATGATGTAAAAGACACTAATTATGCACTACAGCACGTGTGATGTTATCGCATATTAACTTAGTGCGGATGTATACAACACCCGAAAGCACTTGAGATAGATCCACCTGTCATTGTATTTTATTATATTCATATGATTAAGCTTGCCTGTCCGGCTGTCCATCTTGGTTTCTTGTGTTCAACCTAAAGGCCGCAACTTTTTGGAATATTTTCATCAAAGGGCGCCCAAGGGCAAATGACATTTTATTCTGAAAAGTCGTTTTATGAATAACTGTATTAAACAAGCTGGTAAACAAGAGAATTTGTTGATGGGCCGTGCCACCCACTTATTTTACTCTTTGTAATTGATATACTTTGCTTACAATAATATATATAATCTTTTCTCTCTTCTTAGTAAAACCTCCGCGTATCATGAAACAAGAAAATCTACTTAAACAATTATGACACATTTTGCAGGAAAGTTTCGCAAGTAGCCAAAGCTCGTAAGATATAATAGATTTCATAGCAGGAAAAATTAAACTTTTTAATAACCTTTCTCCGAAGCTGAGTAAGTCTCTTTTTTAAGAATACGTGCTGTTTTAATATATATGACACAATTCCGTTCTTTTCCGCTCTGACTAACCAAGAGGCTAAAACAGACTCCACGAAAAACAATCAAGCTTGAACTGAAAGTGGGACAATGATCAAGGCATAAGACCCTTATTCCTTAGTACAATTTGCTGAGTTAATTGAAGCTTGTCTTCTTGCCTATCCATCTGATGTATTCATATAAGTTATTTTTTGGTCAATATTCAGATCATGGTTTCTTATGAGGTAATATTTAGTTGCTTTTAAAAATTGATTGAATTGGACAATTTTTACGACTACTCCCTACAAATAACCATCCGTTTTGAAAAAAGTCGTTTAATTCCTCTCAGGTAACCCCTTTTCGTCATTGTTCGATAATTGAAAGCATTTATTAATAATTGAGGCATAAACACAACAAAAAATGATTGGTGATAGACTACAAGGACACTGCATTAAAGTTTATTTTTGAATATACGAGATAACTTATACATCCTCTCTACACCATATTTCTAAATTTACTTTGCTCGATAAGCTATAGTAAGTTTCGCTAAATATTATTTTTGTTAAAGTCCTGTTAACTTTCTGGCATCTAACCAAAAGCTGCCAGCATTCATTTACTTAAAATAAACATTTAAAAATATTTTAGCTAAACAACGATTATATGAAAATTTTCAGTGATTTAGTTCATTTTCTTTTTGTCCGCTTTCTTTCTCTTTATTCTTTCTCTTTCAAATTTTTAACAACATTCTGCCAACTCGTCATAATACAACTGAATGACTGAAGTAAAGAACAGCAATTAAGCTAAAGCCGCCACTTAACAACGACAACTTATTGTTGCATGCAGATGTATGTGTGTGTATGTGTTTATTTATGTTTACATTTGTAGTTTTAAGTTTTTTACCCTTTTCTTTCCCTCCTGGCGACCGTATTAAACCTTCTTCTGTCCGTAATTTGCTTGCTAGCATAATTCAACAAAAAAGAAGAAAAAAAAAAATATACTAAACTTAGCAAAAATTTTATGCCACCTAAGCAAATTTATATATAAAATTATATATATATATTTATATATACATGTGTAAGTACGTACATACATTTCCATCATTGAGTGTTGTTTGCTTCACTTCATTCACTAGCACATCATCTCATACATACCTTATTTTAGCATCAACGCACATATTCAGCACATTTTACCCATCACATGGTGATGTATACTGCTTGCCAGTTTGCCTGCATAGGCAAGACCGTTAAGGCTGTGCATAAACCAAGAGTGCTAAATAAACATTTGCGAGTAAATGTTGCATTCTTCGTTTGCGGTAGCGACGATGATCATGATGATGTGGCGGTTTGGTATACCATTGCTTTATGCCTTTACTTATAAATAAATGTGTAATAGTTTTGTTTTCATTACCTGCTCGTTTATTTTATTTTAATGTTTTACACTTTCCTACTTCGCGAGGTTGAAAAAGTTTTTAATCCCAGCTTAATAGGGAAAAGAAAATGTCTTACTTCGATGCGTTCTTTTTATATTTTTCCCTTCTTCCACCTTCCTCCCTTGGATGACTGTTATCGCTAATAATCACTTAGCCTACCGCAAAAACTTTAGAAATTTTTTATGAATAAGTAAATATATCTTAAGTCAAAAAAAAAAAAAAAAAAACTTTTTTAACTCTTATCCAGCTATTTAATTGTTAGGTAAACAAATTTGTAAATATTATGGCTGGGCATGGGGACGGGCTAAGCTTGTTTTAATTTTACCTAAAAATATTGTGGGCAACCAAGAGGTGGAAAACAAAGTTAAACGATACTGATGCACTTTCCTTCCGACCAGACAGCTTAATGGTACCAGAGTTGTTTTAATATTTCTTACTCTAGATGAAGCTGATAAGCAAAACTTGATACCAATTGAAGATCGGCGCGCAAACGTTTTAAGGCCGTAAATGGATCGCATTTTCCTTTTCAATAACTTTTTCGGTTGACTGTTAAACAGATAAACTAAAAAGTTTGCAAGAGGCGGCTTCGAGTCTATTAAGCCCGCAAACATTGAAAGCATTTATTGTGGAAAAATTTCTTCTCTCTTTTGTTTTCGTTTAATATCACTTAATTTTCCTTTACGCCATTGCGGCAATTATCCTTGCATGAGGCAGCAGGAAAGTCTGACACTTCGCATGTCCGCAAAGCCATGCAAACAGCATGTTGTTGCTCTATGTAAGAGCCACGTAACGACGTAACTACGTAATCGACTACCATTGGGTTATTCATCACTTAGATGCGACCTTCATACTGATGCTTTACTGGAAGGAATATATCAGATCGGGTTGACCTCATTTAAAGTTCATTTGACCTCTACATGGACTTACATGTCTTGGCAATTTTTCGTTTGTGTTGATCTCGTCTTTTGCGGAAGAAATATTGCTGATTGTTTCTCCTTAGGTTCCAAGGAGTTGTCAAGCAGATTCGCTTTGGAGCAAACTTTCATCAACAACCTTTTCATCAAATTCTTTGTTAATCATAAGCAGATCAGGGACTCTGTCTCTCTCTAGGTACGATTTTAAGTCGATATGGCAATAATGTCAGCATGTTCAGGCGCGTAGCTCTTGCTTTCAAAATTTTCTTTGCTCTGGTTTTTTTTTTAAACCTATGTCGCCATTTTCAATAGCGTTTAAAAATTTTTTAATAAGAAAATCTATGTAATTGTCTCAGTAAACGTGCAATAGAAAAATCGTTTTGGTGTCATGCCAGTAACATACAAAAATGATAAAATCGATGAAGAAAATTTCACTGATGCAAGCGGAAATTTTGCTAGTTTAACTACTGCATGCTTTTCTCAAGTATTGAAAATTTCCCTGACATGGTGACTGATAATTCCTAGAAAAGATTACAAAATATGGTCGTCCTCATGCTTTATTGTTAGTAGGATGACATATGTTATGGAATCGGCGAAAAAATTAATGCAGTGTGAAAACGGACAAGGTAGAGAAAGCACCGTTGATGAAGAAAGTCCTTATAGTACATTCCCCTTTTAGGGCGCTAAGAGTATAAGAAAGTACTTAGCTGTTGCTTGTTGGTTCAATATTTATTCGTGAAATATATTTCAATACCCGATTTCTTTATCCTCTTGATCTCTTCTGTCATAATATTTCTATTGCTGCAAGCACGCAAAAAACCAACAGGACCGATATCGCCTGTTCACTTAACCTAAGGCTTGTATTATTATTATATGTTGATGATCTTCCCCGTTAAAGTTAATCAAAAGACGAGGAAAGTTTATTTTTAAAGAAGAAATATTCTCCGGTTTTATTTGGAAATTTTTTTTTTATTTTTGCATAATGTTTAGTTACGGACTGCTTGTGAACTCTAAAATTAAAAAAGAACTGAAATTATTTACAATAAAAATATTGTGAAATATGTTTTTAAACAAAAGTATCAATTAAATGATAAAAGAAAAGAAAATTTATGCTATTTCCTCTATACTGGCAATAAAGTGATCAGTTCGCAACAATACAAATTCGGATTTCCCTTAAGGTGTATGATATTAGATTTCCATCTGGATCACGTATTGGATTAAGAAATGTAAACATGGCACACATGTGCGCACCAGAAAAATGAGTGTGGCGCTTACTACACATCGCTTTGTCAACTAAATCTAATTCCATTCAGCATTCCATTCGTGATACTATTGCGTTGGATTAGACCCGGCGAGCACTTCAGCCTTGCAAACCTATTAAATTCTAAGACTATTTAAAATTGTCATACCATGCACATTAAGTTTGTGCGGACAGAAGGATAGACTCACCTCTTATTTTACACCCTTTATTTTATACTGCCTGCCTAGTCTTTGTGTCTGTCTGTCTATACCCATTGTTTTCTTATGTCCAACCATAGAGGCTGAAATTTTTGATGTAAATTGTTGCACCGACTGACGTGTTTTGGCCTAAGCCATGAAAATGGTTCAGCTCGGACCACTTTTTCAACCCCTTCCTATATAATGGCTTATTTTGAAAAATCGTTATATGAATAAGGACAGTGTAGTGTAGGGTATTCAATGGTGGAACGGAATTCGCTATAACGTTAAAACTTGTTTATGAGGAAAATTTGTTAACTAAATTTAGTTCGTATAAATATTTCAAACTAGAATCACCATAAAGTTTACAAAATCAAAAGCATATGAAAATCCTTACAAGCAACTTATAAATGTCTTTGGTTTCGTTAACAAAATTAAAAACAAAAAACAAAAAATGAAAGCTTTACTATAGATTATATAGTATGCCATTAATTTTTACAAAATCTTAAATGATAACAACATAACCATACAAGCCACTCTTCCCAAACCTCAAACATGGACTTCTTAAAGCTTAAGTATTACAAATTGGAATGAGAAAGTTTTTGGAAACAGCCATTTTAACGAACCACACGTTTCTCGTTTCTCGTTTCTTTGAGAAACATCAAGAACATGCACCGTACTGGTACAATAAATAAATAACAAATAATTTTGTTTTCTTTCTTTTATAATAAAAGTTTTGCGTTTATTTACGCGTGTGCTTGAAATATCGACTAATGTTATTTTCCTTAAGAGTTGCTTTATATGCGTGCAATCCATACCAATTAAGTTAAACGGTCGTTGGCGGTTTTTGAAAATCATGTTTAGCAATTTTCGTTTCAAAAACTTGACCACGAAAATATAATTTTACGGTAAAACTTTCTACCAAAAGTTTTGAAAGATACACAAATTAACTCAATATGAATGAGAAGAATTTTAAATGAATTATATTATGGGAGTACTATGTAGCAAGTGTTTCAAATTTCAATACTCACATGTCACGGATGATTAAATGGTTTAACTATTGGCTGGTAAGATATAAAAAGGTACAAGATGACTCTCTCTCTCTCTCTCGCTCTCCCTCTCTCTCTCTCTTTTTGAATGTGCCTGTGAAGGCATAGAAATTGCCAAAGTGATGTCAGTAAAACCAATTCAATGTTAATTTTCGTGCATGTGTATGGCACCAGAACAACACACTTTTCTTGACATCGAGATATCACCGTACCCCTGAGCAAACAGCGTTGTTCTGATGCTTAGCTGAGTATGCAAATGTTGACATTTATCAGAGCAATTTAACTGATTGCGATTGTTAAATGCAACACATGCCGCCACACACACCATTCAAGTGAAATTGTCAATTTCATCACTTTCGTCAGACAAATAGACGAACATGAACTTGTACAAGTATATATATATATATATATATATATTTATATGTACATATATAAGTGTAAAAAAACGAAAGAAATATTTTGTAAAGCGATTATTTGGTGGAAAGGGGTTTAACATAGATTTTAGTTGTTGCTTTTGCATAGTTGATGACATCCATTCTCAATGACAGTCAACATTTATAAAATGACTTTCGTTGCCACAAAGTGCATTTTTATATTTGCATGTATACGTATCGTTCAGTGTTTGCACATGAATTGGTATTACTGTCATGAATAGTAACACACTCATAAACACATTCAATCAGCCATTTGAATATTTTCATGGCTTTTCTCGTCCCGTCTCTGCAACACAAACAAAAACTTTCCTGAAAAATGGCAGCAATTTTCCAAAAATTTTGTTTTATACGAGTGATATCTTGAATGATATCCGATAGAAAAGAGACCATTTTTTTTTGTTTGAAATTGTTTTACATTAACGTTGAAAAACGCTTACATGCTCCTAATCGAGCAATTGCCAATTGCTAGCACACAGAAAAGTTTATAGCGAAAAAAGATCGTTTATCAATCCCTTATATTCCAGAAGAGAAGTCGCAATAGCGAATGAAAATGAGCGCAACTTGATGAATGGAGTCATAATGTAACATTTTCCAAAAGCTATTTTCTCAGTTTGAGATGAACTAAACTGGCGCTTATTTCGATAGTCACATGCACTGGCCATAGGGACTTATTATATCCATATCTATATCAAAAATTATTAAGAATTGTGTTTATAAAACAATCTGAATGCTTGATGAAAGTCGGAATTGTTGAAGAAAACCGTGCTGGTCGCAAGGTAGGTATGTTATTAAAAAATAATTCAATATCTTCTCTTCGGCGACGAATCGACTCGAATTCTGACGAAAGTCATGTAGATCGTAATAGTGCTATAATAAGAAAAGAAAAACATTGTCTGGCACTAATGTTCTGATATGTAAAAGACATATTTTTAAACCAGTAAAACAATAGCTGCAGATTATTACTCGTACCTTTAGTATTAATTATATACAAAAATTGCGCGAAAAATCAGCCAGTGTGGATACGAAGCTATTGAGTGAGCTACTTTAAAAAGTTCATCGATGAACATGAGAATTGCGTAAATTTTTCCCAAAAATTTCCGTTTGACCTTGATAAACATTAATATGATTGCCACGTCCCACGGTATAGATAACACTGGTATTACATAAGATTGCTATGCATGTGGTAATATAGTAAATTCACGATAACTTTGATCTTCTGTTGAAATAATGACGAATACAACTTACTATTGCATCTTAGGCGGTTACCAAAGAATAATGTGAAGTGAATAAGACCCAAAAGAACATAGTAAACCGATCGCGAACGCTTAGGCACTAGCCAAAAATTTGAAACCAATGGCACGGCAAATCTAAAGTGTTAGGAGCTTCTTATCGAAGTTACGCACTTCCCTACTGCAGACTTTAGAGAAAAATTTGTTTATTAAACTACTCAGTAGGAAGTAGGAATGGAATTAACCTGATAAAGAAGACATCCTGCTTTTACTCATTTGTTTATTTATTTATTTTTTTTTTTTCTAATTTAGTTACTCATTTGTAGTAAACACTAAATGCAAGCCATTAACTTTTTTAAGCCTTGTGCTAAAATAAGAAAATATAAAAGCTTTTTTAGCTTAAAACCATTCTTTGCATTAATTTACATTTCATGTGAGCATCGAATGTAAGCAAGTGCAAGCTTTTACACACATCCACATATACGTAAATATTCTTGCAGTGAAATTTCGTAAAATTTGCTATTGTTAACCACATGACTCAACAATTTCCATGCTTTATAAAGTTTTATGACAATCATAAGTTGAATTTGAAAATTCTTATTGATAGTCAGAGTGTGAGAATATGAGCATATTGTATATGTATATGCGTATGTATGAAAATTAAAAGGAAATCCTTTTATGGCAAAATCATCATAATCTAAATAAGTTTAGACATTTAATGACTTTTGAAATATAAAATTTAATGTTAAATTAATGTTAAAGAATGAAAAAAAAAAACTTGAGTATTTTAATATTGTTTGCGATGTGCAGCAGTTACTTAAAAAAAAGAGATTGCAAGCTGATATCAAAAATTGGTTTTCAAAGCATATCTAATGTTCTTCGAAACTCTCTGATTGTTAATTTTCGTGTCCACAGCCGCAAGGGCATTGAATTAGTAAGTGCCTCTAAGGTATAGTAAAAATAATTCGAAAACTCATAAAGCGTGGTATGATAGAGCGGGAACAAGGGAAAATCTTCGTCTGGAACTTGTTTTGAAAAACAAATATTATCTTAAATGTTTACTTTTTACTTTTATCAGATTAATCTTGTACGTCAATAATAATAAAAATAAACTATTTTTCGATTACGACCTCTAAAGCTTGCTTAAAACGTTGGAATCACTGTGTGTCGAACATTATAAGCTTTTTTCGTATATCTTACACGTGGTATCTTGCTCGTGGTATTTGAGCACATCAAGTTTGTGCAATTGTATGCAACATCCAGAAAAACTTGAGGTAGGCCCGATACCGATCGATTCAGGCTCACTTTCTAAATCGATGTAAGCTTGTTTGTCTCTCTGTTTAGTTTGTTTTCTTCTGTTCAAGTTACAGGTCGCAAGTGTTAAGATATTTTGATAAAACTTAGTGTTTTAGTCCGTGGGCACACGGTATAGAACATGCTTGGATCGGAACAATTTCTCGACGACTTTCTGTATAATGAATTTAATTTGAAAACTATCATGGCCTACTGTAGTGCTTTTATTTGCTTTTCTTTAAACTTGTTTACAAAACAAAATATTTGTTTCTTATAGCTCTAGTTCCCTTTTTGTTTTTAGAAACAAACAATTTTCATATTCTTCTTTTCATTGATCCCTTTTTCGAATCTGTTTCTATGGGCAATCGCTTAGTGTAGCAAATAAGAAGCGCCTCTTCCCATATCTAAACTGGCGCACCTGGGTCACCGTACTTAGATTACCGTAGTCTAACTCCGCCTGTGGTTCTAACTATAGAGAATGCTCTATCTATCTATCTGTCTAGCATGACACAATACTTACCGATCGGGCAGACTGCGGCCTCGATATAACTCTTCTTCGTTTAACATATGTAGAAGAGACGTTCACCGAGTGACTGATCATGAAGAAAAAGAAATAAAAGATTCATATTTTTTGAACGGACATACTTCAAGTATTGCTCTGAGCGAACTGGCGTAGAGAATTTAATTATTGGTCTTGTTTATTATAACCCTATAATTTTTTTTTCTTGACTGTTTTTTGGTAGTTTAAAAACATTTTTTTTTTTACATTTATCGTTTTTATCGTTACTTACTAAGATTGTTGTTTTTTCGTTGTTCGGAAACATATTCTTCTTACTTACTTAAGCAACTTTGAATATATCGGAAATGGTGTTTTTGTTTTCTTTTTTTTCAATCATGTGGCTACTATGCGGTAGTATGGTTATAGCCATACCCCGTCATTGCATATCTGAGATATAGACAAACTTATCAAAATTATGACATGATATGAAATAATAAGATAAAAAAACACTTCCTTTTTTTGCGATATACGACCTCATTTAGCAAGACAATCTTCTTCAAAAACGATACAATTAGACCAACGTCTTTAACATGTCCATGCGTCCAGATATACTAGATACTATATAGATTTTTTTGCATTTTTTATTTAACATGTCCATGCATCCAGATATACTAGATACTATATAGATTTTTTTGCATGGGGTAACCGTTGGAGATAGAGAGAAGTTTCAGCTATAATAAAATTTTAAAGTGCATTTTTCTATATTATATTTCGTATTGCCCGGTTTCCATACAGCGCGGTACGAATTAATCGTATTATATGAGTGGTGCATGTACTCTTATATAATTGTTTTGAGTTGTAACGCTCTTGTCGTGAACGAATTGAAAAACTACTTGCACTTAAACGTATATATCAAATTTCTAAAATATTCATAGGATGTTATAAAAATTTTCTCTTATGTTCAAATGACTCTTGATTTCAAACTTTCGATAGTCCGGTTACTTTCCCCTAATTACTTCATTTTTGAGAGGAGTATTAATTACCTTATCTTCATTTGCTTCTACAGGTTGGTTGCCTTCTAACACTGTACGGCTGGTAAGTAACTATGATTAATGATTTCTTTCCCAACCATTTATATATAACTTACTTGTACATGTGTGTTATGTACTACATATTTAGAAAATTTTCAGTTATAAACAATACATTTAAAACAGAAAACTGCAATAAAACATTATATTTGCTGTTGTTTTTGTTGTTATTACTGCTGTTTTTGTTTAATTACATGGCAACAGCATAAGCTGACATGAAAAGCGCTTAAAACCGCAAACATAATTTTATACAACGATTTTCACTCTCACCTCCGTCTCCATCTCTTACTGCTTAAAAGTACCCATAGCTCGAATAAATATGTCTGGGGTAATCATATAAAATATATGTATAAATATATATATATATATATATATGTATATATACATATGTGTGTGTGTGTATATGTAATGTGATATAAATAGAATGATTGCTATGAATGGTGTGAGATGGTTTTAGTTATTATTCATTTCTATATTTTCAAAATGTGGGGGAAATTTAATTTCAATACACGCTTATGTCGGATGTTTAATGTTAACAGTGGCACTAACCAACTGACAACTTATTTAAAAGAAATTTATCAAAATGTCAGTTAATTTGCATCTAAAAACACTATTGATGATTATGGTTATATTCCGTTATGAAAACCGTCAATTAGAAATCGTTGCATACCGGTATAGAAATATTAATCATTTAATTTTTATATAAAAATGGCTGAAAATAATTCTTAATGATTTTGCTATTCAATGAATGCAGCAGCCATAAGAAAGCTTGAATACAAAAACAATTTAGAACTTTTTTGGTGGAGTTGGGCCATTATCCATTATTATTATACTCAAAAAGATTATGCTTAAAAAGTTAACAATAACAATAACACACCTTAAAATAATAGGCTTAAGTATGAATATATTCAGTTTGAGAAATGTAAGTAAGAAAATTATATTCGATCCTGACCGAATCTTTTACACCTATCATCATTATTCTAAAAAAAAAATACAAAAAGGAAAATAGCTAAGCTTTCATAAAATTGGTTGCGCGTGGATAATGTTTTATATTTTTCACGATAAAAGCTGACATTTAAATCGTGTTCCTGTGTAGTTTATGAGTAACGTACATGAGCAAAGTACATGAAAAGCAAAAGTGCTCTCAGTTTATGTTGCACAGGCGGGTGGACGTGTCCTTTGATCGGTTTTGCAAATTTTTGTGTGATATCTTTATATGTGAGAACAGCGGGTACCACATTGTTGAACACAAGGACAGCTGGACAGAGGAACAGATGGACAAATTTGGGTGCATTCTGAATTTGAAGCTGGCCAAGAATTTATATTCCTTGTGGGCTTTTTGAGGCTTGCTTCTTAGCGTTATAAAGGTGTTGAAAAAAAATAAAATTTTAATACACTGTAATATGGAGTAGGCGTGGTAATCTTTTTCCATTTTTGTATAGGCACTACAGCTTTGCGCGTTGAATATGCGATTCAATTCTCTTGTAGATTTTGGAGATGTAGTTTATGAAGCAGAAATCCAATTTTTTGTTTCATTTGAAAAAAGAGACTTTCCCAGTTCCGATAATGCTGAACGAAGCGGACGTCTAAAAGAAGCATAAAAAAATTTTTGAAAACTATTCTCTTGAAAATATTTCTCGATTGGAAAATAGAGACGAAAGAGATAAAGTTCGAAGAGATGAAGTTCGAAGTGCTGACGCAACCGCCGCATTTTCCAAGTTTGAAAATTTCAAAAGGATTGGGATCGAATAGCGTAACTTAAACTTATTTTCGTAGTCTGGAAAGGTCGTTCTAAAAAAAAAAACATCCAAATGCTAGAGAAAAGGTTTGAGTCTTGAAGGAAACTGACTTAGTGAATTAAATCGACTTTTCTTACTTTGTTCCAGAATCTCAAGCCCGACGTGTTATGCTGTCGCACTGTCTCTCAGCTTTTAGGAAAGCCCTTTTAGTAAGCGAGACTGTCGTCTAAATTTTTGAATTATATTCATATACTTCCATCCTTACTTCTAAAAAGTCAACGGTTTAGATCAAGTGAAGATAAGCAAAGCAATTGAAAAAGCCCAGACGTCCTTAACTGGACCCGTACGGTGGAAAAATTTATACATGCTTCAACTTTTTAAAAAAAAGATGAAAAAAATATATTGTTAAGATCGAACCTAATGGGACCAAGTGCTGCAATTAGTACATTTTAGGATGAATAAATAAAAATGTGAATTTTAACGCCCTACATGGACTGAATATTTTGGTCAAGAGTTGACAAGAAAAATACAATTTTTTTGAAAACAAAAGAAAAAAAGATAAAGAGAATTGCTTTGGAATAAAAGCTACATGATTTTCTAACAATAGCATCTCTCATAGTAATGCCGTAAAATAGAAATGCTTTCAAACGTTTATCACATACACATAAAATGCGTAAAGACGAAGACATTCTTTTATCTTTTGATGTTTGCAGTTTTATATTTATTTTTTCTCTTATTTGCTTTGATTCTTTCAATTTATGTGCATTCGATAAAAAAAAAAAAAGCCATACTTCAGATATAATATTTGAAAAGTACTTTACACTCTTCCGTTCTTTATTAAGGCATAACATTTTTATATGGAGAACATAAGAAATACCCTATAGAAAACAACAATTCCTAAAGATATTATATTCCGATCGCTTGCAGCTATCAGCAACTGATGACAAATGCATATCGTTGGTTTTATTTAAAAAAAATTCATAGCCATTTATTTGGATTTGTTTCAAGTGCGCTTCCCTATAGGTTGCAATCAAGCAATTATTCGCAAAATTTACGAATTTTTTATCCATAATTAGGGCAATTAAGACGATTATCTTGGATTGAAGAAGATTGGAGAAGTTTCAGATAAGCTTCGCTGTAAGTGAGATAAGGTATTGCTGATAAATTTGAAGTGTAGGGTGTTAAATGATTACATTTGCTTACCTCAGTTATTTTCATTCACCTTCTCTTCGACAACCGGATAACATAATGGTATGTATTTGCTCGTATAGATAAACAAAATTTTATTCAACTACTGATTGCTGTTTTCTCGTAAATATTCTGCAATAAATACCGATGAAATATATATAATATTGTATTAAAGATCTAAAGATCAGGTTTATTTGCTTTTTTGAAACTGCATTTTACGTACTTTCCATCACATATTATCTTATTAAAAACAAAAATTTAATTTATTAAATATTTATTTTATTAAGCATAAAATGTGATTTATGCTCCTTGGACTTTATTGCGCATTTTCTTTCTAAGCTATAGGTCATGGTCAGAACTATATTAATGTAATCGGTAAATATAAAGAAGGACCAATCAGCCATGCTTTAGAAATACGATGCAAAGCATTGAAATTTGCACTAGAAAATTACTTTGTGAGCTTATATAAGCAATAGTTTATTTTTTGGAAAAAATATTCTTCAAGTAATTGATTTTCGATTTTCAATATTTGCAAAAGGACGGAACTACGATATAAAATATTATCCATTGAATTGAAGTTTAAACTTTATCTCCTCTTTGAAAGGTATTATCACCTTTTTATGCCTTTGTGAGTGTACCGCTAGCAATAACGAAAATTAAAACGAATAAATGCTCTTCGTGAGTTTTATTTAGGGATTTAATTATGGTGAAGTGGTTAATGGAATTTGAATATCATCGAGATTAACCCACATGTGCACATGTGCATACACACATACAACAAATACGTGAACGTAAAAATACTTTGTTGTCTCGTTTCAGGTGACGTCCCTTAAGCCAGAAGTTTAAATAGCTTTCAAACTTCGAGTTGTAAACAAGAAGATATTTTTTAAATGATTCTCGGTCGTGTTTCGCAAATCTGACAACTAGTGCTTTCTGCTACTTCACCGATTTTAGGAACATTCTGCCCATTTGAAAACACAACTTTGCCTGATTTCCGCTTCTATCTCAATTTTCGAAAACTTTGAAAACGTGATTAAGCCGTCTGAGACTCTTACACTTAGCGAGAGCATTAGAGTTTCATAAGAATAAGTATATATATAGAACCGCTATATGTATATTTGTATGCGAATGCGAATTTTCATAGCTATCTGTCCGCTTACCTGTTTTGCTGTCCGCCTGGTGTTTTCCCACGCGTTTTTGATTCGGGATTTACAAAAAATATTGGCGAAATTTGGTATATAGATGTGTTAGTTTTGACAAATTTGGACTATATCAGTTGGAGTCCCGGACAAGGGCGAGGAAAGGTTGTATTTTAACCTTTGGCATTTATTCACGAAAATAAATAAATAATTTTATTATGCAGAAGTGCAGGGCATTTAATAGTCGACGCAGTGTTATCACCACATATTTATTGCTACTCTTTTGCTAAGTTGGAAATACTATCATACGCAATAATTTGCATGTAGTGGTTATTTTCAACCACTTGGTTAGTTTCAATCCAAAGCATGGATTGCTGAAAGTGTTACAGAAAACTTAATGCATTTCACATACATTCAAATTATCTGCATATGGCGGCGTAAAGAAGTCGAACAAATGCAACATTTTTTTCCTCAGTCGTCTCGAGCTTTAATCGCTAGGAATGATGGAGAAAAAATTGACAAAACCAGGATCTCGATGTACATTTAAGGGAAAAAGGTTACACCTAAGATCGTATTAGATTTCATGCGTAAGCTATATGATAATGTTAGAGTTCTCCGCGTGTCTGCCTTTAATCAGAATTGAATTCATTGCAAACTTAACAACATGCCGTGGCCCTTAATTCGAAGCAATTGACCTGAGTGGCTGTCGAAGTTTTGTAGAATGTTTTTATTTATAAGACATGGTTTAATAAAATTTGGCTGTCATTTCGAATATAAATTTAAACAAAACTTATTTTGAAACATTTATCGAAAATTTAAATTTAAAAGTGAAAAGGTATGATTTTTAGTTGGAATCTATGCGTGAACTCAATACTTGCACCGCAACCCTCTTAACATCAATCTTCGCAATCAATAAATGTTTGAATTTGTAAATTTTTGCTGGCATATGCACAAATCTATCTATTGGTTGTATATTCATCTTCTTAACGATAACTTTGTGGGTGTTCAACTGGATTATTGGGAAAAAAAAAGAGGACAAAAAAATCCAACAACAATGTACACTTGAGGCAACTACTTTTAGATGCTTATACTTACTACACAATGTAAATGGAAATGTAATGCATACATATTCATATCGACACAATCATGAGCACACATTTGTTTGTAGGTATTCGAAATACTTAAACAGAATAGATTTCGCAGCAATGCAATCAAAAGAATATCTGTATATACGTCATACCCATATACCCATACAGCGCACATATATTGAATAAAAAAAAAGGAAAAGGAAAACACAATAGAATAAATAAAAATAAATAAATAAACACAAAAACCACTGGAATAAAAACTACAAATGTTTAGGTGTGTGTATGCGTCTATATGTGTGATTATCTCGAACTCACATACTTCCACACATACTCGTGCACATCGAAGAAAACCAATAAAAGAATAAACAATTGCTTGAACGTGTTTACAGGATATTATCGTACTTTTACAGAGCTCACATACACAGGCTTCTATGAAAGCTGTAAAATGAAACTGAAATAACAATGTAATCACGTTTGCATAATGCATGTATGTACACGAGTATTTACATATATGCATGCATATGTGTGCGATTGCGAATAACTATGAGGCCAATAACAAAACAATAGCTCCGTAGTGTAGAAGAGTCCAACAGCAAACTAAAACGAAACAAATAAGATTTAACAACTAACTGGACATACTCCTACGTAAATGCACACGTATGCACAAGCTGATACCCTCATACCTATAAAATTTCTATACACACATTGTTTGTATGATCTTTCAATAAGTGAATAAAATATTTTGTAAAATCCTTAAATAAACTTTAAAGGTGTTGCAGAGTATTCTGGCATATGAGCATACATTGAACATTATTCTCCTTTAAATGAAGCTGTACAAGTATCGAAAATATATAGAAAATAAAATTGCTTAGGTAAGTACTTCAATTTACTAAGGTTTTCGTAGAGTATATGAACGAATTTCTTTTTACCACGAAATATATTTTGCCTCTTACTGAGCCATAAGAATTTTCTTTCGAATCACACCATTACAGATAAAATGTACTCCAACTGTGCAGGGTATTAAGAAACTAATTAAATTTTAAGGAAACCTTTTTTCATTACTTTTCTCTTTCTTTTGCTTGTCATTGCTGCACATTTTTCTGTCACTCATCTAAAGTTTTTTAGATTTGAACACACGAAAAATTTCCTTTCTTTTGCATTTTGTTTTCTTTATAACCACAACTAAGTGCTAAATATGGTTTTCCACCGCAGCAAGTGGCAACTGGAGAGTTTAAATTAATACTTGAGTATTTTCTTAGGTTAAATAAATACTTTGTTCCTTCCTTTTCTTCTCCTTCTTTTTCTTCTCCTTCTTTTTCTTCTCCTTCTTTTTCTTCTTCTTCTTCTTTTCTATTTTTTTATTTCTTAAGAATTTTTCAATTACTCAGCTTAAATAGTAATTTGTAAAATTCATTCAGACATCTTTCTGTTTGAATTTTTATAATTCACATACCGTCAGGTCACTCTTAGCCAGTCTATGTATTAATCAACAGAAGTTAAATTACGCCACGAACTTAATTGTATGCAATTAAATAGCTAGCAATGCAGTTTTGGTCTGTCCGCTTGTTCAAAGGCTTTTTTATACTAAATCACTGAGTTGTAGAGCTCTTTAAGAGCATGTGAGGTTTTTTCATTTTTTTTTTTTTTTTTTTTGTAACTCTGTGGTTGATATTTCTGACTTTTCCTAATTTTCAAATTTGTGAAACACTATCATTTGACTAGTATGTTATGCAGTTACGTTTCTAAGCTGTCAAAATACTCTCGTTGTCGGCAGCGAAACATTGCGTGCCTTCACGTTAAATAGTGTTTATCGTATTAGTATATATGAGGGCAACCAAAGAAGTATGCGTTCTAACCATGCAAACAATTTGATAACAAATATCTTTATTTCTTAATGTAGAATCCTTTTAGCTCGATGCACTTGTGATTGCACTTAAAGCAGATTTTAATTGAAAATTTACTTAAGCCAAATAATATTTAATATCATATTATATGGGAATCAACCTCAATGGCAAATTTTTCATTTTATGACATTTTTGTTTTATTTATTCTTTAACCAGAATGACGTTCTTATTCTCAGGTAATTACACAATTTTCCAAGGGTCTTAAGATCTCTGTTTCAAACTCTCATTATGCAGTCGATTAAAAGCGAATACTTAAGCCGCTTAGACGCGATTATATGAGCTTTGGAATTTCACATCCTGATTCTACACGTCTAATTTAGAAGACTACGAAACAAGTTTTCCACTCAGTCTTAGGGCAAGTTCTTACCTTCAGTGAATTTCCTTGGACTTTGATTGACGTGCCAAGTAAAAAAAGTCGAGAAATTATTTAATAAATTTATTATTGGAAAGTATTTTTCACCGGCAACTACACATTTTCCCTCTGTTTTTGGTAGAATATGATTTCCATGCCATGGACAACTGTTCCCACTCATCTTTTAGATATGGACAAAAGAATCGAATTCCTGCTCGGACAGACTATAAACCACCATTGGTAATCGGAGAGAGTAGTGTTTGAAAATAGCAGCAACGGTAGAACATGCTAGTCCTCGTTTTTTCTATAGGAAACCGAAACATTGTCATGTTCATGTTGCAGCTTAATTGATTTAGTTGTTATGGATAATCGACTATACAGCAATGGTTTAGTTTGATTGGAAAGAATCATAATAGACATTAAGTTAAGCAAAGGCTGTTTAGCTTTGTCGCCGATGTGAATGCATTTACGCTTATTTATGTAAAGAAATTGTTGTTCGTGACAAAATACGATGTTGATGGGCGGCACTATGTCTCCAATGAAGCAGGCAAACTGCCTACGTTTACTGTTTGATAGATGGTCGCAGAGATAGTGACGTCTTCTTTGGGGAAAGTCTGTCATAATTTATATTTTTACCTAACATAAAGCCCTTAAAGCTTCTCCCGAGAATGTACGTACAATTTTTTAACTATGCTACGGTTAGAATGGTGAAAATTATTATAAAATAAATAAAAAAAAGTAAAGTCTGATATGGTCCACCATTGAATACCCTATACCGTCTCACTTAAGTCAGTCATTCATGCGACGACTTTTCAAAGTAAGACGCTATTTGGGAAGTCGATCCGGACCACAGCAAACCACCTAACCACCATAGTTCAATAAAATAATTTAAAAATTGCGATCTGTAAGTCCAGCATAAAGTTGCGTGGACAAACGATCGGGCGGTAAGACAGACAGACAAGCTTAAAACGATTCATCAAATAATTCTGAATCGATCGGTGTAACAAAAAGTGGCTCTATATCAAGTCCATCTGGATGTCGTATACATCTTAACGTTCTTTCGTATCATAAGTGTTGTAGCGTATAAATATTGAGAAAATAATAAAGTGGAAGAGTTTTTTAACAAATAACATTAAAATGTAGATTTCAAATTTTTATTTAAGGCTTTTGTCAAACTTTTGCAAACTTAGTATAAGGACCAACTTTTAGTTTTCCATTTCAAGATGCAGGATTTCGGGTATTTTTTCACAGTGGCAAACCTCCTTAGGGTTACTTCGAAGACTATGTTCAGAAGACTTCCGTTAATACATTTCACTGCTTTATTGAATTATTGTCTTATCACATTAGAATCCATTTCGATTCGATTAATCATTATTATAATAAAAAGTCATTCATCCTCAACTCATTCTTGTTTATCTTAAACATAAAATAGCCCTTAGAACATTGAAAACTTTTGAAAAGTTTCTTACTTTCCGACTTCCTTCATAGAACAACGTATTTAAATGAAACAATAAAGTTGCAGCAAAGTTTGCGTATAAATCAAGATTTTAATTAATTTTGACATACATTTCACCGAGTAAATGAAGGAAAATGAGGCTTTTTAACTTAAAAAGAAAAAAAAAAAAAAAGAATGAGAAACATATATACATATATATAAGAAAACAACAGCGGAAGAAGAAAAACTTTTCAAGTGAAAAGAAAATAAAAAAGTTTGCGAAACATTTCTTATAAACACTTTAACAAATAACCATAACGTGATAAAGAATGCAAAGTTACCCTAGAAACAACAACAGCAATAATGTGATTAGGTAAAAGCAATACTCTTAGTAAGTAAAGATAAAAGAAAGTTTTTTTAAAAAAAAAAAAAAAAAAGAAAAAATTTATTTTGGTAAAATTTTTTTTTAAGTTTTCTAAAGCGAATCCATAAACTTTTAATCAGCTTCCTGCATGGCTTCGAAACACAATAAATTCCCATTTTTCGAGAAACGAACTGTATACACATATATATACAAAATGGATTTATGACGTTTCAATGATTTTTACAGACAAATAAAAATATTTTCCCAAAATAAAATTGGAAACTAGAAAAAGTTAAACAAGTTGATATCATAAGGCTGCCTTAGCAACAGAGCACACGATTGCAAATGACACAAACATAGTTTACTAAACAACAATAAATATCATGAAATAACTATTATTTATAATAACAAAAAACGAATAACAAAAAATAGATAAACTTCAACATGGACTCCACATCAAGTGTGCCCTTCTTTTTGTTTAATAATAAACCAGAAAGAAAAAACTAAATCTGAACCTAAAAGTAAATTCTGCCAGTTAATAATCAACTTTTACATATTTATGTGTGCACATATGACTGCATACATTGTAACGAAGAGTACGTAAACTCATACAGCAACAACATACTCTTCTATAATTTTGATTGATGTTATATCGCATATGTGCTATACGAACAATGTTTTCATACCCACAGCCAAAGGTTAAGGGTTCACTTATTTTATCACTCCGTTTGCCATCCTTAGGTATACGCATTAAAGGAATGCATTCTTATTTAGCACGAGATTCGTGTTAGGCACTATTGTCTGTCTGTCAGTGTGATTTTGGATATCTAAATAATAGAAAGGGAATAATAGAAACAATATCATACATCTCGGAGGTACTTACAAGCAGACTTGACTTCCGGAAAACTTAATCATCAGTACGCGGTAGCAATCTAGCATCAGCGCAGAAAGAAAGAGAAATATCATCAAGACTTTATCATATATTGTATTATTTATCAGAGCTACGGAATTTTGGTAGGTGGGGGCTTTGTCTTGAAAACAAAAAAAAAAAAAATTTTGTCTTTATTTTCTTATCCACATCATTAGCCGAATAGCTAGCAATCCCGACTTCTAAGTCAGTGTTCGCGGTTGCTCAAATCTCACGTGCGATAGAGTTTACTTTGCTCGTAACTAGAATAAGTACTTACTCGGTAAAGGGATAACACCTCCCTGTCTCTTTGTCTTTCATCACTTCTTTTTTACCGCCAACGTGTTACAGAGACAGAGGATAATTACTTGAGAGATTGATCATATTAAGAAAAAAAAAAACAACAAAACGATAAAATTTCATATAAAGATAGCGATTGGAAATAAAAAGACAATTACGTTGAAACTCTACTACCCATTACCCACTACGTACGAAACCCATGAATCGATTCAACTTTTTAGTGCTTTCCGAAAATAAAAGCGTCAGAATTTAAATCTGTTATCGACTGGAAATTACAATTTTTTGTCCACGGATAATGTGCGGTTACCCTAAACTTTAAATGATTGCTGGGTATTCATGGATATTAGAAATCGAAAGGCAAACCCAGCACACATATATACCACAGAGTTATTTATAAAAATATTCATTATCAGGATTGTCCCATACGTTGATTGTTTTATACGTTATATGAACAACTTTCTTCTTCTTCTTCTTCAGGTCTTTTAATACATAGAAATGCCTGTACCTTGGCTTTAAAATACGTATCAAAAGCCAATGTGTACAGTCTTAGGGACCGACAGACGCTAACAAGTAAAAAGCATACTTAAAAATGTTAGTCAGAGACAATATACACAAATACACATTTGAAATAAATGTCATTATAAATATGTAAATACTTGTAATACAAGTTGAGCATAAGGTGGATACAGTAAACGTCAATCTCAAATTGGTCCTAAGGGGTAAAGTTTTATCCAACATTCACCCATTTAACAAAAATATTTGTAAGTTTTATAGATTCGCCTGAACCGGTAAATAATAACATTTTAAAGCGAGGAGAATACATATCTTTTACTTCACTCACTGTCAGCCTCCCTAAGAGTGCCTGGCAGTATGACAATTTTGCCATTTTTTTGCGGCACTTAAAAGTTTCATGAAATTGACAAGCGATCTGAATCAACCATGTGCGTCTGTCTTTCCGACAAAGACATTGAAATTTCCTAAAGTTAATAAAGTGGGATCTATTGATACAAAATTAGTAAAAGTCTTTGTCAGAAATATCTAAAAGTCCAAAAAGGTCGCTTAAAATCAATAAAACTCTATGACTTTTCTTTCCTTCGTTTAATCGGCAGGTATGTGAAATTCGTCTTAAAGGCTTAAAATCTTTGTTACTTATTTAATTCTTTGTACTTTTTTTTATAATTTATTGTGCTATGAGTGTAAAAACTTTATTGAAAACAATTTTTTTTAATTACATCAGCAACAGTATAATCTGACATATGGCAAACTGCGTGTGTAACTTTTTATTTTTCATAAACCACATCAAAAATATTGTTACAGTACACAATTATTGTTATTGTTGAACTAAAATATTTCAAACATAAACAACATCATCAACACCAACAGCAGTTCATACATCACGACTACATTTATTATAATCAACTTGTGATGCTAAAGTGATGGACACATTACTTTTTCCTTCTTTCTCTCCCCCCACTCTCTCACACTATCTCTCTCTCTCTCTCTCTCTCTCTCTCTGTCGCTCTCTTAGCTATTTGAAGAGTATTTTTTAAACTTTTCTTTTGTAAACAACAGTTGGTGTTTCATGGAATTTATGAAAAAAACAAATGTTTATATATATATATATATATATATATATTTGCGCAAACCCAATTGTGAAATACATATTTACTATTTTTGATAAAAAAAACCAAATCAACACCTTCATCTATTTAGCCTACTACTACCCAAGATAAATGCAAAAATATATGATTTTCATAACTAATCTACTTATAGTGAAAGAAGTGTAGAACCATATTCCGAAGAAGAAATAGTGAATGAGGGTTTTCCCAACAACAAAACATCCGGTCTACCCTTTTAGAAACAGTACAGAGAATTCTATCATTGAGAGTCATAACCGACGAACTCAATTCTTGTCAAGATTTATCAAGAATAGTTTTACAGTTTTTCTAAACAACTTATAACCTAAATCATCAAATGATTTGCGAGTATTGCTTGACTTCCGGACCAATCCATTAACGTGAGCGACAACATTTACCTAGAAACGGTACATGATGCAGTAGCGAAAAGCCTGATCTAATCCAAAAAACTTTTACGAAAATTTGGGGGAAATTTCTTTTCCTTCTTGAGAACACTTTCTACTCTGTCGCTTGCTAGGCACGTAGACCAAAATGACAAATTTGCGAAAATATACCAAAGGATTATATCGAACACTCCCACGCGCTATGATCTTATCTTAAACCCCGCCAGCAAACAGTGTTTGTAGTGTTCATTTTTAGCCATATTTGATTCCTTGGCTGGAGGTGATCTATCTATAATAAAGAATCAATAGTAAAGAATAAATAATTAAATAATAATCATTAAATAAATTAATAATAAATTATAAATAAGGAAGACTGAATCTTTTATGCCTACCATCGTTATTCTGTGAAAGATTGAAATAATTGAAAAATAGAAATTTGCATACGCCATAATATTGGGTGGACTTGGTTGATTTTTTCTATTTTTGTACAATAATTTCATCGAAATTTATATCTTTTATTTATCGTAACGTTTATGAACAACGAGCAAAAGACACGGAAAGCAAAGGTGTTCTCGATTTTTGTTGTATAGACATGTGACCGTTGTAGGCATCTTCTTAGTCTGTTTAAGCCATTTTCAAACTCTTTTGGAAATTCGTAGGGGATATCTTTATTTTTGAGAAGGGGGGAAAGTTTTCTACAGGTACTACATAGTTTGGCGGCAGGACTGATGGACATGCTTAGCCGTATTGCGGACCTGTAAATGGACAAAAATTTATATACTTTATGGAGTTTTTGAAGCTTGTTTCCGTGCGTTATATAAAGACATTGAAAAAGTGAAATCATGACACTAAAAAAGTGAGCATTCAATTTTTGAATTTCTTGAAGAGTATTAGAGCATTATCTATAGAATATACATTCAAGTTTTTGTAGATTTATCTGCTGTAATTTCACAGTAAGGAGCAAAGAACCAATTTTTTATTCGATTTGAAAAACAGAGGTGTTTTCAGTTTAGGTGATACTGTATGTGTTTCCTCCGAACAATCTGGCCCACTTGCTATACCAAGCTGCCTGCAAGAACCTTCAATGTTTCTGCCAAACTTGATGTCGACTGTTTTATTTTTGCGGCCAGTTTTATAAACGGACGAACAGACATGCTTAAATCGACTCAGAATTTGATCATGGGCACGAATATACATACTTTGTGGGATCTCTGAACCTTGCTTCTGCGTGTTTGAAACGTTTTGGCAAAATGAATATATCCCTCATCCTTCGGTGATGAATATCAAACGAACAAAGAACACCTCATGCACTTGTACTACATATCAAGATATACCTTGTAACCATAGTACTTTAGATTTGTCTTATAATCAAATAATTTTGTCCATCTTCAACATTGATGCGTCAAAAACATAAAATAAAAGTAATCTCCCCGGCATTTTTCCAATGCTGAATACATGACTCCTTAATGGCAAAAAAAAGGAATGTATTTACGAAGAAATACTTAAAAGAAAAGAGCGATTAGTGTAACCGGAATCAATGTCGAATCCTTGTGTAAGCACAATTTCGACACTGGGAACGTTTCACTAGAAGCCTTGCTTATCGAGAATAATGCATGAAAATTGGTTAATGTGAGTATTCCGAAGCCGAACCGACGAGAAGAAACAATTGCAAAATGAGATGAAGAAGATGCCAAGGGGCCCTATGAACATTCAATTGTAACCATCGCTTCTATCGAATTGAAGTTGATAAACTACTGCAAGACATCTAAAGAGATGTGGGACAAGTTGGATAATCTTTAACGACCACAAGATCCAACCCGCAAAGAAATATTCGTGAAAGGCCTTATACGTGTAATAGTACATAATATTTAATAAACAATAATAACAATAATAAGGGCATGTTCTGTGTAGAATTGTCATAAATTTATACCTACTTTAAGACTTCCTTACCGAGTAGAAAACATTTTGTAATTATTTCTTACCACGTTTCTTGGAGTTGGATACCTTCTTACTGGACAAAATTTGCTTCTTAAAGTTCTTACGACTATTTCGAGCTGTTGCCATTGATTTGTTGGCTAAGAAAATCAAAAACGCCTAAGAAAATAGTTAAAAGACGCAGACACAACCTTTAGTTCAATTTCTTCTTATTACTTATTTGACTCGACTTGAACAAACGACTTTCCAGTTTCGAAGCTATAAATTATTATTTTAGCAATTCTTCTTAACCGTACAACTTATGGATAACTAGTTGTATTGCACTTGAAATAACGGAACTTTTTTTGGTTTCCTTTTGTCAAAGTTAAAGTTAGGATTTCATAAGAATAGACACATAATCTATTGCGCCGGCATTACACATTTGTGTGGAAATGTTTGTTTTGCTATATTTCTCAACACATTTTGCACAAAAGATGTGCTAAGACGTAACGCTACGTGTAACCGTATACATTAGTTTGTGCGTATTTGGTTTTGTGTAAAACAGATTTAAAAGTTTTGTCTTGATTCGATTTGTTGCATTTGTGATTTATTTTGCATGTGTTGCTAAAGTTTTTCCAAAAATATTTACTTAGCAGATAAAGAATATTTACGCCCCACTTTGCCTTGAACCGCTCTTAACTTTCTATATTCATTCTAAGTTTCTTTCGTTGAAAAATAACAAACAAAAGAACCTTTTCTCCATACATTTCGAATGCCAATGATAAAAAGTGCAGTTGTGTACAATCGAAGTTTTATTCAAAAAAAAAAAAAAAAAAAAAATTAAATAATAAAAGTAGGAGAAAACTTCTTCTTTAAAAATTTTGTTCGTTAACCATTTGATAAACGGAACTTTTTCCCTTTTTTTTTTTAATCCTTATGTAAAAACTTTCTTCATTTTAATTCGATTTTATGGTTAATTTGCAAAAATAATTTAATTAAATTCCTTATAAAGTAAAGCAAAGATTTGTACTCATCTGGCAACGAATCTTGAATGTCCCTCAGCCCAATACCCCATTCAAATAACTAAACATTGCGAAATTTTTGCTTAGTTTTCTTATAGCGCACTGGAGCAGATCACTAGCATCCTAAGCTATGTATGTTTATATACATATATGTTTATATTACATATATATATATACATATATATATATATATATAAGTGCGTACAAAATTTTACATTTCCTTTTATTAGGAATTAGGAAGTTAGGAATTTTAAGGATTATTTAGAGAGAGAGAGAGCAAGAGAGTTAGTTGAAAGGTTGGAATGTGGAAGGAAATAATACATCAAGGAAAACTTTCGAGGCGTTTTCCCCGATGGATGGCTTTCGAGTTCGTTAGACTAATCCGATCAAGCCATAGACCTTTTTGAAGGGTAAAAAAAGTCTCGTTACTTCTCAGCATCGAAAATTCGCTAAATATTTTATAATACCATTGTGATGAAAAGAATAACGCTTTGTAGGCTTGTGAAACAATTCGTGACAATTATGTTCTATTACCATTGGCAACACCAAAATTCTTTGCTCGTTCCTGCTATGAAAATTTCGATATTAAAGATATTCCGCGTGCTTGTCGACCAACCGTTGATAAAGTCGATTAGATTTTTGAAAAAATTGGGGAAGACTGACGTGTTTCATGTTGTGACATCGCTGCTGAACTAAGACCCGCTCAAGAACACATTTTAACCCTCTGCGTAAGGATGACTATAAGAGGAACCTGAATTTTGGAATACCACGTGAGTTAGCGGTGAAAAATTGAATCAAACGTCCAACGTTCTTCTGAATCAAAGCGAAATGGAGCCTCTCTTGAAGACATTTATAAAAGGCGGTGCAAAATCACATAACATGCGAGAAGGCTTGCGGTGCAATATTTCACTCATATTGCTCGGCACAGACGATGACAAAGCCCATAATAATCTGTATTTTGTAGGTTTGGGAGGTAATCGCATACCTTCCGTTGTTCAAACGTGGCCAGGCGATTGATTTCACTTTCTACTGTTAACAAATAATACGGTTAAAGCACATAATTTAAATAAAACGTAAAGAATTGATCAATAGGAAAGGCGTCGCTTCCATCATGACAATGCCAGACCATATACACTTATAAAGACTCGGCATAAACTCGGCATAAGACAACTTGGCTGAGCAAATTCAATGCATCTACCGTGTAGTATAGATTTTCGTGCCTTCAACTAACATACTTACCTCTGTAAAAAACTCCCTTCGTGGTGTAAAATTACCTTTTCCAAGAAGGCCTTTGAAAAACAATATATGAAGTTTTTCCCGCAGACACCCTAGGAGTTTTATAGTGACAGCCTGAGAGTAACACATATCGGTTAAAAAAAAAACGCCATGACCTTTTTTCTTGTGCACTATGAAAATTTTGATTGCACGAAAGACACCACCTTTCTCCGAAGCGGCAAATTAAATAAAATTGAACGATTTCATCAAGTCTCGGAAAAGAAAACCTTATTACGTGCCCTACGCAATCTAAAAACCACTCCAAGGAATTATTATTTAAGTAAACTTCTTATCTTTAAAAAAGTTTCTTACTTTTGAAAAAGAACTTAAAAGCCTGCCTCGACTTTAAGGACAATGAAAACTTACTTGATTTTATTCATGAAACTCATGATTGTTCGTTCAGTTATTTTCTCATTCATTTTAATTTCAAATAATTTCGTAAAGTACTCAACAAGTCTTCTGCGCTTTCATTTACCGTTTGCTTTTAGCAAAGTCATTATAAAGTTCCCATTAAAGAACCACATGGGCATGCTTCGATAATGATTGTATTATACTGATTTTAATGTCGATATTAAATACCAACAAGCACCAATAAGTGGTTTTGTACGTTTACGCATCCACAGATTACAGCATGGACGTCAAAAGACCATTAGTAACATATGGCGTATGAAAAGAAAGTAAATCTAAAACTCATTTTTATGTTAAGATATTCTTTCCTAAATTCTCCGTTATGGACGCAATACCAATCTGCACAGGGCATGAATAAATTTTATTTCGTATAAAGCGTTGAAAATTTAATCTTTTTTGCGTACATATAAACGTTTTACAACAAATTCAAAAACTCAACCGATTTCAAAACATTTGCAAAAGATATCAATCTAACTTGACTCAAAGGTCGACCTAATAAATACTCTCCTTTCGTCATACACATGTTGTGTAGTTTTTAAGCTTGATTTGGTAAGATCCACAGCGTTGGATTAACGATACAGTAATTAGAACGCAACATTTATTCAATGCATTTCACTTTGCAGGTTATAAAAATTTCTTGCACACACAAAATTACAATTCTCGTCTTATATATAGTAATTATTTACTTTAACTTTTTCATATCTACTCCCGAAATGTGGGGCCGCCACAGAAGTTCACTTCGGAAATGCTATAAAGTATGCACTCACCTGACGTGCGCGGAATTTTGAAACGATTTATACATGTCCTTTTTCCCGTCCGCTTGTCTCTCCGTCTGTCCGTCTGTTACAGACTTTCTTCTGCGTCGGCTTCAAACTTAGCAAAGGCATTGGAAGTGGATTAATGACATCTAGAAATGTTGACAGGATTGAAAAAAAGAAAACCTAACGGATTCCATTAAACGTTATAAACAACGATTTCAGTTTTTGCAACTGTTCACTAAGGCCACTTTGATCAGTTTTCCTTTCGGCCATACGATCCTTTTTTCTATTTATTCCTATCTTCATACAGGTTCTGAACGCTAGGCTAGGTTGACTCCCAATTTGCTGCATATTTAGTTAACATTTATAATACAAAGGTCTTTTATACTAAAAAATTCATGGCACTGTACATATTCTTCAATAGAACGCGATTCTTATAATTAACCAGCTTTTACCCTAACAATTAACGATCTGGTCGGCTTTAGACTTGACTTACAAACTTATTTCTAGACACGGATGTACAACGATCTCACTAACGGTAAGTTTATGGTGTACGGAGATAATTATGCAACTATTTGATCCTTTCAGCTCTTCAATCAGAAATAGAAAAAACTAGAACCTTCTTCTTTTCTTGCTTTTTTGCCCTCTCGATCAGCGTTGCCAATTAACTAAAATCACATTCGAAGTCAAGTGACGACTGTGTTGTGCCCTCCACTTAACGACTATTCTTACGCCATTTTTACAAAATTTGGCACTTGCAAACTAAGTGTTGACTCGAAACGAATTCATTACATTACTCCCCACAGAACAAATCGGCCAGGATCGGCTGAGTAGGCGAGTTTAGAATATTCGGCTATAGTCGAAAATAATTCGCGTACTTGCTTTCTATAAAACATTGTCACTGCGTCACTGTTAGTGTATTTAACTTTTAATTCATTTTCCTCATTTTCTTCAAAATTCCCAAATGCCGTGTGAGCACATCCATTCTTAGGCCGCTTTCGGGAAGGTAGCGATTCCCATAAGTAAGAGAAAAAAAATATTTGCAATTTTTTGCCATAAATGATGTTGATTTAATTGAAGCTGTGTAGAAGCAATTACGTGGGCTACAATGGAGCTCCAATTGTATTCTTCCACCATACGTTAACAGCTTTAAATTATTTAATCTGCCAATCCTTTATAAGCGGAGACTTGCAATTGGTGTCGCCTCTGTGGTCGTATTAATCAATGGCGTAATCTCGTCGTCAAGTTTACTTGACGAAGTTCATTTTAATATGTCACAGTGTGTGTCAAGGTACTTCTTCCCAATAATTATTGCTCTGCCGTTCGAGCTATGAGCTTTCTAACCCCTTTTGAGTTGCTTGTAAAAATACTAATGGTTACTATATTTTTTTTTTTTCTGATTCGATTAGCCGAATAGAAATGTAAGTAACGCACTCAACATAATTGTAAAATGATCTATTTTCCAGTAGTGTACAGTATGTATATGAATGGTGTTGACTAGATATGAATGCACAATAAATAACTAAAAGTTGACCGCTTCCCATTATTATTAATGAATTACACAATATTAACTTAATTTTAGGTTGGAAGATAGGTCACTTTAAGTTTCTTTTATACCGCGAATGACTGCATTTTTTTAGCCCAATATATAAACAAAGAAATAAATAGTAACAAATTGCTGTCTTGATGATGTTTAAGCCATCACTCCCCCTGCAAATATATTTTACAACAAAAAAATTAAATTTAAACTCCTTGCTATTAACAAAAACGCAACTTAACACCAAAAAAAGAAAATATACAAAAAAGTAACAAATTACAAAGCTGTAAAGAAGAAGAAAGTACTTAACCATAATGAAAAATCAATAGTAACATCAGAAATCGATTCACCGTGAAATAATTGGAAAGCCAACCATCAGGCGTATACAGTACCATTCATTGTAAATGAACACAAAGTAACGCATACGTTACATGCAATATTGTACTGAAAAGCGTACATAGACATTATATACCGATTTACCCGCAACAAAATCTTTATTAAGTGAAACGCAACAATGTAATGACAGACCCTGTTCGTAAAGGTCTTTCAAAAGCTGTTGAAAAATTGGAAAAATGCCAAGAAGAACGCAATTACTTAAGAAAAAGTTAGTCTACCGGAAGCCGGAGAAGTGGCTGCTGGGAAAAGTCGGCAATCATTTTTCGAATGCACCGAATAATGATGAATTCCGTTACCACTAAATAAAGAAATCATTGAGGGGGAAGAAGAGAAGAACACACACGCACACACACCCACACACACACAATTTGAACGCTGGTATTGAACATTTTTTTAACAACAAACAATGTAAACGCACTGAAATTTATGGAAAGGACTGACTATCTACCATGCAGACCATCAAAGAGGGAAGAGAAGCATAATTGCACTTCTTACCCAGAAATATGGATGAAAAGATGATATGGTAAATACGAAGCGTATCATTCCAACAGTAATTCTTCTTCAAAGTAAATCAAATAATAAATTTTTCTTTGTTTATTCGCATCACCACCGCAATTTGATGATGACATCTTTTAAACAATGACTTAATAAATAAAATAAAAACGTATAAATAATTGCAAGGAATTGCAAAAATTATTTCACCGCGTAATTATCAGCCAAAGTCTAACAGTGACAGCGTAACAGAAAACCTAAAGTGCTTAACAAATGAATATTTAAGGTGAAATTCTAGTTAATTGAAAATAAATATCTTTTTTGTTTGAAGTAGAGTTGCACCACTCACCGCGCGATATTGACCTTGACTCGAATTGACCTTTGCAATATCAGGTTAATTTAGACGTTGACGTTGCATTGCTCTTTACCGTTTCAAACTTATTCATATCTTTGTATGAATTTAGTTTTTCATTTTTTCCTTTTTGCTTTCTTAATATATTCTCTATGTTTAGCATTTTCATCATGATGCCTTTCACTGCTTGCTGACATACATTTAGAAGAATTCTAATAACAGTTTTTTTATTTTTCATCTTTTATTGACTTTTCGGACTCTGCTATCTGCATAGTTGCCAATATTTCAAAAAACCGATGACAGTTGTTTGCTGCCACTTGATTTTATTTCTTTTAAATATGCAAGACTAGAACATTTATTTTTTCTTCAGTCATTCATAAGCTATGAAATTTCAAAGTAAATGTGAGTACGTACTCGAGTACACAATACTTTGAATAGTCAAAATGCTTCATCAGCACTAAATATAGTTAAAGCCGCTCTGAACAAAGGCATAGTAAGTTGATCAGTTCATTTGCAATGCTACGATATTGTGTACGCTGTACACATGCTGTTGTAACAAAAATATGTAGAAAATTCCATTTTAACTGTTTTATCTGATTGTCTATCTAAGAACAAGACATATGTGTTATATATAAGCCACACACACTGTCACACTGCTTAGTCATTTTTGGCTTTTGCACAACATATTGGATCAGCCACACTTCAATTTTCTTCGTCGCGGGAAAAATGTCCGCCTCTTGGGATGAAAAGTTTAACGAATCCCGAAGTATTATCGGGAGTGTAAGACGCCAAAGACACTTCTATGTGAATGCCTACCGGAGCAGAATAAGCACTAGCCTTTAAGTTGCAACGGCCATAAAGGAGACTAGCTGTTATCGTTGTTAACCAGTAAAGTGAAGTCCCTATCGGAACTTAATAAGTGAAGTGTAGACTTAGTTCTAACGAGTTTTATACTATTGGCTCATCTATTAGGTAGTCCGGAAATCTGTTGGAATAGAATAATTCTTTTTATTAAGCTATATCTCTTTATCTTTTCTTATAGTCTTCATCTTTTTTTTCGTTAAAATCTCCAGACCTTTTTTCTCAATAGCTAAGCAAGATATTTTACTCCCATATCTTGAATTCTGCCTCCTTCATATGGATTGTGGTTGAATGCTCACCAATTTTATCACGACTAAACACTTGTCGACACTCTTTGAGAGATATTCTTACTCTCTACTTCCATAAAACTTTCCAAATGTTTTTTCTTAGTTTCGTTTTTATAACAGCCTTTCAAAGAAAAGCATCGAAAATAATTATTTACTTTTTGCAACAATTTGGAATTTCCGTTATGAATAGGACCAGTTACTCTTTGCATTCTTTAGTTATATCAATTAGGTGCATTTCGTAATAATATTTTGCTTTATTTTCTGTTTGAGTATGCCCTTCGACCATTTCTGTAGTCGAGTAAATTCGACGCTGGAAAAGTTAGTACACATTTTCGATAGCTATAAACGTTACTCGACGCGTCGACTCGACAGTTGACAGGACATCGATAAAAATTAAATGTCGGCTGCCAAAAAACGGTCCTCAGAATACGATCGAACAACTCTGGCCAGAAAATTGATTTTTTAAATCGTTAAAACTTGAGAAGAATGGGTTCTTCTTTGTCTATTTCTGGTCATATTAGAAATGAACTCTTATTTGAAATTTAATTTAGATAGCGATGAGAATTCTTATTTTGACAACGAACTTCAATGTATGTTTCAAAACGATCAAAATGTTTGACACTTAAACAATAGCAATATTTTAAGATTATCACTTATTGGCGAAAGAATGACAGCGTAAAAAAAGAATAAAAAAAAATGGGTAACATTCGAGAATAAGCACGCAGTAAAAATTTGCAGTCAATACAATGTTAGCTGAAATTTCAGCAACTTTAGCTATATAAGAGATGCTTAAAATTGTTCATAGTTCCTATATGTAACAAAAAGCACGCACATGTCTTTCCCAGTTACAATGTTGCGCTTTTCCACATATTTTTAAATAAAATAAAAAAAATTGCCCCGTAAAATTTGTAGAATTATTTTTTTATAAAATAACTCTTTCGAAATCTTTAGTTTTTTATTGTAGTTATTTAAGTATATTTTTATTTAATACTTTTTCCAATTGTAAAAGTATCGACCATCAAAACACAATTTAAATATTCATTTCAACCGCTAGGATTTACGGACTGCAAATTGATCGAAAGAGTAGCAAGAGTTAAGTTATTCTGAATGCTACAAACGAGAAGCCAAGATTCTAACATATTTCTAGCAAAAACAGAAAGGTACCAAGCGATCAACTATAGATTAATCTTCATATTGAATCTTAAAACCGACAGTTTAAACTGACGAAAAGTGAAAAAGAAAAAAAATTGCATTTAATTTCATTTTTCTAAACAAAACTTTGGAATTTTCAACGAAATCAACTTTATTTTTATAGCAGACTCTTTGACTTTTCAAAACTGGCCGCGTCCAATACAGGAACACGTTAAACATGTTTCTGTTTATCGTTTTGCGGAAATAAATTAAAATTAAGAGATAAATGATTTAAATCAATTGATGCTGTAAAGGAAAATTTAAGAAAACAACTCCCTTGAAAACCTTGTTTATGAAAAGTCATTTAATCAATGAATTGAGCGAGGTGGTGTAGGTTCGAAGGCTGTCTCTTTCTTTGAAAAAGATCACATTAATTTTAATAGTTATTTAATAAGTGTACGTCAGTCTGGAAGATTCCGGCAGAGCATTAAAATTGAAGTGCATGTGGATGGACCAAACGATTTCGTTTTCTCCAAATCTCTCCAATTTTTTTTATTCACAAACCATTAAAAACTTTACTTGTTTAAAATTACGTCCGTCAGCCAATAAGCAAGATATCATCCATTCCACAACACCGTAAAAATAATGATAATTAATAAACAAATAAAGTCATGATAGTTGGGCAAGATCGACTTTTAGATGCCCCACAATCACTACAATTATTCATTCGGTTTGATAATAAAATTATGCATTATTTTCATGCAAAAGCATACTTTTCATGAAAACCCGCATATTGGAGGATGCCCAAAACAACATGTGACCTGATCAAATTTAATTTACTTTTCGAAAATTTTATTATTTTTCAATTTCCATCATGAAAAATTAGAATTAGACCTATTCCCTACCCAAGGGCTTGCTTTTCATGCTAATCCCCATACATGTTGGGGAAAAAATAGACCTATGTTATCTAAATTCCGTAACCCGCCTCTTGGAGGATGCCCAAAACAACATGTGACCTGATCAAATTTAATTTACTTTTCGAAAATTTTATTATTTTTCAATTTTCATCATGAAAAATTAGAATTAGACCTACTCCCTACCCAAGGGCTTGGTTTTCATGCTAATCCCCGTACATGTTGTGGAAAAAGTAGACCTATGTTATCCAAATTCCGTAACGGAATTTTTTTTTACTTAACCGCTACTAACGACGAATTTTCCTCATAAAATATTACCAATTAAATCTTTTCTTACTATTCATAAGAAAGCTTATATAGAGTGTGGTCCAGGTGGTTCAAATTTGGTCCACTTAATTATTATGTCGAATTACTATCTCCAAGAAATGTTCGTCATAACACATTAGCAGTTACGACTATGTGTTTACCTTTTCTGAGAATCCTTATTTGCGGCGGTATCCAATAAATAGACCTACGTGGTCCACATTCGGCAGATTGATTTCTTTTGTTAATTTATTATTACGGCTGAGTATCGCCTTTTTTGTCTCATAAGACAGCAACCACAGTCTTTTACTTCTTTCGCTTTTTTCATATTTCACTTTGATACACACAAGCTCATGCGCAAGTATATATAAGAGACAAAGGCAGCTGTTCTTAAAATTCAGTGTTTAATATCTGTTATGATGCTGCGCACGCACTTGTCATTTGGGGATGCCTCAAACATCTTTTAACCTAAATGACCTGGCAATAGTAGGCGTCCCCTGTTGTACCCTACACCGCTACAAGGATACACCAACTTTTTATTATACCACCTTTGGGTAGTGTTGGGTATTTAATAGTGGACAGTGACCCACACTCGTGTTCTTACTTATTTAGAATGATAAGAAGCGTTTATATCGTGATCGTATCTCCGCTCTAAAACTACACTTTTCTGTTTTCGAAGTAGATTAATAAAAACACTATATCCCTACTCTATGTAATCTCTTTACATACCCGCTGCCGCTTAGTTAATTCACTTCAAAAGGGAAGACGGAAAGAGAAAGAGAGAGAGAGAAAGAAAAGAAGAATGATGTTGATTCCTATATAAATCCACACTATCTGCAATAGCATATGACATCATTTAAGTAAACTTCACTTTCATATTGCAGACACCATGAGTGTCCTCGCCTAGGTGCACTTACAAGCACACGTATATAGTTGTTTACAGCATATATAACAAATTAACACCATACCATAAACGAAACGTTGACGGCAGAGGAAAAGGTCGACAGCACTGCCACCACCACAAATCTCTTTGGACATTTTTATATTTAATGCCACTTAATTATGTTCTTGCGTTGCTTATATTTTGAGGCATACACGCAACATATGCTACCCAAGCAATAACTACAACTACAACAGGCGACTACAATTGTTAGTTGGCCATCTATCTGTGTGCATAAGCGCTTCACTGTTTGCCTTGTTCTTTAACATAAACAAAGGTGTTCATTTTCGTTCAAAAATTTTTTTTTTTTTGTTTTTTTGAGTCCCTTTTTGCGGGATATTGTCTGGCCAGAAAAGTGAGCGCGTATGTGCACATGTGTAAGTATTACGGAAATAATACACAGGAGAATATTTTGTCATTCGCTTTATGTCCTCCGTTTTGCTCTGCTTCTACACGTGTTTGTGTGTATGTTTATAAATTGTAACCGCTGTTTGTAGGTTTCTCTGGTCTCAGGCGGCTTTAATTTATTAAGCTAACATTGTTAAGTATATACAAGGAAAGATGGTTTACTGGTCCGGTCATTATTTGGTAGAGAAAGCTTATAATTTTTATATATAATTCTTATTAAAACTTCATCACAAAGCCAAACACCAAAAACTGTGAAATTTAATAAACTAAAGAGAAAATCTCAAAAAAAAAACAAAAAAAAGTAACACTACACTATTAACATTATCGTACTTTCCATCCAGCTTAATGAGTGGCAGATGACTTTTCTGATTTCAGATAAACTTTTTTTTTTTTTTTTTTTTTTTGAAATCACTGGTAATATTTTATTGGATTTTGACAGAAGGCGTGTTGTGTTGCCACATAAATGGCACGTGCATGCACGCCTACTTACTGTATGCAAATTTCATGTCAAACAAATTATGCATAAGCACTGTATATACATGTCTGACGGTGATATTATTACCAGTGTAACACAACCCTAACAATACGGCTTACAATTAGTACATAAATACAACATACAAACAAACAGACATGCCTGACTGTCTATCACAACATGAATGCACTGCATATTCCACCATTACGTTACACTAACAATAAATAGATGCTTGTGTTTGCTGTCCTTTACAAAACATATATATAACTACGTGCAACTATTCAAGTTTCATATATAGGTATATTTACGTGTATACCATTTTGCGATAAGTATAGCTCATGCAATTATGCAATTTGCCGACCGAAAAATAATAAAATTTTCCTCTGTTCTGTTTTGTTTTTTTTTTTTTTTCGTCTTTGCTTTTTTTCAATCTGCTGCTCGATGCCGGAGCTAAAGTTTAGTATAAAATGTTTGAAACAATTTATGGTAAAAATCTATCTATTTTCATTATGTCTGCTTATTAATACCTTAGGGCCTTTAATTATGACATGCACGCTTGCGTGTATGTCTGTATGGTCGGTACAACCATACATACGTTTTATCTATGCATTAATGATAGAAACACTTTTTCGCGTATGTAATTTCAAACGTGTATGCGTATATATTTTGATTTGCCTGCACCTTTGTTTTTTTTCCTTTTCATTTACATTTCAACGTATTGTAGTCATAGAATATTAAATTTAGTGTATAATTATTTGGATTTTATTTCAATAATTCATTTGCAAATTACATGAGACCATCAAAATACATATCGGAATTATTAATTAAGCTTAGTATCTAGTTGAAAAAGAGAATTTTTAAATGATTATTGCATAATTTAAATTTGATTTAAATTTATTGAAATCATCAAAAGTAATGTTTAAGATGATGTATTGAAAAATTGCAAAAAAATTGCCTTTTAAAAATTCTGTCAAAGGGTATCTTCTAAGACATCGAATATTGGACATTGGATAAATTGACATAAATGTCCTCTGTAGTGATCGATGAAATTTCGCAGACATCGAATCCAAATTTTTTAAGACTACATAAAGAACGAATAGAAAATCAGAACTTCCGAATTCCTACATTGTTCAGATTATTCCCAGCACGGCATTAAAAGAAATTTTCTTGTTTTCTTGTTGGAATTGTAGTTTCGATGGCCTTTAGATTATTTAAAGAAGTTAATAGTTTGCTCTAATTGTCTTAAAAAGAATATCTCTTCTTCCCATTCGGTTTTGAAAATTCTTCGAAGTGCTCTGCTTATACCTGGTTGCATGCCGGTTGGAAGTCACTACCTATTCGCGATTCTTGAAATATGTGTTCAGCGTTTCCCCAAAAAAAGATGCCTTTTACGACCTGAAGGACCCATATTTACGGTAATGCTTTAAGGATTTTTGTAGCACTCTGCTACAACTTCTGAAACTTTTGATTATTAGATTATTAACAGTTACCGGTGCTTAAGAATACTAAAATCGCGTCACCATACCGGTAGCTAACTTCACTTCACTAGTTCCTATATTGTTATTATTATTATTAATTTAGCCAGAGAAATAAATTCTAAGACTAAAATCTTAAACTACTAGCATCTGAGGCTATCTGCTTGATTAAAAACTCTACCGCACTTGGGATTCGAACCCACGACCATTGAGTTGCTAGGCGAGATTCTTTGCTTGTGGCCATTTAAGCGGATAGGTCACACAAAAACGAGTTATTGTACGAGCACAACTACCAAATTTAAAACCTAAAGACCTTCTGCCAACAGCTACGGGTAAACACGAACGACTGTTCGACGTTTCGAAGAATGATATAAATGATCGCGACTGAAATGGATTGTTTAATACGCTAATAAGTTGAATATTTTTGAAGGTTATTTTTTCAATTATGGTGTACGCGAGGTTCACAAATAAGATAACTGTGTTGAAATTGGTTGCTTTATAAGAGGCACCGCATAAGTTTTATTCAGGATATGTCAAAGTGTAAGGAGGTGGATGTCTTTAGTCTACTTTAAACTGGATAAAAATGCACACGGAAAATGCGCACGGAAATGATTAAATGGCCTTGAAGCGAAAACACTTAATTAATTTTTGCTTGACACGTAAATTCAACACAATGAAAGTAAGGCAAATAGCGTTGTTATGGCAAAACCTTTGCGTACTTAATAAAAAAACTCGAAATGTTTATGGCAGTGCAATCTGAATGATTGTAATGAAGAAGAAGACATTTTCTAAGGGTTAAATTTTTTTACAGGGATTATTATAATAACAGCAGCACTTCAACTTTATAGAGCCCTTTTTGGAGGTCGCTCTAACTTTTACCATAATTAAAATCTTTCAACCTTAAGACTTTGTCTGTGAGATCTATGATTTTGATATTCCCCAGGTTGCAAAAATTAATATGTCACTGAAAAATTTCGCACAAACATTGGCACTTACTGCCCGCAAGTCGGCATCGAATATGAGCCAAATTGATCAGACCTGACGTCTACAGTAAAGCGTAAACTGAACGCAAGAATTTAAGGATGTTTGCTCATGTATTAGAAAAGAAAGTCGACTGAAAGTTACTTTATTTACCTTATGCAAGACCTCGCTATTTATGTACAGAGATCAGCCTCGCCCATATGTTGTTGTAAGCGATTAAATTCTCAATTTTTTTGCGTTAAAACTATTCAAATCTCATACCAAAAAAGGGTCCTTTGCGAAGGATTTTACTAAATATGTAATAGTCGATTAAAAAAAAAAAAGCTCACCAATTCAAGTCAAGAGACATCGGACAATTTTTTCCCGTGTGAATATTCGCTTCAAAAACAAGAAAAAATAAATCTTAACTTAAATCTCAACTTATTCATGTATTGGAATCAACAGCGAAATTGTATATTCTTGATTACATATCAAAATAAATTTATTACGGGTCCTATGAATCGAAAGCGATCACTAAGGCAGATAGCTATCGACGATAATGGAGGCATTTGAGCCGAATGTTGAAGGAAACCGGTCCTTACGCGAGCAGAAATCCGATAAAGAGGCTTTTGCAGCAACACAGTGTTCAGCCAAATGGTGCACGTACCCGTAGTGAAATTCAAGTGATGCGAGAAGCACTTTAAAAATTCACAGCCAACCATGAACAATGCGTTTTACAGATTTTTCAAATGAAGAAAAAAAGAACACGAACTTTTGTAATGTGACATGATAGTATATTGTGTATAATTGGCTGAAAAATTTTGAACCCTATAAGAGAGATCACGTAAATTAATTCAAATTTTAGCTAAATATGTGTATCCGTGGAATAAGAGTGTGAAAGAAAGGTTGCTCTGAATACGAGCCAAATAATAAGTGCTTTTACAGCACAACGTCGCGTTATTGCACAGTATTTGCCGTTATCTTCATATTTTCTTTCGTTCTTTTATAATCTGTTATATGAACTATAACAATTAGTATTAATTTCTGAGATTTTCAAATGTGAGATTTCAAAACGTGTATTCATTTTTTTCTCATTCTCTTCTGCACATAATTTCTTAAGATAAGTTTATGGTGTTTATTTCAAGGTAACTTTTTATAATATGTAATTAGAAAATTATTTTCAATTATTTTAATATATGGCGCTCTCTTGCATTTTTAAATTAATTAATGTTTAAATAATCCCATTAGTATGCGTGCAACTTATTTAATTTATCTTATGGCATTCGTTTATTGATTCTTGATATTTTATGTTCTCCATTATTTATAAATAAAACAAAAAATAAAGTACTTTTAATAAAATGCGTATTAATGCTAATTAAAAAAACAACCATCATGTTATTTAATCACAACAGCGAGAAATTAACGTAAGCAGCAACACACACGCAAAAAATTTATAGCGCACGCAAACAGTTACATGTTTGCATGTAAAAAAACATGAGCGAAAAAGTGAAGGGAAGTCAAAACAATAAACATAAGGGAAATAATAATAATGCACATGTGTATAGAGTAAGTAAAAAAGGAAAATAAAAAAAAAAATAAAAATAAATGAATGAGTTGATGCTCGTGCGTGAGTGTATGTATGCGTTAGCATGCATAAGTTTAACTAGATGAGTGGGTGTATTTCATTATGTTAAGTGTTGTTGTGTCACACAGTAAGCAAGAGATACATATAAGCCACCATCGCTATGCATTCACACCAATACACATACATGGAAATGCAATCGTAAACACACACCTTTACCATATACGTATATTTATTTACAAACAGAATAATTGTAAAAGTAGTTTCGTATGTTTCTCTCGTGAAACGCTATGAACATACTTGACACGGAAAACATGTCCTTCTTGAGTCAAATCCGAACATATTCATATATGTATGTGTGTGCATATGTAAGAAAATAAACGTAAAAATATCTAGGTAATAATAATAATAATAACTATAATAATAATAATAATAATAATAGTGATAACTATGATGCTGTTGCTATTAGCCGTAGTTGTTGCTGATGTTGATGTTTATCATGTTGATGAGTATATATACCTGTATGTACATATGTACATAGAAGTATTTAAATATTTGAACATTTCATTTTCTATTATTCATACGCAAATATAAACAAAGATTCATATGTTGCGCAAACATATACCTTATGTATATATATATGTATGTATATATATAGTATATATATGCAAACACATTTACACGTAAACACAAAAAATGCAAATGAATTTTCTCTGTAGCATCTTTTCAGTCGGAAGCACTAATAAAAAAAACCAAAAACAGTCTTACTTAACGAACATAAATCATCATATGAATAGTGTCCACATTAACAGTCAACCATCATTTACATAATATGTGTTAAAAAAGTACGGAGCCTTTTGAAACTCGTATTCGCTTACTCAAAGAGGAAAATCTGAGATAAGATGTAACTACAGCGATTGGCTCAATACTTTTCAGACAACTTACTATTATATATGCATAAATACAAAAATATCTCCTAACATACATTTGAATACACATTTCACAAATGTTTGTCTCTATCATTTCCCTCTCTAATGCAGAGTTTTCTAACCTTTATCTTACTACGATTTAATGAAAGGAATGAAATATGACTTTTTGGAATCTCATACCTTCAATGCTTACTTCGTACTAATTTCAATAAGAGAGAAGTAAAAATTTGCCGATGTGAAGATAGGCCTGCAAGACAGTCCACATGTTTTGCGGTTTTTGCTTTTGCTGAGTTATACGAGGCATATATAAATTCCCGTCAAGTAAAAAACAACCTATAAAATAAATGTTAAAATCAAAAAATGGTGAACTAAACCTTTAATGACGATTGTGAAACCGAAAAAACGTAGTTATTACTGCTAACTATCATCCATAGTGCAAAGCATACAATGCAGAAGGCGATGTATAAATCGTGTTATAGCAACCGTTGGAGACATAACACTGGTAAGAGTATCAAAAAAAGGTAATTTCATTCATTCATGTTCGGATTTTATCACCCATTACATGTGAGCTCCCGGTATACGTAACGTATAAGGACTACATCTATAAAAAAAAAAAATTTAAAGAAGTAACGCTACTGCAGAGCATAGTAATGAAATTAATCTCTTCTTCTTTTCTCTCGTTTTAAGCGTTCCTTAAGAGATATCAAAAAACGTGCATTGTACGTGAACATAATTCATAATTATGATTTTTCTCCAAGCTTATGCATACACTTTATAGCAAACGGTGACAATACATATTTTTTTGCATTTTTTATAACATTAAATACGATTTCTTTTTTTTTTTCCTCTTCTAGCTTTTATATAAGCATTTTGTTATTTTTTCAATATCGGCCAAAGATAACCCACCTTCTGGTAAAGGCAAATTTATATGGGCCAAGGACGGTAGCTAACTTTACGCAGGTACAAATTTTATCGCAATTTTTGAGAATACATCGCGTTTCGTCGTTGGTTGGAAAGCTCTGCTTTAATAGCAACTTAATACAATGGAGTCTCCCGTTACGTATACGTAACAATTTTCTATATTTTTCAATCTTACACTAGCTGACTATATGCGAATTTATGTGTATTCGTTACAGTTTTTCCCTTCCGTTTACGACCATAACTAATGCTAAAGCATTCGGTTTTCGTGTTATTGTTGCATCTTATTTTCTCACTTAGCATTGGCCGAGAGAGTATCGCGGGGAAATGAAATATATTTGCATATACATAAGTGCATATCTAGCTATTTGTTTGCTTATACATGTCGGAGTTGCTATTTTTATTTGTTAAGTTCAGTTTAATTTTCCGCACCCACCTAGCTAGCTAAGTTTGATTGTATTGCTTGTCGCTGTGATTGTTTTACTCGTTGCTATTTCATTATAAAGTTCAACTTTCTGCTTTCCAAATAGTAGATTTTTGCATAATGAAATCTACCCATGAAAATACTCATTTTCATGCTATACTATTATCTGCTCATTTCGTTGCAGTTGTGTCAGTGTGTCAGTATGACTGTATGATTGTGACCAAGTTACGTTTGATAATTTATGCATGGAAGCTCATTGCTAAACGCTGGCCACCTGGTGACATTGTTAATGGGACGCTCTCATTGCGAATCACCTACATATGCTGATTAAGGCTATTATACATGTTTTCAAAGTACCGAAATTTTGAAATACATAACTGCAGCACACACAACATCTGTGTCTACTACTTAATATAAAATCTCTAATCTCCTTAATTGCTTCTGTTGTGATCATCGTCATCATTGTTATTAACATTTAACTGTTGAAATAGCGGAAATTAAAAGAAAGTTACGGCTAATTACAAATACATCGCCCCGCCATACACTACTACTAGTACAGATATAATAATATTTTCTCTTCTAATGAAAATATGGTTTAAATATGGTTTTCAATTTTTGATTTTCTTTTTGTCTTATTTTTGGTAAAACATGAAGACCTGTTAAAGACGGCTGCAGTGAATTAAAGTTTTCTCTTCAATTTTCAATCTGATGAAAGCATTTCACTTTGTCGATGCTCTTGCTTAACGTAGATAATTTTGGTTAATGCTGAACAACTAGAGCCGCTTTTGTTTGTTAATTGCTTAGCAATCTGTTGTTTAAAGGCAAGTTGAAATTTGAGAGAAGATTAAAGACAAGCACTGCACGTGCTGCAGCATTTTGCCTAATGCATTGCTTCATCTATTTCAATTTTACCTACTTTAATGATTTTAGTTTTAAATAATTAGTTTATTACTAAGCTATAAAACTCGTTGTTACTGCACTAAGAAGATAAAGTTACTCTTCCAGTGCAATATATGGCGCAATTTTATAAAGATAAAATGTTGAACACTTTAAAAGTTAAAATCTTATGTATATTAGTTCCACGTAATGATCTAAAAATTTTGTGTAAGCTAACGGTTGCATCTAGCTCGGCACTTAAGTTCAAGGTTTCCCAATCTACTTTCTCTTACTTTCTACACAAAGAATTTTACTACAGGAAAAGTATAGAACAAGACAAATGCCTACCTTGTTGACAGCTGTAAACGCTGTACACAAAAGCCATAATCTTTAGTTATCAACTTTACTCGATATTTAGAACCAAGAACCGGTCCTAGAGCTGAATGATCCTTATATTACTAAAAGGCTGTGCACGTCTTTGGTTAGACCTATACTTGAGTATGCTTTTGTTGTGTGGTCTCTCTCATGTAGGTGCTATGTAGATTCAATTGAATCTGTTCAAAAGCAATTCTTGCCGTTTGCCCTAAGGAATTTGGGTTGGGATCCGATTGCCTCTCTTCCACCCTATGAAAATAGGTTGCTTCTGCTGTCCTTACCGTCTCTTGAGAAATGTAGATTTGTTCTTGGAGTCTCCTTCGTTATCAAAGTAATAAACGGTGCTATTGACTCGCCGTCATTACATGGCGAAATAAGTTTCAATGTTCGTAACCGCTCCTCTAGGCACTTTACCTTGGTTAGGGTTAGCCAATGTAAATATAATTATGAGCTGTTTAACCCGCTCAGAGTTGTATGCAAGAACCTAAATGACGTCTATCATTTATTCTCATTATCGGACTCTCTAAAGTCCATTAAAGCCACATTGCTTAACACACGTGATCTCGTCGTATTTAAACCAACTTTATCCCTAAAAAGTCATTATGACTCGAAAATGAATTGTTGTTAACTATTATCGGTTGCCAAGCTTACGCATGTTTGCGATGGCTTACGGGTTCATTTGCAATTTGGTCATGTACCGGTTGTGGGTGTGGCTCTTTGCTAATTGTGTACATGCTTTTTTTCTTTTTTCTTTCTTATTTCTTTTATTATACTTATACTAACTTTTAATAATAATTAATTTAAGATTTACTTTAAGAGTCATTTGAACTCGACTGTCATTTGTTTTAGTCGAGTTCCTGTATAAGTAGAATAAATAAATAAATAAATTTGACTGATCGCAATAAGCAAAGAGATTTCTTATAATTAATATTCGACATGCTAAATGGATTTCTTCTATATAACTACAAATAGGTTCCACTTCTCGGTACGAGGACAAGGCTTAGGTGTTACAATTTTGCATAGGTATGAGGGCTTAACTTTAATTGCAAATTTTGATACAATGGCGATAAAAGCGTGCTTGACAACGCTATGAGATATGTGCTGTATAGCAATACTTTGGGATTTTAGGAACTGATGCTTATGACACAAATATCTAGGAATACCGGGATGAGTAATTTATGGTAGAAAGTTTAGATATCAAATAACTATTCTGTAGCAATTTTTGCCTAAACTACTTACTCTTTATATATACACGTATATATGAAGTGATTTGAAAAATGAATGAATGAATAGTAAAATGATTCCCCTCGCCCATATTTTCTGCGTTCATTCATCAGGCACAGTGTTCTTCTTTAGTCATTTTTGTCGGGAATATTAATAACGATAAACTATATTCATAATAATGACCCTCTCACAAGTGGATGTTATATAGAAGGCGCTCTTAAAATTGACCCGATCTAATCTATTGACTTTTGGGCTAAATAGACCAGTGCTCTGAATGTTATTAAAATATTTCGCAATTTGCGCCATTTATGTTGAATATAAATTACTCTGGATGGACGGAGGAGCAAGCGCACAGACGACTGGAAATCATTTGGGAATTCGATTGCTAGAAAAAGAAAGGAATCCACCTCTTTATTCGTTTTGGTTGTGGTCACATGCGTACATGCGTATAAACCCAAAATCGTAAATCGTATAGCGTCTTCAAATTATATACAAAAACATTAGGTGGTTGCATGTATTTTTATCAACAACATCTATTGGTGAAAGTAAAGTGTCAATGCACACGACGGTGAAATTCGATGACTTTGACTTTTCTCTACGTAAAATAACAGTTTTCCATTTAGTATTAATGAGTTATTCAGTGTGTGCGGCGTATAATTTGTCAACTGAGAATAGATGTCAGACGTCATCAGACATCAGACGTGATGGACGGGCTTCATAATTGAAATTCGAACTATTATTAAGCGTTCCGGTATTTAATTGAGAAAAAGCATTTTCCATAATGTTCTTGTAAAATATACTGAAAATCTGCAAGCACATAATGTTAGATTTATTATCTTTATAACTTTGTAAGCTAATTATCCTTAAAATATTATTAATAATAGTAATTATTTTGATATATGATTGTACGAAAAAATATTTAAAGATATTTTCATAATGATGCTAAATATTTCATAAATTAAATCCATTGTTATTCGAGAGATATTAATGATCCAAATTGAAAGGTATTGTGAGTGTAATAACAAACAAGATTGCTGCTAACGCAAATAAGACAAGACAAGAAGTTTACCAAGATTCAGAATGACCGCAAGACCATTTGCAAAGATGAGTAAGAAGATTGAAATTTCATATCCGTATTTATTTGTAAGCTGTTTACGAAAATGTTAACTGAGACTATATGCGTATAGCTTCGAGCATACATATTAAGATATTCGGCCGAGTACGATATATATAGAAGAGGTACATATGTCTTATTTGAATGGCATTGATTCATTCATTCATACATACATTCATTCATACATTTAGACTTGAACTCAATACGTTATTAGTTTCTGTTCCTAACTTTGTAAGTGTTTGTGGCTTACGGATTAATGGCTTCCTTCGTATAAGCCTTGCATGTTGATAATTAACCCAATTTTCCTGCCTTTATAAGCATAAACGAATGCATTCATAGACATGTATATGCATTTATATTCTTTAGCAAACAATAAATTGAATGTTATATAAATTGAATGTTATTTATTCGCCTGGTTATGTATGCATTCCTGCTTTGCTGTTGAGACTTGGAATGCTTTTGTTACATCTCCTTTACTAATTGCAATACAGAGCATATTACGTTCTTTGCGAAGGTTTGTAACATCCAAAACTTTCATCCGTGTGTTTTCATGTTCAACCAAAAGGTTCCAATTTTTAAGATGTTACCATGAAGGTTGGTACCCTGCCGAGTTTTGACCCAAGGACAAGCTTTATTGAAAATGGATTCGATCGAGCTGTTTTGCTCATACAACTCTTTACTTTGAAGAATTCGTTATATGAAAAATTTTCGAATTTCCAAAAATATCTTAAGAAGAATCGCTGAGTATTTTGCGTGTCGGCAAACTAAAAATTGGTGTAAAACTTTTGACTCGGATGGTCCAATTTTTGAACTCACTTATAATCGATCGTATGAGAAGTAAGCCTTTATATGAAAAATTTTATTTGGTTTCTTAATTAAACGCATCTAACGGAAAAATTAATTGCACTAAATTTGGACCACTTCGGTCTATTTTCCTTTTTTTTAATAATTTTCTATTTTGGACCCTATCCAATGTAAGAGTTTTCATGAAAAATGAGCATTTATGTGCCTACAAAATTTAATTCTTGAAAGATACGTGAATCAGATCCTTGCCAAGAGAATACATTTTAAATTTTAAATTTGAACCAATTTTTTGCTTCTTTCCATATAAGTGCACCTATGAAAAGTGTTGCTTTACGTGGAAGCAAAATATGATTTTATTTTGTTATGATTTTATGATTCTAGACGAAGCGGTGTAGTGTATTTAGTGATCGACTTTGCTACGCTACAATGTTTTTACTTGTTTTTCAACATATCATGTATACGGACTGCACAAGTATATGTGTATGCGTTTATACTGATGCTTGAATGCATTCGCAAATTATTGACAATCATTAAATATTACAACTGCAAAATTCGGTGCGCTTGTATGTGTATGCATTTCGAATTCAGTGTAAATTCTATTTCAATATATGTTTAATAAATTAAGTTCGAAATGCTTGTACGAATTCAGACACATGTCTTAAGTTTTAATTTTTTTATACTAAGTATGTCAATGAAAGGAATATTTGTATTACTGAATGTACTAAAGAAAATTACTTTCCACTAAAATGTGAGAACAAGTTAGCATCTAAATCTTAATAAGAATTTATATTAAACCTTTCCATAAGATCAAGGCTATCAAGGTTTCGTAAAAATCAAAAAAGAATATTCGCAAAATCGTCCCAAAAAGTTTGATTTTTAATTACAGAAACTATTATAGCTTTTTGTAATTAAAACTATTATTTGAAGGTGGTTTCGACTCTACAGCGCGTATAAATATCTGCTTATTTTATTTATAGATACCAGTGCATCTAGGAACTGTCGTCGGTTTATTTGCACATGGGCTTTAAATTTTTCCTTTGTATATATATCTGAATCAATCAATCATCAATAATTCGCAAACATGACAAAGCAAATGATTGAAAATCATGCTAAATCATGCTTTTCCACCAAAAAGTTGCACAAAATAACGCATATGTAGACCCATTACAGACAAAAATTATTAAATTAAGCCAAACTATGAGACTTAACTCTAGTCGGAGGTTTTTATTCGTAGATTTTTCCTTCTACGCTCATCGTACCATCATAAACATTATATGAATTCTAATAGTCTTTATTTTTTGAACTTGTAGTGATATAGAATTAAGCGAATATGTAATGTTTTCAAAAGGTATGCAATCTGCTCTTTCTACAATGAAACCAACTTTAAGCTCTGGACCTGAACTTCGAAGTCTTTGGGTACCAAATGAGGAAAGCAGGACGGACGACCAACTAATTCTGTTTTTGGAATACTTGAATATTCGTGTATTAACAGAGATGTATAAGAACTCGCATGGTCATGGCGACGGAGTTTGTTTTCTTTGTGCCATAGATTTTTAGCAAACAAATGGTTGTTCACCATTCAGATAACGCCTTAATGATTGTTTAAGGCTCCTCTGAAAACGTTGTCGCTACGTGATCAATTTTTCCGACGAACGAGACAATTGTGTCAAAGTGCTTCGAGTGTGGACAATCATTATTGGCTTTGCTTCATTTTGAAGAGCCCAATGCTTTTCGGCTCAGGCACATAAATCCATGATTCGTCAACTATTCCGATTTTATATAAGTCTTTTGAAACATCTTCGTTTCATTCCTTACACATTTGCTTGCTACCGAGTATCTTCGAAGGATTTTATCAAAATGTACGCGATAGAACGAGAAAAATCTTTCGCACGTCTAAACGATCACGGAATCATTTATATATGCTGGTGAGACTAATGCCTAAAGTTGCCTCAAACTCACAATGTATCCACATATCAAACTTCCATTATCAGTTTTCACACAGCATCAATACAACACGAACGTGGTATAGTAACCGAAGTTGGGCGACAAAGGCACCAGCGATTTAATTAAAATTATAATAGCTTTCCGCAATAGCAGAGAATGACGCTTTGTTGCCGAAAGTGGAATTGAGTTGATCCACACACGCACACACCATACACACACACACACACATGCATCTTTATCTTGATAACCCAGGTGAAAAATCGTTCACGAATTAATTCCACCTCATCGTGGAGGTGCAGTTTTCCTCTCACTGTACACAGTGCAAATTGTGTTTAACTGAGAAAATGTTTTGAGGAAAGTGAAAGTGAACTCGGAAATGAAAACTTCAATAATTTTGTTAGAAATGGATATGTAAATAGCAACCTATGCAAATATCAACAAATAATTAGATTCGCGGATTATCTACAAAAATTAGTCTGAACGAGAAAAAATAAAAAGTTCCTGCAGACAGAAGTAGAGACAATTTGAAGTTCTCGATTGAAACTATAAAACTCCTTAACTTAAATAAATAGAAATTCTTTTATATTCTTTTAAGGGTTTCTCCATTCAAATCAATAATTTTAAATAGTTGTTGTAGAATTGTTTGCTGGAATCCTTTTGCTTTCATTATTATTTTTATTATTATTATTATCGTCTGTCTGCCTAACCATATATAAAATGTGCGTTTGTGTGTTTGTGAATTATGGATGTAATTTTATGGCATTATTTTCTCGTATTTACAACGTAATTTGTTGTAAAAGTTTTCGGTCAATAATTTTCACACACTCTCGCTGTAGAGCAACAACCAAATCGAAAGATGTTTTGTGTGGATAATAGTGAAGTTTTGTTGTTTTTTTTTTTTTTTTTCGTTTTTAAAGTTCTCCACGCTGACTAAGCAATGACTTAGCGTATACCAGTATAGCTGTGTAATTGGTGTTCGTCTCGTTGTTGTCGTTTTCTTTTTTTTTTTTTTTTAGTTAACTTTTCTACTGGAATGTTTTCTCTTTGCTTTTTTATTATTTTTTATAAATCGGAGTTGTTTTTTCAAGGGTCAACGTTATGAGATTGCAAAGTTCAAAAAGCACTAAACTGTTACACCAACAAACTTAACGGATGATTAATAATTTTTGTTGTTGTTACTGTTGCGGTTTATGTGGTTTTCCTTCAGGAGTTTTTGCCTTTTTTTACTATTATGCTGTAGTGTGAGTTTTTGAGAGGTTGAAGGTGCTGTAGTTAGCTTTGAGTGCTTGAAACTTCATAAAGCGAGAAATATTAGGTTTGAGTGCTTAAAGTTATCACTTAAAGCGCATTTGTCACAAGAAAAGAGCAATTCTACTTTAATAGATGAAATGAACTTATAATCGTCTTGGATGCAATTTTGCATATCCGCCGACATGCGACATGTATATAACAAATAAAAGGAATTTGCACTAAATTCTCTTGAAAAATGAATGAATGAAATGCTTTTCCAAACGTACTAACTTCCACTCAAAGGCTTACAACATCAACAACAAACAAAATCAAAGATCGCCTAGTCAGTTAATGTCACTTGAATATTGAAAACCTTATGGCTTAACTAAGCTGAACGCTTTCGCCAATTGTTACCTCAATAAGACATTTTTATAAACCCAAATGGCATATTTCGAGCATGTGGTGGTGTGGAGAAAAAACTCATTATAGTCATACGATTGGATTAATAAATTAATGCGTTGGTGTTCCATGGTTACACAGAGGGTAAGTTAGTTTACACGTATACTAAGAACAAATAAAAAAGTATTGACAGCAAAAGAGAACTAACGAGAGATGGGCAGTTAGTAATGTGTTCACTTACAGCACCCTTAAGGTGGTATTAATTTGGTTGAAAAATCTGAACTAAGTTTAATAAGAAGAGGGCAAACTTTATCAAACACGAATGCTTCAAATTGTTTACAAAAAGCTAACCCTCGCCAACTTTTGCTAATTCATCATTTCACATTTCCTTTAACAAATTAAAAACTTTATATACTTTTTTTTTACTCAAAAAAAAAAAAAGAAATTTGTTTAATAACAACTTGAATAATTTATGATCTAATCTGAAATTGAAATCTATGCAGTTTTTTACTATTATTTATTTATATATAATTTCTTTATTTTTTTATTTTTTTATTTTGTTTTTTTTTTTTTTTCTCTTTTTGCATTCTATGTTACTTTCTATACAACTGACTAACTTACCGCACACTTTAGTTGAAAACTTTCTAAACATACATTTTCCTCTTTCGTTTTTCTTCGTTTTTTTTTTTTTTTTTTGTTTTTTATTAAAGAAGTTCCATGAAATTCAAACAAATATTTTTGTAAGTTTTTCCTTTTCGTCTTAAATATACTCTATACACAATTTAAAGTTTTTTGGATTTATTTTTATTTTTTTTTTTCTTCATTTGTCTTTTTCTTCTCTTTTTGAAAAGAAAATACGGCTAAGCTGGTAAGAGAAAAAAACTGTGAAAATTCGAAAAAGTTTTTCGTTTAACATTTTTTTACAGTTTTAATTCGGATTCCGCACAAAAAACTCTTTTTCAATGTTACACATAAACATGCTGGCGCGTCTGGTCTAATCTTTTAAGTTATTTCCCTATTGTGCCTTGACTCTTTCAAAGTTTTTTCACTCTTTTTACTCTATCCATATATATGTACTGTATATGCGTTTGTGTGTTTGTGTATTTGCCTGTTTATTATTGTCTCTTCTCTTAATGCACCCACTCGCAAAGTTTTGTTTTCATTTGTCTTTAAAGTTTCTTAGTCGGTCTGTTCGTCGGTACCCTCACCAACTTGTGTGTGCGTTCGCAACAACTAACACGATACACGAACATTATAAATTGTCCTACTGAATGTTTTTCTCTATTTTGAGTTTTTCGATCTACGTAGTTAGTAAACAAACAAAATGTCTGCTAATGACAGTTACAACATTGACCTGTCAAATTTTTTCTTTTAGTATGTCTTCATTCCAAGATACCTAATTATTTTCATATATAAGCACATGAAGAAGAGAAAACTTCAGGTTCTTTTTTCCCTCAACATTTCGGGTTTTTTAAAACCTTCTTCTTAAAAAAAGAAACTTGGTTTTGAAAATTTGTTTAATAATTTCAAGAGTTGAAAAAAATATGAATAATTTTTTGGAAAGTATTTAATAGCAAAAACAAATTATCAAGTTTTAGATAAATTTGTAAAGAAATGCTTATAACCGACTTATGTTTGGTGCCATTAACGAAACAGATGGAATTTTCATGCAGAAAACATCTAAATATCACACACACTCTGTGAATTTTTACTTTAGATTTTTCGCTTTTCCGTTAGTGTACATAGTTAGTGTGCATATTTCTTCGTCCGCCCTCTTTAATCCTGCTTTATGTTATTGTTATAAAAATCATCAGAGAAATCATCGTGCAGGACTTTAATGGCGTAAGTTGGAAAACCCATTCTTCCAACTTGTAGATCTCTAGAACTACTATATAGATAATGAGGAATTTGGGAAGTCTTTGACATGGTTTCGAACCCAAGACGACGCTTTGTTTTTATCGACAAATTCATTTCACGGATAGCTAGAAAACAATGCATGGCGCCACCCCGACATGACATTTCGGAAAGGAAAGGTTAAGCTTTTTTCAAATTAAAAGGAAAAAGCAAAAGAGAACAGAAGGCTTAAATGCTGCATTATTCTCTCTATGTCTTTACATTTCGTAATGCACTGAATGACAGTCTTTGAACGACTAAAACTTCTAGCGTACAAGCCCAAGACAAGTTATTTATACCCATTATTTTGGAAATGCACGCTTTATGACGCAACCAATTTCAGTATACAAAATTTATTAGCACTCTTTTTACTTTCCGTGGAAACTACAGACGACACCTTGATTTACAGCTAATAAAGACGCAGAAATTTGGAATAGCATTTATGAGGGATCCTTGCCTTGTTCTTTTCCAATTTTCAAATTTTGCACGGAAATCTTTTCCAGATGCATTTTCTTTCATACGTGTAAGAAGCAATCGGCTTTCTGAAAAACTGAAAATATGGAGAAGAACTTTTTAAGAATCCATCATATCAAATCCATTTTGCTTTCGTATAGAAATTATCATTGCTTAGTCCTACTCATCTCGTGGCTTTGATTTGCAATTCCATCTGATCTTCTCTATTAAAGCATTTCTCTTAAAATCAAATTTTACTTACTATAGTTCACTGACTCTTTAAACGTTACCGATTGAACTCGAGATTATAAAAAATTTTCATAACTTTGTTTACGAAGGAATAAAATTTGCACACATGTTTGAATATGTGTTTGGTTGTAGAAAATTTCTTAATAATTATTTTAAAGCAAATTGATGACGCAGCAACTGTCGCGAAAATGACATTTGGTTTGCAAGATCTCCGTTGCCCTACTCCTATAATTTGTCGTCTAAAACTAAAAACCCTTGAAAGGCAGTTAATCTCTGAGCTACTAAAGAATAGATACTCTCTCTAACAGTTTAAACAAAGGTATTGTTATTAATTAATAAATAAATAATATATTATTATATTTAATTATTAAAAAAGGTTATTTTTAAAAAATAAGACAGCAAAGAGATCATTTTCTTGGTAGATTTTTAAATTAATTGTCTCGGCAGCACGTAGTATAACTGAGCAAAATTTAAATCTCCTTTAATATATATGCTTACAGCTTGAGAAGCAGGTAACGAATTTTAAATATTTTAATTTTCATGAGATCGCCGAATATTTGAATGAACCAAATGAATTTTTGACCAAAAACATGCCAGCTTTTGTTAATAATAAGCATTTAAATGAATTTATCGAAAGCCCTGGGATTGGGGATCATTTCAAGCAGTAAAAAACCTTTCATTAGCATCAAATCCTGAATTTAAAGATTTCCTTCCGTCGGTCTGTTCGTCTCTTTACTCATTCTCCTAACCACAAAGTCAATTGGACATGCATCTAAGCATGCATCTAAGAATATGCAATTGTCCGTCTACCCAATTGCGTAGTATCTGCGATAAACATTCTCCTGTTCACAAAAAAGAAGATATCGCCTGCAAGCTAGCAAAACAATTTGAAAATAACCTAAAGCTGTCAAAGAGCACGTCTACATCGCCCACATGGCTATGCAATAAAATCTGTGAACATGTTTTTATTTCGTGTTTTTTGTTTGTTATTCATAAAATACAACACATACATCATATAAATTTCCACTCCACTTTCATTCTGGAAATAGAAGAAATCAGCCGCGACCATTCAACATTATAGAGTATAAAAATTTCGCAACGAATGAAATTTTTTACTTGTTTTAAAGTTAAGGCTTTCTCGCATTACGAGAAATATGTTACCCACTATGAATAAAAAAAAAATAAAAAATTTGATATTAAATTATTCTTATAACAAGAGAAATAGCTTGATGCGCCAGTAACAGTATTGTACCGTAAGTAGGTAGATAGATGCATCGTCCCTGAAGAAATTAATTTTTGAAAATTTTGTACGTAATTTATGAAATTATCGGCTCTTATTGTCCTATAACTGCCCTGGTGGATGCAAAGATGTAGATGGAATTTCAGAAGAGCGATATTAGTCCAAATGCCAAATCGAGGGTTCGTATTATGTTTCTGTACACAATTTTCTTTATTTAAATTGTATTAGAAAAAAAAAAATAAAATAATAATGCAAAAGCATAACAAAGTTAAGAGAGAAGGAACTAAACTACTTTCCTTTTCAAATAACTTCCTTGACAATTATAGAATTTTTTCTTTTTTCTTTTATTTTTTTTTTTTTCATCTTCCGTAGGCATTTGCTAACTATTGACGGCACTTATATTTGATATTATTCCTTATCCCTTTACAGAAATTCGCAAAACTAACTAAACCGTTAGGTAAAGAAGAAAAAACAAAGGAATACTCGAAAGCAGTAACAACAACTAAAAACTTAAGCACATACAACGACATCAAAATCATTTAACCAGTCTTTTAGTTTTGTTTCTGTTGCTGGTGCTGTTGTTTGTGTTGTTGTTGTTGCTACTACTACGAATTGCTTTGACTTTTTACTTAATAATTATAAAATTCTACATTTGTACTTTTATGCATGTTGTAATAATACAATTGTGATGATAATTACATTCCACATAAAACTCAACGAATGATTAAGCGACCGAATGGATGGATGGATGGATGGAAGGATGAATGAATGAAGAAATGAATGAATGAAGAAATGAATGAATGAATGAATGAGTAAATGTATGAACAAATGGATGGAAAACAGTCATCAAACTCCAGTCAAAGAATACACATCATATGTATACATATAAGTTGATGGTTGGGAAAATGGCATAAACGTGTTTGAAACATAAAATGCTAAATATGTAACAAAGCTAAACTACGTCGACTTAGACAATAATGGGTATGCAGGAATGGGGCGGGGGGGGGGAAAGGAACATTTAAACGAATAGAGTAACAATTTAGGGAAAGTGCAACGTCAAGTATACAATTGTGCCCATTTCCGAGTTCCATACAATTCCTGCTGCTTCTGCTTTTCAACTATTACTTTTTATAATTACAATTGCTGAGACAGAGGTAGCGACCGCGTCAGCAATAGTTAGATACCTACATACATATACATATATATATATATATATATATATATATAGATAGATAGATATATATATATATATATATATATATAGATATATATATATATATATATATATATATATATATATATAAATGAATATTATTTGACAAGTTTACGACAATATGAAAAAACGGTTTAGATACATACACCACATACATACTAATATTTTTATACAAATTCTATGTACAAATATATGCGTGCATGCATTCTCACATATATATATATATATATGTATATATACATATATATACTTGCACATTCGTACGATTTTGAAATGACTAACGTATCTTCTGCTGGAGTTAGAGAAGCGACTACCACTATTAGTCTTGTTCCTGAAAATAATATGAATGTACGTTTCGCTATATATATATGCAGGCTCTCATACATTGTTGCATTATGTATGTAACGTACAATCATACAATCACTTTTCACAAAGACAACTAAAGTTGTGTTAGTATTCTGAATCAGTTTAACCAGTTACAGAACAATGCCTGCAAGTCAAAGGAATAATTTGTGTTACACAAGTCAAAATTATTATATATGCATGCACAACTACGTTCTCACTCATACCGTACTATACTCCCTACTTACACTATGTACACAGAACAATAACACTCTCTTACTTTGCTTTACAATGCAACGTGCAAGTGGACCTTGTTGCTGTTGTTGTTTTTGTAGTAATGTGCACACTTAAATGACTAGAAAATGAAATTTAAATACTTTATATGTTCGTACGTTCATATCAACATACAAACGCATTCAAGTAAATACACACACGGATACACGCACACACATACATAAAAAGAGAGAGAGAGTTAGGTTTTAAACGAGAATTCTGGTTTTTTGTTTAGTTAAAGTTGCAATTATCTGTTTTTTTTTGCATGTATATGTGTGTTCTTAGGCCGCCATGCATGCATGCATGCGTTTATGCTTGTGTACATAAAAACAACCAAAATACTCCAAATGCAGTAATTATTTTAAGGCTTACAGAGTTTTTCATTTAATACGACACACAATTGCTACTTCAGACGTTGAATGAAAAAACGAAAAAAAAAAAAAAAAAAACAAAAGAGGAAAAGAAAGAGAAAAGAAATTAAATGTTTTTTTTTTTTTTATTTACGATTTTATGACTCTGTTTAAAGTCAACACAAATGTATTTACATATAGAATAACACATGAATGCTTGCACTCTTTACGTCTTTTATGTTGGAACTATTTATAAAAGTCAGTAAAACAAAAAAAACAAAAAAAAAACAAAAAAAGAAAGGAAGTAACGATCTACCAGCCTCATGAGGCAACACTTAAGTATTAAGTTTCATCTGTAATAAGACGTTGTCTGGCTATAAAATATTTTTTCTTACGTTTTTTGGTAATATTTTCTTAATTCCTTCTTATATACCTTTATAGTTAACATAAGACCGTAGCTTTCTTACTATCCGTACGAAAACGGTACCCAGGTGCAGTGTTCATTAAACAGGATATGAACAAAAGTTTATATTTCACTATGCTACACGTATATATACCGCGAAGAAGACTATTGCCCAAGTCGGCATTGCATTAAAGATGATTTTATCTGTTATAATAATAAAAAAAAAAAAGGAAAGAACGATTCGGTTAAATAAAGCGCTAGTCACAGTATTTTACGTTATTTTATTTTTAGTAGATTTTTAAAACCCCCGCAATTTCATCGCAGACCAAAGGCATTTTTAGAGCAATCTTATCATTCTACAACTAATTTTTATATCTAGATTTTTATGATCTATGAAAAAGTGCTGTTATTGCTAAGAAGCGCCAAAGTAGTCCTTGTTTCCCCTTTTAAGTTTCTACAGTTGTGTTTAATTTCATTTAAGAGATTTTAAGATCTAAATAACAGCAATAAAAGCAGTTCTCGTTTTGCGCATTCTTGACTCGATAGTTTATTGAGAGCAAGGTTTTCATTAATACCTCGATTGCTTACAGTTGTTTTCAATATAGCAGACAACGCCCCTATGGAAGATTTTCAGTTCCGCTCTCTCTATTGTCTTCTTCTTCTTTTATCCTCTTTAAATATAATTTCCGCTGCCAAAGTTTTCCAGTTTCCAAACTTTTAACTTGATGCCAGGCAGGAGTAATTATTTTGGTACAAAATCTGAAAAAACAGAATTACTATCAGTGTTGAGAAAGTCGGAAGTAATACTTAAGTTGAAAAACAAATAAAAACAATACAGTGGGCCACGGCCTGGCATTTAACAGTCTGCATCGCTCAGAGTTATATATACAACGACTTCTTAAAATAAGGCGTTATATGAGAAATGCTCGAAAAAGTGATCCGCGGACCAAACCAAGTCAAAGTAACAAATTACATCTCAAGGCCTCAAATTAAGCACGGCCTGTAGATTAAGCACAAGGAAACAAGACGGACAGATGTACAGAAAAGCATAAATCGATTCAGAAAGTGACTTTGAATCGATTGCCGTAATAGGAGGTGAATCTATCTCAAGTCCTGCTGGGTGCTGCAAACTTGCACACGAACTTAATATACGCTTGCACGATAGTGGTGTAGGGTGTAATAAGTCGCGCTTACAAGCGTTTCGGTGAAATGTTACTTGTGTTATATTTCTTCACCCTGCCAACACAGGGAAATATTGAACGGCTACTTTATTACATTATTTTTTACAATAACATTAATCTTTTTATACACGCACTCACTTTAAAGCTTAAGAATGTCTACGAAATCCGAGCCTCAAAAAGGGCAAGAATATCAATTAGAAATCGATTTACTCCACATGTTTACCTTCGGTTTAAAAAATAAATATATATATATATATATATATATATGTGTGTGTGTGTGACCATATTTGTTGTTACTTTATTACCATGTGTGCGTTAAAGTGAAATCAATGACTATTGCGTCTATTCCTTTTTTCATCGTTTCACTCTAGATTAAGTTATTTACTAATTCATTTTCTATGAGTGACTTCTGTGTAAATAGGACCAGCAAAACTTTATGCCCAGAAATAGTAACCATGTAAAAAAAATGTAAGCATAGACTAAGAGTAGTGAAAATAATTGCCTTTGCCGGCATTAAGAACCGAACACTGCAGTGTCCGATGCCGGAGAATTGCTTGCATATAATTTTAATCACTTTTACTTGAGTTTAAGATACCTTTTGGGATCTGAGTGGCACATTTTTCGACCGATATAGCTTTGCGTAGTGCGCTCTAAATATTTTCCATTATATCTTCCTTTCCTGACTCATCGTATTCAAAGCATATATTTTGGCAATTCACTTCACCGTAGGTAACTTTATACGGGTAACCCCATGAACATCAGCTAACATTTCATTATAATCCTTGGGGAGATATTATTGCATCTTACCCATCGCCTTTTTTTATATTCATTTATTGTTGTTATTTCTTGTCCTGTTCTGACTGTTGATATAATAATTTATTTGCTTGTACTTATCTAACAAGTGGTGTATGATAACTGACTTTCAAAAAAAACACCAGCATTGTCTCGGTTTCTCCAAAACACATGAACATGCTTATTTGAGGTAAGACTATGCTCTCCATTATGTTGTTATCATAAATATTTAAGGGGAAAAATACACACACACACATACACACACACAGAGGTTAAGAATGTCTAGACAAACATATGCATACATTTAAATAAATGTGAATAATTACTGGTAGAAGAGTTGGTATTTTCATATTATATACCATCAAGGGTATAATAAATTTACTCATGTCTCAATATTCGTACAGAAAGATAGAAATTTATTCTTAATTTTTTATTTTTAATGTGCATGTTTTTTCTGATGGGTTCTTATGCAAAGGATATATCGACTTATGAAATTGCAAAGTACACGATAAAGTAGCCATGTATCAAAAAGGCAAAAATTAATTGGAATTGCAGGACACATATTCACCTAACGTATACCGTAAAGGCAGGAAAAAATTCTGAGCTCGCGATGCGCTTGCAAGCTGACCATAATAAAGCAGATATTCGGCCATTTTTTGACATGCAGTAAAGTATCGTAAATAAGATAAGCTAAACTATCTGAAAAGTGTGTTGCGTCGTGTTCTACTCGTGACATCCTCGAATCCACTGGTTTGCTTCAAATGTATTTTGGGATTATTTGGCTCACAATAAGCTCAAATAACTTCGAAAAAATTAAGCATTTTTATAAAATTGGATTGCGTTATGTAACTCTGCACCCGGCGGATGACGTAGTAGTATTCTGAGAGCTCCGTAGGTTAATAGGACTTTAACAACACCCTATGCAAATTTTACAATGAGTGGCTTAAAATCCTCAAATCCAGTTTTTTCATTTTCTAAGTCTTGATATATAAAAAAAAGGCAATTTGGATCCGATGGGGAAATTTTTTGAGCCCACTTCCATATAACCAGTTCTTTGAAAACTCAAAGCTCAAAAGTTCTTAATTCTCAACATTTCATGGAGAAAGTTCGTCCGTAATAGTAATTTCATGCAGAAATTAATCGAATTTGGACCATTAGCATCTATTGCTTATAAGGATTTCCATGGACAGTAAAGCCTTTGGAACAAAGGTTTAATTTGTAATATTTTGTGATGAAAATTGATCCATAGTAGCAAATTGACCGACAACATAGATCTCTTTCTGAGACCCCCCCAAATACAGCGGTTATCAAGAGATGTAAGCTCTTATATGACGGCAGGGTCTAATTTGTAGCTTTTTATGACGAAAACAGGTGGAATACAACTAAAAAAGAGTTAGTGGGTCACGGCCCACCCTGAGATGTATTATCTTATCTTATATGACGACAGGGTCTAATTTGCAGCTATTTACGACGAAAGCAGGTGAAAAAACCATAAAAAAGAGTTAGTGGGACACGGCCCTCCCTTGCACCAGCCCACTGATGTTCGCAAAGAGGGTCTTCCAAACAAGACGTTGTATGGGAAGTAGTCGAAAAAATTCGTGCGATTCGAATAGCATTCAATAGCATTCGTCCTTCGCATATCCAAAACATGTCAGCCTGAGAAATTTCATCCAAATAGCTCAAAAATTGTGTGTCCACCACGGACAGATGGACAGACAAGCCTAAATAGGCTTAGAAAGTGATTTTAAATCGATTTATATACTCTTTTACCCCAAGTGGTGTAGAGTGTAATGATAAGATCTTGTAGATTGCGTTCACGTCAATTGACATTTCGGGCACTCTTCAACATGAAGGTTTTCATCAAAAGTATGCCTTTACATGAAAATAATTGTAATATTTTTTTTTACAATAATAAAGATTTTATAGGTCAAAAAAATTTAAATTTTATGATGCAAAGTAATGGAAAATAGTGACTTAAAGGAATTGTGCCAAGAGTGCACTGCTGCCACACATGAGAAATCTCATAAAAAGCGAGCCCTATATGTATAATATTTAATATTTTATTATAAAAATAGCTAAAGAATCTCATTAAGCGTTAAATAGAGTGCTCGGCACTTTTTTTGTTACCCAGCCAAATTATTTGTATTCGTTGTTTACAGAAATATTTTTCATCAAAATTGACCAATTTTTGTTTTCATGAAAAATATTAATGTATAGGAATTAATTAAATAAGTTTTTGAAAGCAATTTAATAAATTATGCATTCATACTCTCAGACGCAACCGACAGCAGCGACAACATTTAATTATTATAAAATATCATTCGTGTTGACAGAGCAGTAATGAATTGTGAAATTCATTCAAAACTGTACATAAAGCAAAATAAAATAAAACAAAATTCCCAACTTCCTTTTTTCATTAACGTTGATGTACAAATAAATTGAATTAAATATAGATTCCAGAAAAAAAAAACTGTATGGACTTTTTTAGTTTTTCTCTTTTTTGTATGTTTGCGTTCCTCTTGTCATTTGTACAATGAATGCAAAAAAAAAAAAAAAGGAAAAATTTCATTCCTTTATCGTAGGCTTCAGTACTTCAATGGAATCGAAAGAAACAAAAAACATTTAGTGCGTCAATAAAAGTGGAAAATGTATAAAATGAGAGCACATTTAAACAACAGGTAGCATTGCTTTTATTATGAGGCGTCCTCTCAGCCAATAAACTCGCCGTTTTCAGTATGAAACTACGAAGATTCACAATAATTGAAAAAAAACAAAAAAAAAACAAAAAAGGAAGAGGAGAAGAAAAGAAAAGAAAGGACAATAATTGACACATTTCCCAGGAATTAGCAAGAAGGGCGGAAGAGGTATATAAGTGGTATGGTCTATAAGTGGTATGTTCTGTCCTTTCGTTCTTCTGCCTTTTAGGCGCAATTGACATTAAATTAATTAGAAACCTTTTTTAGAGTCTTCGCGGTATCGCGCTTATTTATAAAGCATTCCGATGGTATGCTTGGTATCAGTATTGTACAATAGGATTGCTTTTCTGCTCGTGCAATTGTTATTGTGTATGATTTTTAAAAAGTGTAAATTTGATTGTATGTCTGGCCCATTGCATCGTGCTCTTTAGCATCTAATGCTTAAATGTGTATGGGAATGTCTACGTATACGTAACTGAACGCTTATGCAACCTGATACAGCCGCACGCACATCTACCTATTTACATAGACGAATGTCAGACATAGCAAAAACTTGTGTCTATTGCTTTGTACGTTCTTTTCAATGTCAGCATTCCATTGCAAAAGGTTTCAGATTTCTCTATTTGCTTGCTATTCGCGATGGATGGGGTTATACCAATTTTATCATACTATTCATACAATTCGTAGCATAGCGAGATAAGGCTAAAAAGAATTTGGTTTTTCTCCTTTTGTAGATCAGTCTGAGTGCTTGTCTATGTAGTAAGTCTTAAATTGGCAAAAATTGAAATAAAACAAGCAACATATTGTAGTCGGACAAGTCCGTTTTTACACACCGTACACCAGTCCACCTAGTAGTAGTAGTAGTCAATTTTGTTGGTAATAATACAAAAAAAACACAGTATTTTAAGGTAAAGATATACTTTCCACAAAAGTCTGCTTATTGGAGGATACCCGAAATATCACATGACGAGATCCAAATTTCGCAAACTTAATTTTCTTCCTAAAAATTTCATTATTTTTTAGTCTCCGTCAGGAAAAGCTAGAAACTAGACTTTCTCCCCATATAAGAGTTTGCTTTTCATGATAACTCCTACATAGGTTCGGGCCTAAAAAATAGACCTCTCTGATCCAAACTCCCTAACATATATTTTTTTACAAAATTGCTACTATGGCCCAATTTTCATCATATACGATTAACAATTGGGCCTTTTGGGTTTGTATTTGCTGGAAATCCTTAGGTGCGGTGGAGTACAAAAAATAAACCTATTTGATCCAAATTAAATAGAGTTATTTTCTACGTTAACTATTATGGTCCAATCTTCACCATGAAATACTGAAAATTAGAGCTTTTCAACATACAAAGATACAGTTTTCTTACGAATGGTTATATAAGTGGGAGATCAAATCGACTGTCTCATCGGATTCAAATTTTGAAAATTGCACTTTTGCTCATATAACGACTCTTCAAAAAACCTTATATGGGAGATGATTGAAAAAGTAGTCCAATCGGAAACGTTTGTCCTTGTCCCAAGACACTTCGGTGTATCAAATTTCTTTGAAGATCTCTAAAAATTGGGTCCTGTAGGCTGAACACAAAAATACATGAAGAGATCTCAGTGGGACAGACAATTTTAGACAAAGGTGGGTCTATCTTATGTACTTCTGGGCGTTACATACACCCGCACAAACTTAATATATCGTCTACCACAAGTGGTTTAGTATATAATTGTAACACATTTTGTATACATTTTTAAGCCACTGAACCAGACTGTCAGCTGAATTCTGGCATTATCATCTGTTAACCGTCAGAAAAATAGTGATTGCATGTATTTTTCAGCATTTTTGCCATTATGTTTCAATTTTGGTATTCCGCAGCAAAAGTGACAATAAAACTCTCCAATAGCAGTTTTGCGCTGAAAGAGAGTCTGAAGTATAAACGAAAAGACGCGACGTAATAATGTAGAGCTAATTAGCATCGTGCCGACCTAAGGAACCATTGACCGATGAATCCATTTAAAAAAAAAAAAGATATATTAACATGCATCATTAGCGCCCTATGATTTGTAGCCGATATCGGTCGAAAATTGTAATGAAACTTTTACCAAACTACCTTAAAGCTTAGGAGAACGGTAATCCTAATCCGTCGATCATTACGCTTCATATCCAGTAGCTAACTAGATAAGAATTTCAACTGCAAAGTCAGTGTTCGAGCGTTCAAATCTCAGTGCGATAGAGTTTATATTGATTAGGCGCACATTCCCTAGGCTATGGTCACCACCTCCCGAATACACGCATAGGGGCCATCACGTGGGTGAAATAAGAAAAAAAAATAAAATTCGCTTCTAATGAAACGTTTACCAAACTACCTTAAATCTTAGGAGAACGATAACCCTAATCGGTCGATCATTACGCTTCATATCCAATAGTTGACAAGGTAAGAATTGCAACTGCAAAGTCAGTGTTCGAGCGTTCAAATCTCTGTGCGATAGAGTTTATATTGATTAGGCTCACATCCTCTAGGCTATGGTCACCACCTCCCGAATACACGCGTAGAGGCCATCACCTGAGCGATTGGTCATATAAGAAAAAAAAAAAAGAATTCGCGCTCCACGTTAACAAAACATTACATTGAAAGAGAAGCATATAAAATTCATTTTGAACTGATTTATGAAAAAAAAAACCCTTCTGTATAAAAAAAAAGCCAAATTGGTTCCTAGTTTTATTATCATTTTTTTTTTTTCCATTACTTACCTAACCAAAGAGTTTAAAAAAATATATATATTTAAGTGTTTTGTTTTCAATATAAGAGCGCGTTACAAAATTCTTTTCTCTTTCAAATTTAAAAGTACATGCGCATCATAGGCGAACGGTTTAAAATACCGGTTTATGTTATGGAAAAAGATTTAAAACAAATCCAAAGAAGTTTAGCTAAAAGTGTAGCGTCGTTTAATTTGCGTAACGATGTCGCAAGGTTCAACGAGGCAATTTTTCCTGCTAATGAAGCATTTTCATGATATTATTGCAATTCTGTCAAAAGCTTTTGTTTATAGAACTATAAATCAAATCATAAAAACACTAAAATCCTTTTAAAACAATTTAATCGCATTAGTGCGTTAAAAGCATCAACCATAATAGTTAAAAAAAAAAAAGAAAAAAAAAATCGCTGATGCTGATGTACTCAAGTGCAATGGCAAAGTAATTTAATGAAATTGGTCTTCATTACTTTCCCGTACTTTTATAAGATGTATATGTCTGCACAATCACTCTGGCATATTTCACTTTGTAACTACAATAGAAAAACAACAGCAACAAAACAACGTCTTAATTGCATTCAACTGTAAAGTTCTAGAAGAATGATAGTTTTTGTCATTCTTGTTGTTGTTTTTCTGTTTGTCTTAAATTTTTTTTTTTTTTTTAAGTAGAAAAATATTATATTTTTAATACAAGTTGGTTTTCGCGCAACGAAAAGAGCCATGACAAGATCATTTTTAGAGATAATGTTGAAAATTTACATTTCGTGTGGAAAATGATACAACACTGTTTTGTTGGGAAGGCAAGACAAACAAAAGTTTCAATACAGTTTTCTCGTCTTAATTTGACACATGAATACATTTTATTGTTGCATGAGTTTAAAACGTAATGCGTAAACTTAGACTTGTGCCTGCACCGCAATCCTGGCGAAGCTTCAGTTCTCGCGGTTAAGGTTTGCAAAAGCAACTCTTACGAGACGTATGCATGTACACGGTGTAAGCTATCAGCCTCAGAATTGGATAACAAATAAACTAGAATCTATACACGAACATGTTATGCTTAAGCCCAAAAGCAAATATGTCGGTTGGTCGACTGATATACACACATAAAACTTATGCTATGCGGTCTAAAGTGATTCGTACACAATGAAAAGTTTTCTTCCCTCATTTCATTGTACTTTTTTTTGGCTCTACTTGCAGCGTACGATACGTAAAGCACAGAACAGGGTCACCATGAACCAATGCGGCAAATGTCTGTCAAAAAATAAACTGCGAGCATATGTATGCATACACGTTAAAATTTCAAGAAACAGTAAAGAAGCTCATTTATGCAAAATCTACTCCAATTCACAACTGCGAAGTAACAAACTATACTTTCCCGTCATTGCTTTTTTGTTTCCTTTAGTCGTTCGTTTTGTTTAGCAAGCAGATTCAGCTTTAACTCTATGATTGTGTCTCCGAACCACAAAACTTTTCCTGTTTACCAAGTTAACCAAACACCATCCAGAGTAGAATTTTTTTTTTTTTTTTTTTTTTTACTTTATGTAAAACGTATACATATACCTATGCGTACATATATATATATATATATATATATATATAAATATATATATAAAGGAAATCGAGCACGCACTGTAACCGCACTCTCTAATAATGCACCGCGAAATTACAAAATATACTTACGCATATACACTTACTGAAAAGATGTATATTTGTCAAGTTTCGCTTAGGATTCGAAGAAACCATGAGCAAATTATATACATATGTATATATATGCATATGTATTGTTATATATATATATATATATATATTTGGCTTACGTAAATTGCTTTTTGTTTTTCGCCCCAAGTATACAGTAATGTGAACAGTGCACTATGCAGTAACTTTACATATTTTGCATTTTCATATGTCATCGCAAATTTTCTATAAAACACAAAAACCATTTCCCTCACACCCGGTTGCATTTAAACTTACATACCTATATATATATATATATATATATATATATATACACGCATTTACACATCCATGCCATATACTTAAACTTATGTTAAGGATTTGTTATGCTGTTATATGTAAGATGATGTCCTTGCTGGCGCCATTGTCAACATCATTTGTCGCCTTTGAATGGATTACATGTGAAGAGTTCTCTTCCGTTCGTATCATAGTACGCTTGCTGTAAGCGGATACATATGGTGATGTGTTGAAATTAAGATCTCTGCAGGGAGTACTACTAGAGAATAAAAAAGAAACGTTTTTCTTAACAAATTTAATACCAAGCTCCCATTATGCAAACGCATTCGGATTTATAAACATAAGTATATAAAGCTTATAGCATTAAAATATCTTCTAAAGAGGAGGTGAAGACGCTGCAAGAAAACTTACAAAAAAAAAAAAAAAGAAAAAAAAACACTTAATAAAAAAATTTGACATTTTCTGAGATGAGCTTATCGTCGAAAGAAAAAATCGAGAAATTTTTTCAAATAAAAATACCTTACGGGAAATAACTCAAGACAATTTTTTTTAATGTATCGACCAATCTATAAATTAAAAAAGAAAAAAAGAAGAAAATTTTATTTTCGGATTACTTTTCGAAAAAATTCCTTGAGTAGGAGTATTTTTCTACTTTTGTTATCCACTCTATCTCTTCAACGATTTTGATTTCAATATCTCCTTTTCTATGCTGGTGGTTAGGGGTAGGTGCCACTTCTACGCGACAGATGCCCTTCTCAATTTGCGATACTTATTTTTGTATTTCCTGTGTGTGTACCGTCATTGGTTCCCAACAGTATTGTAAACATCGTTACATCGCATAAACAAATGATGAGAACTAATAATTGTTAGAATCTAAGAACGCGGTTGGCGTGCGAAAGCATTTCACCATGCACCGTGCACATAGCAGGAAACTTGTCTGGTACCTATTTTCTCTTACGAACTTTTAAAAATTCTAGTGACAGCCATTGATCCGTTGTCGAAAAGTGGAACCTATGTTGTGGAATATCAAAGCACACTTTAGCCTCTGTCAAATACTCAGAAATGCCTATCAACAACTTCTGCAACCTATGTCTGTCTTTCTTAAAACCACAATTTCAAAGTCAAAATTTTTCCTTGAACAGCATATTCTTCCTGAAATGTTTTCGTAGTCATTTTTAACAATTTATGCCGCACCTGTAGACTAGCAAACAAGTTATTAAATCAAATCGCAATCGCAATATCTATCATTAGAGTATAATTGTAACTTGTAAAGTTTTTCACTTTTTTTTAACCGTCTTAAGTGATCGCCAAACAGTCCGAGGGTTTTCTGTGATGCAAAAAATTAGTGTTTGAGCAAAGTTGGGAACGACAGAGTTCATCTTTTAGCAATACAAAGCATAAACTGTAGGCTTATCACTGTAAGTTTTTCAGAAAATATGTTGTCTTTTTATTAGGAAGACAATTGCGGGAGTGGCAAAATTGTAAATGTTCAAGAAATTTGATTTTTCGAACATAATTATGTGGCAATATGCGGGCACTTAAAACTCAATATGCCTTTCTCTTGAAGCTCGATTTCCGAAAACGGCACGCAGCATAACTCGAACGTCCAATGTATGTTGCGTTGTGGTTTTCTCAAATCGTTCATCCCAGCAAAACATCCCTTTCGCACATCGTCTGGGTTGTTTGACTAGATCGCAAATCTCATCAGTGCCCTAGTTTTACAATGTATCGGCAATGTATTTAGAGAAGTCGAATACCACATGTCATCCACTGTTTTCTCCGCATTCAAGTATCGCCGGAAAAAGACTTCAAAGTCCTAGCCCAAATAATTGAAGTAATTGCACAAAAAGGCTGCCAATTAGTTGACATAAGCAAACATCGCTACTGCCGTATGCCGTATTTGTCCATTTCTTCAAAGTCGTTTTTTCTTTTATTTTATCAGCCAATCTGTAGAGATTACCCACACATGTGGTACACTGTGCGGATTATTGGTAGAGGAGAAGAGAAAAAGCGAGTAATACTTGTGCGAGCTTAATTTGAAAGACGAACCATCTAAAGCGAAAGACCATTGCAGGTTGTGGCAAAGCCAAAAGTACGTTTGAAGAACAAACAGTCATGGTAGTTCTTCGTACGATATACCGGCGACTACGGGACGAGCGAGTGAGACCGATGCAAAGGCCAGGTAATCCTGTGAAAAAGCTTTACTTGTTCCTGAAGTACTCATGCCCAAGCACATCTCGTTGCGTCGATATTCAAGGGTGTCGAGAGTATTGGACATATTCTTGCGACCCATGAACATCTATGCCCTTCGTTGCACGACATCAAGAGTTTGTAGACAAGACTTTGAAGCTCCGGCCTATCGCTTTTAAAAACCTATACCTTTGGTTACTCCTCTTAAAACTTAAAATAGATTTGTATTCTTTTTTATTGTCATACCCAAAAGACCAAGAGCCACCTTTTCTTCAACATTGATGGTATCAAAAGAAAACGGGTGCTCATCACTTCCTGTGCGCGATAACAGATAGATAAAATTAATCGTATTTTCCCCAACTCATTCAGATATATTAGTCACATTTCAAGTGTCACTCGTAATGCAGCGTTATTTTTGTAGGTCGGTGTTGCGGGGGCATTATTGAAATAGAGCGTAAGAAGAACATGAATAAATAGAGTTAAAAAAAGAACATCAAGAAGACGTAATGAAAATGAAAAATTTCACTCCCATAGTTAAAAATGACAAAAAAATATCCGGAAAAATCTAACATTTCAGTTTTTGGTACGTACGTTATCGAAAAAAAACTCTGAAATTCAAGACCAAGTTAACAGTGTTTACGTATTTGAGAATTTATTTAATCATGTATTTTGTTTTTTTTTTTATAGGAACGCTAACAGCCAAAAATATGGAACTTAAGTTAAAGTCGTCATACGATGTTAAGTCCCTAAGTATGCAGGCGTTAGTTGCTAAATGTGAAGAGAAAAAAAATTTGCTTTTTAAATATTGTTGACACTGTTGACATATTTATTTTCATAAAGTTTAGCATAGAAGTGGTGCTAACTGACACGATCACTTAAAGAAAAACTGTTATAGGAATGCTATCTCTCTTCTCTTCTTCTTCTTCTCTTCTTTTTCTTTTAAAAACATAATCGTTTCAATATTCATAACCTACAACAATGTTCCCCTTTTGTAGCCAATTATTTATTCTCACTAACTTTCACGTAAGTTTCCCGTTAATTGCGATCCCTTGATTTGTACACGAGTAGTAGAGCAAAGCTTTGCACAGATATGGTATGCATTACTTTTAATCTAAATTCCACAAATCAATATTGACAAGAAAAAATGTGTATGTGATTTAAAAATTTTATTTTCTCCCTTATTTTTTTTTTTTTTTTTTTTTTTTTTTTTTTGTTTTTGTGTGTGCAACTCAAATGAACAGGCAACCGCATCCGTTGCACGAATGCGAGCCTTTTGTTCGATGGAAAAATTACACTACCCACAAGTATAGACATAGAAAGTTCTTACGCACTCACATCCATCACCAACTGCATTAATAGACATCTCCGCCAGCCATTTAGATCAACATCGACAACGATAATAATGAGGATGCTGGGAACGATGACGATGACGATGACTATGATGATGATAACGATGATGATAATGATGATGATAATGATGATGATGATGATGATGATAATGATGATGCATTGAATCAACCACATCAAGGCTTAACAATCGCCATTGAATGAGCAATTATTCGTTTAACAAATACGAAAACAAAAGAGAGCATAGTATAGAGATATGTAAGAGATTGGTAATGGTATTGAACAATAATAAAAACAACAGAACTGATAAACTCCACTACTTACTCAATACTGTTACGTAAACCGCTATAGAGAGAATGACTAAATACACAATTTACAAAATTAGTTTAATTTTAAGTTAAAACCAACACATTGATGCCGCAAATGTTACTAGCATTACTGGCTTACATTCAGATGGTTTAAATAAAAAAAAAAAAAAATGAAAATGAAAATGAAAATAAAAATAAAAATGCGAACAAAACAGAACGAAAGGGAGAAAAATGACATAGCGGAGAAGATGTTTAGGTTAGATACACGGAGTAGTGCAGAAAAAAAAAAAAAAAAACAAAAATTCAATGACTGAATGATTGAATGACTCGTTGGCTGAGCAAATGGCTGTTAGGAGGGCGACCTACACGAGGGCGGACAAACTGCCGGAATGAATGAATAACTGACTGATTGACCGATTCACTGGTCATACAGTGAGTTTGTTTAAGTTTGAATATTACAATTGAAGGCGTGCGTCCATTTCAAATTGCTGAGTAAACTGTTTTTCAAACATTGAACAATTTTATTCAGAATAAAATTTTTTTTTTTTTAATTTTTTATACATTACTTCGTCTGCAACAGGCCGCATTGTCAGTCATTGCGGTATTTGTACGCAATTTGGACTTTTTTTTTTTTTTGTCTTTTTACATTTCACAGTGTATTCATTCATTCATTCATTCATTCATTCATTCATTCATTGTGAGTGGCTGCTATTGTATACATGAGTACGGTTGAATGTGGTCTGCTGGTGTGTTGATGACATCGCTTGCAACGTGACACAAAAGTCATTTTGTATATTCAGCAAAGTTTTGTTTTGTTGAGCATCGTTTTATGTTTTTTTTTTTTTCTTTTTTCTTCCATCGCCATATTGTTGACGCTTGATTAGTTAATTTGTCATTGATAATAATGGAAAATAAATTTTATCTTGTAAATAAAAATTTATTTAAAAATTTACCTTAAAATTATTGTAAAATATAATAAAATTTCATTTCGTTTACGGAATTCTTAACTCAACTTTAAAACGTTGTCGATACCTTCTGCTTTGCGCTGTAATAACACAAATACCGTTTACGTTGTGCGATTTATTCTCTCGGTCTCTTTTTTGTTTTATTTTATAACAATTATGCGTTACAGGTGTAAGAGACTGTTCCACGACCCTTGCCTTGCTTTTTGTTTCAGTCAACAAACAAACCCGAACAAAAACTTAGGTTAAAAAAGTTTGTTTGAAATTTAATTTTGTAAAAATCCGATTAAAATTTTTACAAAAAGACATTTCTTTTCTCTTATGCTTTTCTTCAGAAGATGTCAGATTTTCATACTTTACCTTTGATGACGTTTAGCAAATAAAACTAACTACGCAGGCAAAAAAACTAAACTTTTAATGTTAATGAGTTTAATGCGTTTCTCTTACTTTTACCCAAAGTTAAAGTAAATTGAAAAGTTTTTCTCTCAAATGTCTTGGTTTTGTTAAATTGAATAGAGTGTTTGATCTATTATTTGATTTCTTGTTACGGAAACTTTTGATTTTCAATTTTCTTTCTTTTTTTTTTTTCTCTCTCTAACTTCAGCTATGCCACTTATTTGGAAAACAGCCCAAGTCGAGTTTTTTAAACAATCAAGATAAGTCAGTCAAGTTCAAATGCTCTCTTCAAGACTGTGTATTCATTTCGAGGATAGTTTGTTTATGCAAAAAGTAATCAATGTACAGAAAATAATATACGATCTGTGTTGAAATTATTTGGAATTTTTAATTAACTTATCAAAAAATGATTTTCTAATGCGCAAAGTAGTCATACACGTTTCCGCTAAAACCATTTCTTAATTTAGGCTTAGACGTCTCTTTTTCGTGGTACAATGAAAAAGGAGTTTTTTTTTTACCCCCTACTCTACAATAAAACAAAAAACAACCGAGCGGATTTAAATTTGGGTAATAGGTTGCCCGTTCATTTGTTCGATGTTTCTATTTTGCGCTAAAAATACTCAAATAACGATGAATTTATGGAACAACACATTTTATAGGGGCCCAAGATCCCAGTGACAAATTATTCACGAATAAGAGAAATAAAGAAAGAGTCCAATTGCTTAGAAGCTTCAAACGACATCACTGGTTTTTCGATTTTTGATTTAACGTTGTGATCTGTCCATGCGTCCTTGCCGGATATTCTTATGAAATTTCATTACTAAGAATGTGTTACTAGACTAACGCATTTTAGAAGATATTTTTGTCATTTTGCGAAGTGACTTCACAACGACCTGATCTCATATGATACACACTCTGCGTTTGACAACTAGACGAGAATAATGCTCAAGATGTCGACACTTTTAACTGGTTAAGTGATCTTCGATTCCTATTGATTTTTGATTTAATGTTTTTCTTCCTTTGTAGTTGTTGAAGATCGTTATAAATCGGGTTTTCAAATGGTATTTTCTTGGAGAAAGCCTTAAGTCTTTTGCAAACATTTTTCATGTTTCAGGTTACAAAAGTTTGTGCGAAACTCAAGATTGAATATTAAAAATTACAATCCAAGTGCGATTTTTAAACCTCATGCATTTATAGACAAGTATGATAAGCTGTCTTTCGACTGAAACCAAAACCAAAGCATGAACATCTTTCAACCTTACTCTGCTAATGCGAGCTCAACTCTTCATGCAACGAATTTTTCCCAAAACTTGAAAAAAACGATTGGTCTCAGATTCCTTATGGTAATGTGCCATAATGTAAATAAAAGCAAAAAAGATTTTAACATCTCTAATTTTAAAAATTCATTGCTATACAAATTCAATTTTATATTTATTTACAATTTATAATAATTGCACTTGGGCCACTTTGACAAGAAGACAAACTAACAACCTTTTCAATCGTTTCCGTTATGCCTTACTAAGGATGTACATAAGTTTGTGCGGATGTACATAACATCTAGAAGCATTCGAGATATTACACTAATCGTTCAAAAAATTATGCAAGCCTCTGCTTACGTATCTGATTACGTATTTTTCAATCTACAAACAACAGGTTTCAAGGTGTTCTAGAACGATTTGGTATATGGACATGTTTTGCCCGAAGACCAACAGCATGGAAAACGAATTAGATAGGACCATTTTTACGACCACTATTCTCATAGCGATAAAGAAGTCGTTAGGTGAAAAAAAAAAAAAAATACGAAATTTTTAATATTTCCCGGTACAATTCGGTAAAGCATAGTAGATGGATATAATAAAATTATCATTTGATTTCAATGACTTCGCTTTCTTTACAGGCGCCTTGAATTCGCGAAATGTTGTAGAAGTTCCCCAGTTGTCATTACTTTAACGATTGTCTTAGCCATTGGAAGGTCCCTTGTCGCATGATG
>KK502437.1:856599-896973 GCA_000688735.1 Glossina austeni | reverse complement strand
TTAAAAGAATTCTGAAGTGCATTTCTCTTGAAAATAATATCCACGATCTACTCATACGGACCGCATCTAGAAAAGCGAAAATTTGTAACAGTATGTTAATTCTAAATTAAGTAAAAATGCCGATGTCACGACGTGGTGGATTAATTTTCTCATAACAATACCTTTTAGTGAAGGAAAGTTGTGAAAGAAAAAATTGTATCTCACAGCCATAAGTAAAAATATGGCTTGCAAACGATTTTAATGATGGTGGGTATGAGAGATTCGACGCCAGCTGAATATTACTTTCGTACTTGTTTCTAAATTAAAGCCAATAATAATAAAGTAATTAAGAAAAGCTTATCGAAATAATTTACAACTATCTAGCTCAGATCGGTTTCAGTTTTCAGATTACGTAGAAAATACACTTAACGTTATTAAATTCATGTGAAAATCAATGTATGTATAGACACAATGACTTGTTTTGTTGCATTCACTCTTTGCCGTATTGATTACGTGTACAGCTACACTCTGTTTGTTAGTTACATTTTAAATGTGATTGCTTTGGCAATACCCCAAAGATTGGCATTTCAAAACCGTACAAGTATTGCGTATACCATAAACTGAGTTTCGATAGCGATCAAGAAAAAAAAAAAAGCAAAAAAAGTAGAAAAAAATTGAAAAATTTAGCATTACTTACGTACTTACGTACATACATACGTAGGCAGAAGGAAACAAATGGAAAATAATAATCACGGCAGTGCCAATTCCTTAGAGTATTTTTTGCGCCAGATTGGTTAAAAGTGTTTCACATACATACGTCTCTTCAATTGCTGTCTTGGCGAGTGACGAGATTGGATGTAGGTGGAGAGAGGGGGGAAAAGATTTACAAAAGAGAGAGAGCACTCGATTAGCTGTGCACGTACATTTGTTTTAATTTTTTTTTTTGTTTTTTCTCGTATTTTTAATAAATATTTTTAATAAACCTAATAGAATCGTTAACAGGAAAGTGTAAATCCCCCGAAAGCCTTAAATATTGTCACACTACCGCTCACACTCAATTTGCTAATGCAATTTTTTAAAGGATTTTTTTTTTGAAAACTTTTATTCAATTATTTCACTTATTGTATAGTTACATAAATTGTTGATCTAAATCTTTTGATTTAATGTTCGTTCAACTGATTGTACAGTTTTTCTAAAGTCATGAAAACCATGATTTTTCATTACAAGCTTAAATAATAAAATATTATCTTTTATGGTTTTCGTTGTCCTTAATGCGTGTGTAATACGCATAAACTGTTAACCGCAAAATACATAAATAAATGCAGTATTTCTATGTGTGCTTTAATGTGTGTGTGTGTCTTCTAAAAGAATATTTAGCTTTTGTTTTTATTCTTATAAACCGCACGCACGTTAGTTTCAATTCAATTCCTTTAAATAGGATATAGATACGAATTTACTTTTCACTAGAATTGTGAGGTAAAAGAATTATTAATCTAGTCAATGCAAGCAAAATCACAAGTTAACATACATTTGATTGCTTATATATATGTATATATATAAGAGTATATCAATTTCTATTACATTTCTCTTTCAAAAGTACAACTGCATAGGGTTGAAAACGCATCCTAGACACTCCTCATTCACTTTGAATGTTTTATGCAAATACGAGGTGTGTTTCTAAAAAAAAAAAGGGAAGCGACCTTTTATTTTTCATCATCATCAATATCTATTTTATCCCCTTAGATATAACACATTTGTGTCAGTGCTTTCTCAAGTCCGCGGACATCTGTGTTTGCTTTCTTTTTCAATGCTTTCAAATATTCAATTTTTGACTTTGGCAATCGCATTAATACCCTACTTTAGAATCGTGTTGCAACATTGTCAACTTCAACAGTTTGTTTTGGGTAACTTGTTCTTAGAAAACCCAGTTGGCGGACAAAGTAAAACTTGAAGTGAAGGGAAACCATCAAGAAGTAACGTATTTCTTAGTGGAGGGCAAGTGGGGAGCAACACATGAAATGCAGTTAGCTGGAGCCTAGGGCAAATGAAACTCTCCGGATGGGATGAAGTGTAGGTTAAGTAAACTTAAATAAGTTGTTTTGGGGGACTGTTAATACTTTTTCCCCAAACTGGATGGGCAAAGACTCAATACTCCCTACATTCTCAAAAAATGAACTATAAGCTAAATAATATCGCATAAGGACCTCTCAATATTTTTTCCTCGAGTCAATCGGGCGAAGGCTTAATATTTTTTAGAGTTTCAGGAAGTGAAGAAGTGTAGGCCACGTAAGTTTGAATAAGAGGATCATAATAGTTTTTGCTCGGACTACACCGACAAAGGGTCAATATTTTGTAGACTTTCAAAAAATGAACTGTAAGCTAAGTAGAGGCGAATGACGAGTTCTTAGTATTTTTCCGCCGCAGTAAACACAAACTGATGCTTAATATATTTTTGATTTCCAGAGAATGAACTCTAAGTTAACTTAAGTCAAGTAAGAAGACCTTAACATATTTTCCCCTGGCTCAGTATTTATAATAATAATACTAATTACAATTATTAGCTGAAAAAAAACAAAGCCAGCTCTCTCTCCTTAAATAAAATATTCTGCTTAACATCTTACTTTTTCTATTTTTCTAGTCTCTTATCTTATATTTTCTAAATTTTAATGCTCCGGTAAGAAGTCAGTTGAAGCAAAAAAAATTTCTATCAAGTAACATAAGAACCACGTAAAACAATTCAAATGTAAAATGCATCGCAAGCATTCTTCCATGTTAGCTCAAACAAAATGTTTCAAAAAGATTTCTAAAATTTGTTTTAAATCTTTAGGAGATAGTCAAAGAATATTTAAGAAATGCCTTTGGCGGATCTTCACACTAAGTTATCATCAAATACTCTCTTGAACCTTTCTTATCAGGAACAATAGATTTGCAATTGCGCAAAAGGCTGACATTGCTTACATTCAACTATTTACTTATTATTATTACTTAACTTGCACGGGTCAAGGCCCGCTTTACTGTTCTCAGCATCGAGCAAGCTCGAACGTACTTGTTCATTTTTGAGTTCGTGGTTCTCTTTACCCAGCAACTCGATGGTACTCGGTACTATATGAATCCTGCTTGCTGTCGAATGGAAAATTTCATATTTATACCGTGAACGTAAAAAACGATCGTATCACTTGTCTAATTCATCACGTGAGCTAGCTCAATGTGAAGCGTAAGACGGCCCAAAGTAATAAGACAGGGTCTTTTGGGTAGCATGACACATTATCTTCAAAGGCTTAAAGTCTTTTACTCTACCTTAACTTCTTTAGAAAAAATCGAAATGTTAACCTATGCAGGTTCGTTATGTAAATTTTACTTCACTGATTCTGCCGCGAATGATTTAAAAAATTACTTTTTCAAATGGTTGCATAACGAAGTAAACACGTAAAGTTTAAATTCTATCCACTAAAAAAGGATTCGCACTATCCGGGAAAACAAATGAAATTTTCTCGGCAATATTTCTGCTTTTTCTCAGGTACTCGTATAACTTACTATCAATTTCCTAGAATCGTTTTCGCCTTTTGCATGTTTTCTTACAAACGCTTCGCGCTAGTATGTAATCGCTTACAAGGGCGATACTCTCGATTATCGCGGAAACTATTTAACCGCGTCTGTCTGTCTAACCGCCGTCGGGACTACAACTTACAAGGCCCAAACCTGATTGCAAAAGTTCCTTAGCACTTTCATTAGTTTGATTCTATAAGTCCTACGTTTGCAAAAAAGTTCACATTTGCTTGTCCTTTGTAAGTTAATATCTCGCAACCCTAAGGCTTTTAGTTTAGTGTTTGCTTTCATATTTTTCTCAACCAAATCAGACCACGATTGAATTGACGATTCCCGAGAAATTATGTATGTATTAGACAGACTGCATTGAACATGGGCTTTAATTTTCTTGAAGTGCTGTCAAATTCTAAAATTTATTAATGATCAACAGTGAGGGATAAGATATAGTAAGTATACTACGCATATGAAGCACGTTAATCTTAGCTCTATCTTGAAAGCAATTAAAAAATCCCCAAATATGAAATTTGTAACAAAGTTATAATCGCGGATCGTCGGCATATGCTTACCTGTAAAGAATATATAAAAATTGTAAAACGAACACAGGGGTAGAAATTTTAAGTAATAATTTTTTATTCTTTTTTTAATATGAAAAATCACTCGGGAAATGTCCTTTGCACGTAACAACGTCATGGTTAGAAATACATAGGGAAGGAGAAAGAGGTATGGAGTGCCTGCATACTAGTGAATGCGTGCTCAATCGGGAAGTGATATACCATTACCGACTAAACACTCGCTGCACCAACAGTCAGATATGGTAACACCGTACTGATATTTGAACCCACGAATGCCGACTTGGTAGTCGTGATTCCTATCTACTCGGTTATGTGGTAACTGAAGTTATACTTTGCAGGATTTCTGATCTAGTATAATACCATCTTTCGTTGATGGGTTAAAAATTCAGCTTAAACCGAACATATTTTTCTAATTTTCGTTTAACGCTACAATTATTCTAATTTTTTCAATTTCAAATCGATATAATTTCTTAAACATAATGACTCCTAAATACAACGCTTTTAATATACTTTGACTTCCGATGGGAACCTTGAACATTAATATTCTGAGAAGATGTTACTTCAAACATTTTATTGATCTTTTACTTTTACTGAAAATCCATTCGACTTTCATACTTGTCGGAATACTTACGACACTAAAAATGCTGATGTCATTACGAGAATACTAGCAATGAGTACACCTTTCAATGTTACAAATTGCCTAGAAAATTTAGTATACAGTTATTTACTTATAGTAATCAATATAGAAAAGAGGAAAAAAAAAACTGCTTAAACGTAAATCCACATTTATTACAACAAGTCCATTGATGGCTTTTCGTTCATTGGAAATAATCTAGAGTCTAAGAATAAATACAAAAAAAGAAAAAAAGGAAGAAGAAGAAGAAGAAGAAAAAAAACAACCAGTAAAGAAGAATAATGTATACAACACAAATTTCACAAACAATGAACATCAGCAGGTTTCCTTTAAAGACAATATATGTGAGCATGTGTCCGTATAGACAACTTAAATACAAACGTGTGCGTATAGTTTATACCTTTTGGCTAAAAACAACATCATAAATTTTACATGGTAGCTCAAGGTGTGTATGCACATATGTCTGTCCGTCTACCTGTTTATACGTACGCTTAAGTTATGTGTTTATAGATGAATATGTGTTTTATTACCTTTTACGACTCATCGGCCCTCTCTCGTCCTCATCCCCTAACCCTAACTCTTTATTCATTTTTTCTTTCGAACTTCTGCCATTTCTCACAACACTAAGTTTACGCATTATGTTTAAAACAATTTTCCAAGAAAGAAAAAACCATTGCTTGTTGTTGGTTTCATTCGCTCCTTCGTTCGATTCCATAGATAGTATGGATGGATGAAAAAGTAAATATGTATAAATATTCTACAAAATCAATTGTAAGTGTGTATTTATATATATAACAATCCTACCATCCACACACGATTTGTTCTTTTCGTTATGTGTACTTGTTGTTCGGGAGTGCGAGTGTGGGTGTAAGTAACTGCGTACTCTGTTTATAGTTTAGTATAGTATAGTATCGTATAAAACCGAACATTGAACAAAAAAATAAATAAAATGCATTTATCTCCTTTAATTTGCTACAGTAGCTGTTTGTATACCTGTGTGCGTATGTTCATTTTATTGATACTTATTTGTTGTGTTACCAGGAAACAAACACATATCCATTTTTTTTGTTGCAAACTCTGAGGCATATACATGTACACCTAGAAACACATATGTAGCAAATCTAACGCATTGTTATTAGAATTTAAGCTTTACTTTAAGCATGTGCTTTGCGTTTGCGTATATACTTGTGTGTGTGTGTGTGTGGGTGTGTGTGTGTGTGTGTGTATATATATATATACATTTCGTAAAGCTTGAGTGCATTTATAACTGATAGCATAGTATATTAAAGTTTGTCAGTTTAAATTTTTTTCGATTTGGTTTTTTTTCTTTTTTTTTTTTTTTTTTAAGGAAAAAATTTTTTTATGTAGAAGACAGTAAAAATGTACTAAATCGTTGGGCGATGGTAGAGAAAGTAAAGATAAATTCAATTAAGTGCAGAACAAAAAATATTTATGTGTATAACGCATGAAAAATAAGACAAACGAAATGAAATTGAATTTTTTTTTTTGTCCTTCTGTCCAATATTAAATTAGGATTTTTTTTCTGTTTTTTTTTTTTTTGGCATTCTATTGAAATATCTACAGTGATTCCATACCAGTTGAAGGAGAAATTGGTTACATATCCAACAAATATATTTTTCAATAAAAATTGCAAATTTATTCTAAATCTAAGACACCGTTACGTCGATTATTCTGTTTAAGGGAAAATTAAGAACCCGCGTAAGCGCATTTTTGAGACGGAAACTGTAACTATTCATACCATGATGTGTGTTCAAAAAAACGAGGTACATTTTTAAATTCCGTGGGCTACGTTTATTCGATTTGCGAAATTTTTTTTGTCACGTTGGTACACCAGCTTAAGATGACATTAGCAGTCCTTTTGCATTTTTAACTCATTTTTCACAGATATAACGGTTAGCTCATGGTTGCTGCGTTTGTCGAATTTTTCCTATCGAGAAAAATCAATCAGGTGCAGGATAACTGCAAGGGATTATCTAATTTTCTCCCTGCTTATCTAAATAGATGAATGTAAGCAGAAATACTGCTGAGTTGAAAAAAGTTAAGCGCTTGAGTCCGAAGTTATTAATAAAGCAGCTAAAGATTTTACAGCAATTGATAAAGACATTTGTTAAATTAGCTCCAGTACTCAATCAACCCAATCAACTAGAAACGTTTATATCCGTAGTTGATTTGAAGATTTTTTAATTCCAGAAAAGATAGAGTTTTCTTCAGATGCGAATCTTACGGACTTGTAAAGTCTCTAAAGATGAATGGGACATTGATTGTTCCAATAAAATAAAATAGCAATAGAAATACTTCTTCTCACTCGTAATTGTTACAAAATATTTTTAGAACTTAAACGTTTGCATTGTGAAATGATGAATGTAACGTTGTTACTGAAACTAATAAAGGGTTCTATTTACTCGCTTGCTTTATTAGAACTCCTGATAGGGTTCTTAGAATCTACAACAATGCCGAACTGAGTATGAGTTGTTCAACCCATTCCGCGTATTATGCACAATGCTCAGCGAGTATTGCCACTTCCTCGATCTCTCGCTTCCTTCCTGTAAAAAGACTGAAAGCATTATATTATATAACTAACGGGCCAACTTCTAGTACTCTGCTCAAACACCGATAAATCCGATTATAGCAATTTTCCCAAATTATTTATGCCTCAAATATATGTTTGCATAATTGGACTTGTAATTTTTCTCCTAGTACTGTCAAATAGTTTAAAACCTTGCGTATTGCGGTATTTACATAGGCACGTTATACTGTTTCTTCATGTTATAAGCAGCCTTTACGCTACTATTTTTATTTATTTTATTTATTTATTTTATTTATTTTTTCTTTATATGTTATACATAATTGATCTAAAGCGGAATTTCGTTAATAACAATAATAATGACAGACTTTTGAAGAAGAATAGCATGCTTCCCCTTATTGGTAGTGAAAATAAAATTTTAATTATTTCATTGTCCATAGAGACCGTTTTGCAATTCTGGCTCAAGACATTGTTAATATGAAGCCTTTACTCAACTTAAGGTTAACTTATATTTGATTATTCATCATAACACTCATCGAACAGGCATACACCAACCAGGCATACACCAACCAGGCATACACCAACCAGGCATACACCAACCAGGCATACACCAACCAGGCATACACCAACCAGGCATACACCAACCAGGTATACACCAACCAGGCATACACCAACTAGGCTACAGTCGCTTCCTATTCTTTTTCCCCAATTTTTCTTTCTGCCTAACCATCATCGTATTTGTACAAGTATAAAAAACGTCACCTGACTGACGGCTCATAAAAGGAAAAGCCTCATCTTCATTCTTCAAGCGTACACTTAATGAAGTAGGATAGACAAGAACAGCTGGACTCACAAATAATTCTGTCATTTATCATTGGTGAAATTTAGTTGTCTGCTGGCCAGTTAATTGGCAAGTACGTATATTAAAAATATTTTATCAAGCAAAAGTTAGTAAAGCCATATAAAAGTAAACGAACGACATTTACAAACACAGAAAAAAGCAAATCCTGTCAATTAGAGAAATATATATAACATTTTCTTCAATAATCTCACACGGTTTCTGCAATTTACTGCTTTCCTCAAGCGTAAATTATTATACATAAAACTATATGTACACCCAAGCACATCCACGTATATAATGTCGTTGAACCAAACACCTGCATTTAATTAGAAAAACTATAGAAATGAAAATAATAACTAATTGAGCAAAGCGAAGGACATCTTCGAATAATAACTCTTAGTGAGAAATAAGTAAAGACTTGTGTAAGGCTTAAGCCGAATCCTCTGACAGGTATTATCTTTTACCCATAAAAATAATTAAAGTATTTTTTTACTCGAAAATTATTACTAATTCACCCTTCTTGATGTCTGGGCAGGCTTTTATAATAAAATTGCTTCTGAGCAGGAAGCACTAGTCCGCACAATATTCTATGGAGACGGCTGCTAGTTATCTCATACAAACTTAAACTTGAGTTGCTTGCGATTACCTTATAAATTTCTGAGTATATAAAAGTGACCTCGAACAAGCTACAGTTAAGCTGGACTCTATATCTTATTAATTTCCTTTTACCTGATGAATTTAGAATCACTTCATTCATTTCAAATTTTGGTTTTCGACTAATTCGGTTATTATTTGTCGCTGCGAAGTTATGGACTTCTAAAGTCCTTGACTATATTAAGTCCGCTCGGTTGGTGGATAATCTTGGCCGTTCTTATTTATATATCTTGTGTATTTTGAGTAGTTATTGTGCAACAAACTGAAAGATATTAAATGCGTTGGGCACGTTGGCCGTTCCTCTCGCTTTGAAGATATGACCAAGAAAAAGGTAATAACCGGCTGCCATTCATTCTCTTTCTCACCTTGTATTAGAAGGCTGGAGTTTTTAAACTTCTGTAATAGTATTCTAAGTCAGCTGATTCAAATTCGAAAGAGATTCGCCTTGCTGTGCTGTACTGCAACATACATTAACATACTTACTTATACAGACTGCTCGTAGTATATTTTGAAAATGAATAGAATAATAATTGTTGAAGACCATAGTTTGATCAATTTAGCCCCGTCTGCCTATACATTCAACACAGTAGATACTTCTCGTGAAAATGAAGACAGAAAGCATTTTAAGCTTAAGGCTGCATCTCAGATATGAGAAAGGCCGTGGTTCACTTGCAATAGATAAAGAGAAAGAAACTTCTGGAGAAAGAAAAACTCCAAACTTTGCCCCCGATAACTAACAACGTAGATGTCGTTCTAAAATATTTGAAAATACAATGTGGGAAATGTCTGATCAGAGCAGCTGACAGCTCCGTAATTAATCGTTAGCATAACAAATGTTGAAACAATGTACTGAGAATTTTCAATTCGCCTTAAAGCGAACGCATTCTCTTTACTTGTTTGAAGGTAATTGCTTTAGGTAGCTTTCTTTACAATTAGGGCATTTGCAAATCGTTTCAAAGATATATGGAAGAGATCTATACCCAGTTCCCATATCTATGACGTTATTAGCGAATATTGCATAGCGAAAGTTTATTTTCATATTTTCTTTAGGAGTAGGTGCACTAAAGGACGAACACCATTCCATAGCTATTATAAATCACATGTTACATACATCTAAACGTACACAATTACTTAGAAAATCTCGCCCTGCCAATAAAGATTTTTTTAGAAGGAAAGCAAAAAAAAATGCGAGAAAAAAAGAAAACTTAAAAACGTTGATAATTATGTTTATCGGTAATTTGCAGTTGTGGCCCAACACGGTTAGCGTAGCTAAGGAGGTACTTCGATGTTGATCTTAATTCTCATGGAAAGGCATCATCGTCATCATCACCCAGCATAACCAAAGCGTACAATAATTGCAGGTGTGTGCAGGTTGCGATTACGACATACCTTTGTCTGAGTGTAGACGGAGTAAATGAGTGCTGAGTATGTAAGTTTATTCGTTCCAATGAAAAAAAAAAATTGTATGTAGAAGGAAATAAAAAAAAGAAAATTAAAATTTATGCTCATGTTTTCCCTTAAGATTATACATGAGTCGGTGAGCGTTGTTTGTCTTGTTTAAAATCCACAATCAAACTGAAAAACCTCTGTTGCAGCTGCAATACTAAGGCGAATAATGCAGGCATGTTTATATAAGGATTTGATGAAAGCTGAAACTTTTTACGCATACACACGCACAAAAATATATACATCAGGAGAGAGAAACAAGTCTACCTTCACTTGCACTCATGTGCTTAAACATAAGACACTAGTCTTCATAAACTTAAATTCGATTGTGGTTGATTGGGTTTCGTACGAAAACTTCAACATTTATATTTACAGAAGTTGGATACATTACTACCATCTCACCCACACTCCGGCATACTTAGGCGCAGACACTCACTTTTATGCATTTAAACTTTTTACACTAACTAACTAACACTCAAAGTGGGTATGCGAATGCGTGTATGCATGTATGTGTGTATATGTGTGTACAAGTAGCTTGAAATTTGTCTGAAATCCCTGTGAAAATTTGTGTTGTCAAAATTTGCTATAATTTCATTTTGTGTTCTTGTTTCTCTCTTGTATATATATATATATATATATATAAACCATAATCCAATAACTAAAATTTAATATCGAATTGCTTAGAGATTTTATACAAACACGTACAGATATGTCTTCATACAAGGGTTTGAATGAATGCTTCGATTATTTAAACAATATTTTGCTTATCGCTTAAATATGTCTTTTCTTGTTTAATTTTCTCTCTGTCTCTCCCGATTATTTATTATCCTAGTTTCCTCCTTAATCTAAAAAATATCGATATACAAGAGATACAAATTTTATTTTATTCACTTAATTTATTTTCTTCCATCTTATAGATAATAATTTCTAGGCAATCAATGTCATTTTCATTATTAGGCTCATTACTTTTTAGACAATGTAATATAATTTGGTGATTGTTTGAAAATTTAATATACATTTTTAATCAAAGCCTAAAGGGCATTCTACGGCATAGAGAAATAGAAATAAAACAATATTAAAAAAATCTATCCGCAGCACCGGTACTCAGTGAAATATTTATGCCATTCACACTTCATTTCATATTATCATAACATTTGATTTTTATGGTGTTATTACTACACGAGAGTGATATATATATATATATGTACAAACATACACAAAAACTTGTTGTTTTATACATTATTTAGAAAGTATTTTCATCGCTCATGCCCATTTCATATCATTTCCCATAGAAGGATAGAAAAAAGAAGACGTATTCTCTTCAGTGTAATGTTTTGTCTATTGCACCGAAGCGAATGCAAGCAATTTAATTTTACCAAAAATCGCAAAACAGAATAGAAATATTATCAAAGTTATAATAAAGGAAATAATCCGAAATGGTCAACCTGCGTGACCTTCGCTTGAAAATTACTCTATTAAGACATTTTCCAAGAATTACAACAAAAATTTCTTAAATTAACAATAATTGGAAAATAAGAAGAGAATAAGCAGTTAATAGATAATACGAGTTATTCTTCCGGATGAATGAATCAAAGAAGGGAAAGAGCTCTCAGAAGGATTCCTATTTAAAACTGAATACTATTATATCTAAAGTACCTTTGAAAAGCACTCAGTGTTAAGCTATGAGAAAATTGTATGAATGCTTTCAAATAAATGGAAGATGTGCTCCTTAATTTATAAGGGCTTCTTGCTGTAAGTTGGGGATTAATTTAACTCCCTTTCTCCCCTCCTTTGTTAATTCTCAAAGTTCTTAACTTGTAAGCTGAAGATTTATAGATTTTATATTATTTCTATAATTTTTACTATTATTGTCATTATTACTATTATTTATTATTATTCATTTATTTATTTAATTATTTGTTCGAAATAAATAAATTCTTGGCTCTGGCAATCAAGTCAATCGATTCTGTTTAGAAAAAAAAAAAAAGGAAATCGCAGAACTTGTAATTAGAATGTTGTTCTGCTTCTCAATCCCAATCTTAAAAATTTTCGTTTTATGCCCATCACTGAAAAACTTTAGTGTACAACCATAACTGCACTCAGTGTATGCACCAAATCGTTTACACAGGCTGGATGACATTGCAACGTCGATTTTATGACAAATCTAATCAAACAATTTTATTATATTTCAAAATTCTTTGATGCGAAAATTAGTATTAGCTGCCTTTGTTCAGAATTACAATTGTGTCAATTGTGTCTTCAACATGCCAATACCATGCTATGTCATCTTTATTTCAGAACAAAGGAGAGTTAATTTTGTTGAATGTCATTTTAATACGCTTGAATTCCGATTATGTTTGGCCGCAATTCCATCCGCAATTCAAAAGCTCAATTTCGCATTTGACGCTGTGATGATGGTTTGCAGTAAGCTGAAGTCTCATCAACAGTTAACAAATTTTTCGTATAAATCCTATCCTTCGGCGTCATGTTTGGCCATCGTCAGCACTTTTTCCTTGTCACCTTTCGATTAAGTGCAAGCGGTTAACTGCAAGCTTCCGCGCAAATACATTAAACAAAGCTATCCGGGAAAACGGTTGCTTCATTCAAATTGTGCGAACATACTTTTAACTTCCAAAAAACTGTTAGATGATCTCAGATTAACTTCTACTACGAGGCTCACTTGTAATCTCAAATTTCCAAAATGGTCTTTGGCGTTTGACAAGAAATACTTGGCAACAGCACACGTGCAATGTCCACGCTTGTTAAGAAGCGGGAAAGAAGTAATGGAACGAGGGAAAAATCTATTTTCACAGCAGCCGTGAGACCATAAATATTTCGTTTCTTTACATATTCAATTTTATTAAATTCATAAATCTTTAAATTGTATTATAATAAAATTGCATGCTTGTGCGGGTGTATGTGTTCAACTTACTACCTTAATTTTTGCAAATTTGAGCATTCCGAGCATTCATATCGACCGATAAATGAATGCACGAACAGACGGACAAGAAAAGATGGCTCGGTTCACGAGTAATATACATATGTGTCATGCGGTCACTGAGTATCGACCGATAAATGAATGCACGAACAGACGGACAAGAAAAGATGACTCAGTTCACGAGTAATATACATATTTGTCATGCGGTCACTGAAGTAATGTTCTACGTATTACAAATCGGGAAACATATCTAATGTAAAAAGTTCGGGAAAGTTTACGAAAATTCGCCCAAATCGTTGCATCAGGAAAAAGTCGACAAGCTTAGCTGAGCTAAACGCATTGAATATTTTTTAATGCCGGATATTAGTCACGCGGCGTGTATATATCCGATTAGCTTTTGGTCATCAGCGGATATCCTCTCCTCTTGTGAGTCAATTTGTAATTTTATTTGTGTATAAACTATTAGGTTGGCGCGAAACCCTGTCTTATTTTAAATTAAACATTTATATGTGAAGATATTTGGTAAGTTTGTCAGCAATAATTATGGCAAATGATTAGATGTGGGTTACTCCTCAAGATGGACAGCAAAATGTCCTTATCGCCTGAAATTTTGATTGAAATTGTTCGAACGAAATGTGGCAAACAGTTGGCGGATCGGGAAATCTTTAACTTCCCTTCCCAATGCGACAAATAAGATTTTGCAAGCAACCAATGCGTAGCTTGTTTTCTAGAACTCATACCAAGTGCAATGTCTTAAATGGTCCTTATCCACTCCTCTTTATTCACTTTGCATTTTGCAACTAAGTGATGGAGGGTGTTGAGCGAGATACGCTTAATAATAAGGCTGCTTGCCTTGACTTATCAGGTGAGATAATTTGAAAGACAGAACTTGCCGCCGACCTATTATTTGAAAAATATTAATTTGTGGACTATTTTTGCATTAAAATTAATCGGCTTAAAATCGTTATGAAAAAATATATGCAAGATACTATATACACCTCTTACAAAGAATATATAATGGATATAAAAAAAATCTATTTACCAGATTCTGCAAAAGCTTCATGATAAAGTGAAGCTACTCTAGGAGGTGATTTCATACATTGCGTGATGAGAAAGAACTGAAGGCAGAACAAAAGTTTCAAGTTTTGCTCTATAAAATTTGACCAGCCCATCAGGGCCCAATCAATGCCTAGAAAAAGTTTGAATGTATCGACTAATGTAAGGTATAAAATATTAATTAATTAACAAAGCGGTTTTCCTTTCTTTTCTTTACTTGCCAGCGAAATATAGTAAGGACATCTATTGCCAACTGGTAGAAGACGCTTCCCTAATTGAATTCTAAGCAAACCATTTGGATAATACTTCTTAAAATCAATGAAAGTATTTAATAGAGGTTTTGGGCATTTTCTTATTTTTTTATTTATTTTTTTTTTTTGTTTTGGAAGAACGTGCCTTTGTTTGCCCATCCTACTTATCTTATGAGTTTTCCATGAAATTCACACACTCGAAGCATTTCCCTAGACATTGTAAGTGCAGAGGAGGAGAAAAAAAATCAATTTAATTCTTATAAATATGACATGAATGACTGATTGAAATATGTTCGTTCATTTGAAATGCAATCTGGTATTGTTGCCAGTTAGTGTTTTATTTTTTTTTGCTTTTGCTTTTTATTTTTATTATTATTTTTCTTTTTGCTTTGTAATGTATTATAATGACAATAACAACAACAAAAATGCAATCATATAAAACTGATAATAAAACCCATAATAAGAGAGAAAAGTAGAGAGAAGAAGAAAAAGATGAAAATGATAATATTTCTTAGCTGTATATGGTCTATATAAAGATAGTTTACCTGTCCATGAAACGGAAACGGAAATAAAATTATAACTTAAGGGTATGAGGATACGAAAGAATGTTTGTTGTAAACGGGGAAAAAAAAAAGGAAAGCAAGAATTGTAATTGAATTATAAGCCCCAACATTGTGTAATATTTGTTACAATAAGCGGATCATGGACGAGAAAAATGCACCACAATATAGAGTAATATTGATCGTCTAATGATTCAACCCAAAGCAAAGCAAATGATTTTTTCAAACATTTATGAAAAAATTTCAATATTTCTTTGATTTCATTTTCATTTTTTCCATCTTTTTTCTTTGCTTTCATTATTAAAAGGAAAAAGAAAAATTTCAATCAAAATTTTCTACAGAATCGTAAGAAAAATGAAACCAACTTAAGCTAAGTAAAAAAAAAAAAAAAGCAAAAAATTTAATTTGCGAACAATTTGAACATACACACAGAATTGTGGATTTGTGCTCACATGCACAATCATATGCACACACACACACACACACACACATACTTAGATATTGCAAATTTTATGCAATGTAAACAGTTCTTCGCAAATTAAAAACTCCACTGAAGCAAGAATATTTTTCCATTTTGCATATACGTATGCAAGACTATGCTCTAGCTCGTATAATAATCAAAAATATAAAATTTTCTATTTTTTAATTTTTTTTTTTTTTTAAATTTTTTTTTTCCCCCTTTACTTGGTTACGGAATCTTATTAGCGCACCCATAACTTGTATGAATATAGGTTTCATATTCATTATATCTCTTCATAGCATATGTATACTTATACATACATATACATACACGCATGCATATATATGTATATAAATGAATACATGGCTTATGCACAGATATCCTTATATACGTGTTTATATTTTTGTTTGGACGACTATACCTACAAATTAATTATGTGTAGATGGTTTCAAACGCATCCTATTTATAGGCGTTTATATGTGCATGACTATATTCATACGCATATAAAATTCTCTGCAAGCGATTACGTTTATTATTGTGATTACATTATTATGCAATATGTACGCTTTAATGTGTGCGTGATCATGTGCATGCGACCATTTGTGAAATGAAACCCCAAAACTACATATTACACGCTATAGAGACATTCTGCACATATTACACACAAACATGCATATATTCGTAATTTGTAATTTGTATGTCCAATTGTGGGCTTTGTACACATATATGAGATATATATGTGGAACAATCAATTTGTGGTCTTTTGTTGCAAATTATTAACTGAAATTGTTCGATAGCTTTTCTTTTTTTTGCCAAACGAACGCAAAGTATTGAAAAACTTTAATTATCGATGTTCAATCATACGGACATAAATGCAACTTTTATTAAGCTCTTTTCTGTTTGTTTTGAAGCCCATTTTAATATTAAACTCAACTACTTATGTAAAATCAGTATAAAATTTTTTTTTTTTAATTTACATAAACTATGACATAACTCGAATTTAGAATATAATCCGTTGTGCGAGATGGCATTCGATTTTCATTGAAAAGAGCATAGAGAATATGTTAAATCATTGCATGATCTAAGAATTTAGCCTTTTTACATATTAACGTGTTGTCATGCAACAACATGAATTAATAAATCAAAAGAAAAACCTCACTAAAACAAACTGCAAACTAATCGTGAAAATTCTGTGAAATTTTGATGCTTCTCGGCTGAAGACTGATACTCTCCTGAAATCATATGGGTCTGTCCACAGTCTTACCGTATACATTCCAAACCGGAAACTTATTGAGTGATCCCAAACTTCTTCGCTTAATACAGTCACATAATAGTCTTTCGAAATCAAGCAGTCCCAAGCAGGGACTGGTCGAAGAGGTGCTTCCACGCAAATCATTTTCGGCTTTGATTCATTCTCTATTAGAGCTTTTGTGGATCATTAAGACCATAAATAAAAGTGACTCCGTTACTAAGAAACAAGAAAGAAATATACGGCAACGCCGGCGCTTGCGTACCCTACACCAATTTAGCCGTTACACAAACCTGATTTATTCTTGTAATAAGATACCAAAAAATACTTTGCTTTCATCAGAGCCCCATTGTGAGACGGGACCCAATATTTCAACTAAGCTGATCCAAATTTGGTAAAATTGATTTTATACTTGAAAGTTTACTCCAACGGATAAATAGTTAAATGGTTAAATCGATCCAAAAAATGATTAAAAAATGGTTAAATCAATTCAAAAAATGATTCAAAAAATGATTTTGAATCGATTGATGTAATATTACATACATTCGCGCTTACTTAATATATCATGACTGAAAGTGAAAGTGGTGTGGGGTATGACCCGCCACAAAGACTTTTGTGTTTTTGTATCAATTATCCAATCAACCAATTAATAATAATTTGTAAAATTTAATAGTTTTTTCAGCTTGCGGTTAACTAAACGCACAAGAACAATTCTACGGCTACGAATAAAGGGCTTCTTAAATTCTCACTAAAACGCTCTATATGCACGCCAACTAATACCTATGTAGTTAGATGCAATAATAACATAACACATAATCATACATTCAGCTCACACCGAATCTTTCAATATCCTCCACTTGTTTGTTTTTGTTGTGTCTCTAAAAAATTCAAAGATTTTGTAAATGTTATGTAACAGCAATAAACAGATTAGCATCACATATGTAATGTAAGCGTGCGCGACCGTGAACCATTAAATGCCATGGGATTTAAAAGTATGAACTTATTTTTGTTGATGTGTGTGTGTGTATACCTAATTTAAATTTACGGTATTAAATACTTCTAAGATCTAATATATGAATAAAATAAAAAGTCACAATATTTTCTTCCAGAATGTATTACTCAGTCTGTCTGGATTCGAAAAAAAGGGGCACGTAATGTCACAACACTGTGGAAAGCAATGCTACTTCTCCACAGCCTTATCCAATATCACGGCGAAAAACTTCAAAAAAACGAAGAAAGCTATAGCGAAATTAATACTCGCTGTTAGGACGTTGCTAGTTATACTAGGAAATATTCTAAAACTTCCCTTATAAGCCGAACCTTTAACACTCCACATGTGATTCATAATACATTCGTTTAAACTCTGTAGCCCTTTATATTATTCTTGTAAAGGAACCGTAGAATTCCTTATAATGGGATATAGATTGGCTTTGATCTTGATTTTTGTTGAACTGAGGTTTTCCAAACGGAAGCATTATATCAAGTAAAGATAACCGATTTTTTCAAGTTAACCAATTCACTGAGAAAGTGTTTGCCGATCGTGACTACGGTCGTAGATAAGTAACTACCATTCAACAACAACTAACATTATATTAGTGGGGAAGCTATGGCTTTTCGGTTTAAGAGCGGAAATAATCCAATCACAACAAACCATCCAAAGAATTCTGTTAACCGCAATCAAAAAATTATCAGATAAGTAGTGAATAGTGAGGATTTTTGCAAGACGAAAGATAACAGTTACCATTCTTCGCTACTCATTAACGCACTACAATGTCCTATAATCCATGATGAATGTACAGATCGCTGGTGGTGCCATGGCAAAGATGATAAAGAAAATAAAACAATTCAGTTACAATCGAAAAAATGATCTAAGGATTATAAACACTTAATACTGAACAAATCTCCGTAGATAAGTAAGATGTTATAAATTTTTTTGTTAGATGTTACAAGTGGAACGATAAATACCTATTACATTTGAAAATTGCGAAAATAACTCAGAAATCTGTTCGGCAATAGCCAGAGTATAAAACCAATTAGGTACAAATAAAAAGAAAAACTGCAAATATTGAAAAGCAAATAAAATGTGTGTCAGACAACAATTAGCGCCAAAGAGTAATGAAATGAATTTGGAATTGTGGTCAAACAGGTTTTATTTTGTTTCTTTTCCAAGCTGACTACGAAAATGATAATCAAAACAAACGCAAATAATGTTAGGTAAAAAACAAAAAAAGAAAGTGTTTATAAAAAAGGAATATTAAGTAAGAAGGTCACCGAGATAATTAACCTCACCTACTGAACTGAGAGTAAGAACTCTTTGCGCATTGACTCAAGGAAGAGCGATTGCCCTAAAATATGAAAATATATTTTTGTATTTGTAATAAATAACTAAGAATTTTCCAATTATGCATTATTTTAAGAACATACATACCGTGATCTCACTTAAACATATCACCTCGCATCACATCATTTATTTCGGTGCGAGTATAATGGGAAAAGTATGAAGAAAAAAAGCTTTTTTCTTAAACTTTTTGCCCACACATATATGCAAGATATATATATATATATATATTTGTATATATATTTTCCAAACAATGCAATTTTTAAATGTTTTCATTTCGTTCACGAAACAAATTTTGTTTGTGCTTTACATTGCCGCTTATTAAGTCTGTTTACGTTTTCTAATATTTTGCTCTGTTCATAAAGTTAGTCGATCGTGAACATTGTAACAGTTAAGAGTGCGATATTTAACCGAAGTGTTTAAAAGAAGTAAAAAGTTAAAAAAAAAAAAAACAACAACAACAAAACATGAATAAAAATATTGTCGCTTGTTTCTCTCTCTTGATTTTATGCCTTATGCATGGTGGTGAGTGAATTTTAACAAAAATATTTCAATAAATTTTTTTTTCAAATCAATCATTTACACACATGTAATAAATAATAAAAGTATTTTTACGGTTGAAGAAAGACTGTGTTCCACAAGAATACTAACTATGTGACTGAGAACCCAGAAACAATTTATTCGGTTTCAAGTAAATTCTTTTATTTCATTTACCAGCTAAAGTTAAAAAGAAGGAAAAATCTTTAATTGATTGTTATGTTATAAAAAGCATTACATCTGATAAATGCGATTGTAGAATAAAGCAAAATTCGCTGTGCTATTAGTTAACAAATTTTTATCTAAACTCTTTCTGAAATAACGAGATGACAGCATTGTACACATACCTATACAAAGTACAAATATTTTATTAATTCTTTTCCGTTACAACTGTGAAAACAATTTAAAACATTTTGCAGTTAATCGTCAATGCAATGTTATATGCAATCCAAAAGTCAAAGTTTAACTCTTGACTTATTTTTCAAGAGTCATTTTAAGCTTTGATTTAATGGTCATCAACCAAAACGGTTGAAGTATTCAAAAAAGTAAACTATATATGTATGTAAAATTCAAAAAAAAAAAATCATTTTCCAGGAAAATATACACATTGCAGAAAAATATAAGCGAAAGCTTTAGTGATTTCGCGACGACATCGAATGTTTGCCTTTCGCAATTAAATATTCGAGCATAACGCATTACTTAACATCACTTAGTCATACGAAATCCTAATACTCCTTCCTACTTGAACAAAAATTGAGTCTGTAGAAAAATTTAAGAAATTTCTATACGGTTCTGCTAATCTCCTAAAGCAATAAATTCGCTCATATAACAATTTGTCTGTGACGTCTGCAGAGCCTGTTGAGGCCGCGATGGAATGAAATCCATTCAAAAGTTAGAAGAAATCCTCAACGAACACTGCCCGCAACCGCTTCCGATTAAAAAGCGTAATCAGAAGTGAACCGCACTTCTGCCAGATGGCAGATAAGCTTTTCCAATGTTATTACAACTTTAGAAGAAAAAAATTGAAACGCATTTAAGTAAATATACGCCTTTTTGTAGGTTCAAAACATTACTAAAACCTCGTGCATGTCTCTATAGGGACTTTCTTAAAACATCGGTGCAAATATTTCAGTTTTCTCTTAATCACAACTGACTTTAATTATTTTCGTTAAATCTCCGCAAAGAAAGACAGCACCTGCCCCTTAAAACTTATGCTCACTCGTAGTATTAAGAACCATGTCCATGAAAACTTCATTACCACCTGTTGAGATTGGTCTATAACATTAATCTGCTTTCTGAAGATTATCGACTTGAAGGAAACTGAGTTTTATCAAAACAAAGCGATCTGCATTTGATAAAATTGGTTTGATTTTCAAAAGGCTTTCCTGAATGGTGAACCGTGAATTAATTAATAGCTTTTCATCCACCTTACAGTTCTTCTTTAATGTTTGTTCGTATTGCCCTTCTTTTTAGAATAAATTCCGGTAATCTTCACCTTTTACAAGAATTTCAACATCAATTAAAAATTCCTTTGGACCACTAAAATGTTAAACATGCGCCATGCTTTGCATGTTTTACTGAAGGAGAAATTGTAAGACGACCTTGAACGTAATTAATATAGACCGACATGGTAAGCAAACTCATTCATAGGCGATGCGTGAAACTGACTTGCAAGACTACTATTAACTTCATTTGATTTAATTACTTTTGGCTTTTTCCCAGTATTTTTTGGCAGACAGACAAACAGACAGCCGTAATCGAAACTGGTTGAATTATTTCAACAATATCTGATCATTAGATAATGTTTATATAACAATTGATAAATTTAATAGACGATCAATTTTCAAATCAACAAATGTCCTGGCGAGGTAAAGAAATGCCGAGACTTTTACATCTGTATTAAAGGCAAATAAATGTAATGGAATTTAAAAAAAAAAAAAAAATCAAATAATAAATAAAAAACATGCCGATATATTCATCTCTTTTCTTTCTTTTCTAACCTTGTTTATATTTAGCGTTAATAATACTTTATTTTTAAAATATTCCTACATAGGCACATATATGTATATGAATACAATCAATAAAAAATTTCACACATTTCACTGAAACGCAATAACTTTTTCTCATACCCATTGCCCAGAGAGTGTATTAATGAAATTTGCATATTCTTAATCGGAGTACATTTCAAACTGGATTTCATGTAATTGTTGTATTCAACTACCTTGAATGTCTGCCAATTTAAACTAAGTGTGCGACATGAACTCTTTTCTTTACCTTAAAATTAATTTGTACTTCCTTTGTATGGAGATTACGCATATTAGCAGAATTAGTTAAACATATTTTATCCAAACTAAACAAAAAATTTAGAAAAATCTTGAAAACAACTACTTCTCTGCTATTTCTTGTCAACTCTTCTTCTGCAAATGTTGATTGAAGCAAGCAATTATATATCATCATCAGCTTGAAGCTGAGGTTTAAAAGCAAAGTTCTACTGACCTGCAGTAAATTTGCCACAAACTCAATTTCAGTCTAGCAAGAAACAAGTAATAACATTGTAGGGGCCATGGTCCACCACCGGAAGTAGGTCATATGCTTTTTCAATCGCATTCGTCCTTGATCCAAAACACATCAGTGTCCCAAATGTCATTAAAATATCTCAAAAACTGCAACCTGTACGCACAAGAAAACAAAATGGACAGATGGACAGACTAGCTTAAGTCAATTCAAAAAGTCAATTTGAATAAAAACCACGTTTATCTCTCTGTCCCTTCAGATTTTGTATATATCCGAACGAATTTAATATATTGTTAAATAACAAGTGGTGTAGGGTGCAAAAAAAATGTTCTTATAATTTCAAAACTTTTGTTTAAAATACAATGCAACAAGCAAACGATGGGTGTTGAAAATTCAACTCAAACCAAACCAAAATATTCTCTCACATGTATATAAAAATAGAGATGTTTGACGGTCTTACGTCACACATCATGTGTTAAATTCTCCAGATTGGGTATTAAAAACATTGTGGTAGTAGTAGAGAAAAAAAAAGTCAAGCATTTTACAAACTGCAAATTATTGCAAATTTTTTTTTTACTTTTCTGCCTTAGTAGCCAATAAATCTTTCACGTATATAGAGTATAACGGGGAAAATAATGGAATCCAAACAACTGTTTAATGGTTTTCTAAGAAAACTGTTAAGAGATGAAACATTTGTTTCCTTACCTTTCGCCGAATATTGCATTTGTATGGGTATACCCTCCTGTATCGAAATTTCTTTAGACCAACATGTTAGGTCTACTACTTGCCTATAACACCTAAGAATGTTCTTTAAGGTCGCATCGGGTGTATACAAAGTCATGAGCACCATGGGTAGTAGAGTCGAATATCGGCTAAAGCCAGTTGTCAAACAAAAACTTATTTTGAAGGGCAAATTTGCCTTTAATTTTAGAATACTTCCCGAGCGTAATTGGTAAAGCCAAAGTCGGGTTAATCAATAAATCCACAGACGAATCAAACAGCAGCCATTTTAGATTTTGAAATCAAATATTTTTTCTTTAAAGCGCTAGTTTTCAATTGCTACAGACAATTGGCAAAGAGTAACAGATAAACAAGCCTGCGGCCTATTGTCTGGCGATTATCGTAACGATGTTGTCATCAGCATTACTTCATTATTACTTCGGAGATTGTTAGTAACAAAAACAAGAAAAATACAAAAATAAAAGTTAATAAAAAATAATGGTTAGTAATAATTTCAAACATCGTGTAGTGATATAATTTTGCTGCCTTTTTTTTGGTACTAACAGATCTTTGCGTTATTTTACTATCGTAGGCGATGTGTCTGTATTCACACGCATTATTTATCCACAAGTTCGAATATATTCTAGCTGCACAACTAATTTTCCGGGCTTTTTTGATCAACGAAAAATTGAGAATTTTAAGATAAATAGCAAAGTTGGTTTATTGAATGTATTTTCCATCATTATCCCTCACTTCTTCCATCTTTTAGAGAAAATATGAATTTCGTGCGGCAAAGACCAGCTGACGTTTGCAACTGTGCGCAAAGTGATGTATTTTATGGCGATCGTCACAAGCACGGAAGTCTTACTTGAACAGACAATAAGCCGCCGATCGTAACTGGCATCAATTAGAAGTAGTAATGTCTACTGGTAATAGCGGTGAGGGCAGCATATTCCGGATTAGTGGCGCTATCGTTTCCTGAGCGATTGTTGTCCTATGAGACCGAATGTCATAATGAAATTTGTCCACCGAATGGCTCCAACAGGATCCTTCAAAAGGATCGCAAGGCTTTCTCAATAGTTCCACCCACTCGTCCTGAAATAGCCTGTACATCGCACGACACCGTTACTTGTCATTCTTTACTCACATCGCCTCCCTTTGGGGTCTTCCCCTACGTGGCTGACGTTTCCACCCTTAACTCAAACGTACACAAACGCTATTTCCTTCTTGCATCCCTCTCTATCTGAAACCCTTATTTACCAATAATGGGCCTGCATCTATAGGACTTACGCCCTAAATGACTATACAAAACTCACGATGTCAAGCTTTCGGCACATTGCGTCCGCTTTTGGCCCCATTTGTGTCGGTTTCTTTTTGTATTAGTTTTCTTCTGTTTTTTTTTTTCGTTGGAACAAACGCCCATTTGACAATGCAGATATTTGTGGACGGAAAGCATAGCATTATAACATGAAATAAAACATATTTTTTATTTGCATTCTCTACAATGTAAAAAATGTTGGATCTGTAAGAAAATGCTTTCGTTATGTTATAAAATTCTTGGATAATTTCATTAATCAAATATTCAGCTTTGCTTTGTGCTTTTTAATTTTTTAAAATATTAGCAAATGCCATCAAATGTTATCAGTGCAAATCGCTAACGGACCCCAATTGCGGTAAAAACGTGATTGATGTCAATTCGAATATAAGACAAGTGGATTGTGATTATGCTGCAAAACCGAATTCAATGGAACAATTTATGCCAGTAACTAAATGCAATAAAGTTGTTACCAGCGGTAAGTGTAGTCAGTACATATACCAAAAAGTAATCGTAAACAAAAAAAAAATTATTTTTTATTATTTAATTAAAAATTCCCAACCACACCAACACTTAAAATAAATCAAAATGATGTCATTCATATACCAACTATGGTGAATAAATGGCATTGAACGAATTCAACAAAAATGGTGAATTTTTAGATGAAGTATTAAATATTAAACAAAAAAAAAACAAAAAAAAAACTCATTAAATTTTTTTTTTATTAGTTATTTGAATATTAATGCGGACAACATATAAAATCAAGAAATGCATGTAATAACGGGAACATAAAGCTTTCTAAAGTTTCTGCTAAAAAGCTTTTGAAAGTTCCTAATGAATGAATTTAAATTTACGTTAAACCAGCTTTTATGTATTTAGAGTAACGTATAATATTTTGCGTCCCATTGCAGATAAAGCGGGAATCATTATTTCTCGTGATTGCCATTTTCAAATCGTAGGCCAAAGGGACGATATATGCTCCGTTTCCCATAGCCGCGACGTGCAAAGTTGTTACACTTGTACTGGAGATTTATGCAATGCTTCATCGGCTGGCCGTTTGATGGCTTACGGAATACTGGCCATTTTGAGTTTGGTAGCGATAAATATTGCATTTTAAATTTGATTTATTTATGTTTTTTTTATTTTTTTTTTTTATAAATTTTTCTATATTTCTACATGGTATTGTTATTGTTAAAGAGAAATAAATTTCAAAAAGCGATTATATAGAGTTCAATGACTTTCTTTTTTTTAAATTATTTTATTAAAATTGTATAATAATACACAATTACTAACTAATATCTTGCGTTGACAGATATTTGTTGACTTCCCTTTTGTTATTTGGCTAAGTTACACATAATTAACACTGCTGCTACGTAACCTTGCTTTTGATTGGGCTGCAATGGACCGAAATCAAATAATCTCTTTCTATACGACGTGAATATCGTGACGATCTCGCCAAAATAATCTTATCTTCCAAAGCCAGTGTTTTGACCGAATCGTTGTAATACAAAACGATGCTATTGATGAACAAACGAGGCAGTAAGAGGTGCAATCTCACTGAGATCAAATAGACCAATTAAACCGTAATCGACAATGAGAGAGCTAACAATCTAGCGCTACAGAGGACCTCATGATTAGAATGGAACCCAAGCCAACAATCAACAATTTAACATAATAGAATGATAATAAAAATTTAAGGTGGAAATGGAATACAGTCCAAGATGTTAAAACGTAAATATAATGTTGTTTTGAACCAAAAAATCAATGAATTTAGTTTGATTTAAAAATTTATTTCTTTATATCTCTTTATTTTTAGGACTAGCCTCAGTCATTTAACAACTCCAGTCTTTTATTAGCTATATGCCATCGTCTTACTGACACCATGTGTTGAAATCTTCCAATTTTTTCAAATTATATTACAGAGACTTGCTGTCACCAAACAACCCAAAATATTGTTTTCCATTTTAGCATTTCTAAGCTTTATTGAAGAGGGAAGATTTGAGGTTATGCGATTTTATGGCAGCCCGCTTAATTCTTTTTAAAGAATAATAAAATTCACTCTTCCCCACCATTCGCGGCAATGATTTTGAAATAAAAATTTAAATTCTTTATAAAGATTATTGGAGTTAATACTATTGGAAATAACTATTCTATGGTCAAAAGTTGAAGTGTGAAAGAACTAAAAAGTGCAAAGAACTAAAAAACAGGAAGCATGCAAGAGCTTCCGTTAAATACCTGTTGCCACTGAGTCATTGGCCGTGGATTAAAAAGAAAAAAAAACAAGTCTTGTACCAAAATGATGTCCAATTTGAAAGACGAACACACATACCTACGTATTTCACTACTTTTTAAACTGGTTTGGCCCTCAACTTATTTGTAATAGTCATCAACTGAGCTTCCGTAAACTGTACGTACTCAGTGCAAAATTGTGTGTAGTTGGACAAGTGATGACACGTTTACAGTTAAAACGTAATCCTCCATCAATATAATTTTCTTTCTCGTTTTAACTTTATTAAAAATATTTGGTTATTATTAAAAATACAATATTAAAAATTTCGAGTCACATGTCATTTCATTAAAAGGAATGCAAAGAAAAGAAAAACAAAATTATAAAATAATTTGCTCACTTATCATCCTACAAAATTAAATACATACGATGGACGGCAAAAAGACTTTTCACTTAAGCACTTTATAAAAATATGTATGTATATGCGTATAAAAATTTTAAATTAAATGCAATTGTATTCTAAAACTATGGAAATAAATTAAAGGCACTAATTTTCAGTTTCTGCATTCAAAGTCTCAAAAACCAAGCCACCAACGCACCTCCAATGGAAGATGTTACTATTGTTAGGTGATAATTGGTAAAAATACCAGCACCATTACATCCATCCTTGCTGTTACAGGTACAGTATTCCATGAATATATTATAACTGCCAGTACGCATTAAACAGAAGCGTTCATCTCCTTCAATTCCCGGCTCACCCATGTAGGCACAACTACGAAAATAACGCCATTCACCATGAGCCTTTTGCCTTATTTTGCGGCACATGGTCGCTTTAACTCCAGGCAAATGTTTCAATTCCGGTTCGAGACTGCAATCCGTTATCACTAAAGTGCTATTGTCGAATGGATCAGCACATTTAGGATCACTGTCTGAACGACATTCCCAGCATTTAATGCTTTCAGCTAAACAGGAATAATAGAAAAAAAGACATAAGATTCAAGGAATTCATAGCTTTCTGATTGAAGTGGACAAGGACTGCTTCAAATATGGCCTCAATCGAATTATGAAACAATTCGTTTAAATTAGAATTTTCGAAGCGAACTTATTGGAAATATCGCGAAAGCAAGCAAGACTATAAAAAGCAGGATGAACACACATTTCACTTCTTATTTGCGAACGGTTGGTTAATCTACTTTCTTCAGCATAAATAGGATGAATAATAATTTTAATTACTCTTCCAGGCCACTTACGCTTCCCCCAGTTATTTAAACCTATTGATGATCGATGTTGCAAAATTATTATTTCAACATCAATTGCACGAATAATAATTTTAGTTAGACTTCCAAGCGCCATACGCTAGTTTCCCTTCGTCGTTTAAACACATTTAAGTATCCTTCAAATCTGGAGACAATTGCAAAAAAACAAGTCGCAAAATTGTTACTTCCTGCGGCGTCGATTGGATGAGTAATAACTTTAATTTACTTCCTCAAGCTTTTACATTAATTACCCTTAATTATTTAAACCTTTAGTTGTCTTTAAAATATCCTTCAAATTTCAAGATAATCGCAAAATTGTCACTTCAAACAGAAAATATCCAGTGATTGAAACAAAATACAGTCCACCAAGTGTGTTCTTTTACTTACCTGTCTTAAAAAGAAATAGCGCCAGCAAAGCAAGTAATAAATTATTTTCCAATTTCTGCATAGTAAAAGACGAAGTTAATCAAATTGGTTATCAAAACAGTATGAATCTCTCTTATAAAAAAAAAAAAAACAAATAATAAACACAACAGCACCCGCCCTAAACAGTGCGTTGTTCTAATGTTTACAATATCGAAAAGAATTAATTTACTGATAATGTAAATGAAAGCGAATATCGACACGAAAGTGTTGCCAGACTCTGCATTTAATACACAAGACGAAATCGATAAATTTTTAAGTTATTCTACAACTTCCATCCCTATGTCAATACTAAATAACAATTAAATGAGCAAAATAAAATGCACTTATTATAAGTATTAAGTTTATTTTTTATTTTCATTTTTCATATAATAAATAAAAACGAATTATAATGCAAACAGAAGTATACCGATTAGTATTTATATTAGTTATAAGTGTGTGTGGTATGTAAAGCAGAAAAGTGTTTATTTGTTACCATTTGTTTAGGGTGTGGTTTCAGGATAAATTGTAATTAACTAAGAAAAATTGCAGGCTCATTGGCTATACGTTGCTATCAGTGCTCATCCGATCAGGATCCTAAAGGTGTTGATAACTGCGGCGCTTACAAACCTTTTAACAAAACCGAACATATAGCTATTGAATGTAATACAGACGAGTCGGTTATGCCAGGATCGTTTTGCATGAAGGTAGTGCAACAAGGACCAAGAGGTTTCATATGTAAGTTAAATTTTGGACAAAGCAGGAAACGGTTTTACATTTTTTAACATCTACTAGGGGATGGACGTTGGCGCCAGGTTATTCGTCGTTGTGCATCTGTTGCTGACACCGGGGTAATTCATTATATTTTATTTACTTTATTTATCATTAAAACAAATGTTTCCCAAAATTTAGGTAACCGGAGTTTGTAATTGGGGGGTATATGAGAACGGTGTGTACTGGGAAGAATGTTATTGTGCTGGCGATAGTTGTAATAGTGCTAGAAGTGTAAATACCAATACGTATTGGCGTTTAGCTTCATTATTATTGCTAGCCCCATTTCTTCCAATAAGAAGCTAAGAGAGGAGACGAATGCGGGAAATGTAATGTAATAATCCGTCCATTTTACAAATGCTTGTAAAAGTTTATGTTAATTTTTTAAATGTAAAGACAAGCCACGTTATTAAGAAAGCATCCCCTCATATATTTATAGTAATAATTTTAATTAATTAAGATATTTTATATGTTTTTAATAATTTCGATAAAAAAAAAGGCAATGAAATAAATATATATGAAAATTTGTATAAATCTCAAGAAATGGTTAAAAAAGTTACATATATCACGTTCGGATTTACATTAATCTGAAATTCAATGTGATTCATTTTCTAAGTCCTTGCCTAAATAATGTGAAAGTCGCTCCAATTGTTTTGAACCGATAAGTCCTAAGCATTTTTGTAACAATTACGCTCTTTTACATGCGCCACGTTGTTCTAAAATTTTTAAACCACCTTCCTCCCAGCCAGAGTCAGGATTATTTGTTACCGCTGCATATAAAAGAGTAGCGCCATCTGGTAATGATTTAACGGCGATATAAGATTTCCTATCCCCTATCCACGTGCTTGTTTCGCTTAACTTTTCAGCCTTAGCCTTTTCGTCTGCGCGGCAATACTAAAGGCAAGAATTTGATCAGTAAGAGAATGATTTTGATTACACGTTAGACTTACCCAGGCTTCGTAAATTTTTGTCGGTTGATTTTGACTTGTCCAATGTATGATTTTTAAGCAATAACGCATAAACCGATTGACATTACGTTTCACCTCCACCTGACGACTATCATTAAGTCGTTCGACTTTACGTAGTAGCTCGGTGCATGATTCAATGTCTTTAGGCCGTTTCAGGGTTTTCATAAGAACCTTCGCAAAACGCAAATAGTTCTCAAATTGTTCACTCAATATACTGATCTCATCAGAGATGGCTTTGTCGACTTTAGGGCCTTCAACAACCTTCGCTGGCTTAGGGGCCTTAGATTTAACGGCGTCATCAATTTCATCAGCCTTTGATGGCCTAGGGGACTTAGGTTTAACGGCGTCATCAATTTCATCAGCCTTTGATGGCGTAGGGGCCGTAGATTTAACGGCGTCATCAATTTCATCAGCCTTTGATGGCCTAGGGGACTTCGATTTACCAGCGTCATCAATTTCAGCAGCCTTTGATGGCGTAGGGGCCGTAGATTTAACGGCGTCATCAATTTCATCAGCCTTTGATGGCCTAGGGGACTTCGATTTGCCAGCGTCATCAATTTCAGCAGCCTTTGAGGGCCCAGGGGACGTAGATTTAACGGCGTCATCAATTTCTATAGCCTTTGATGGCCTAGGGGACTTAGATTTACCAGTGTCGTCAATTTCATCAGCCTTTGATGGCGTAGGTGGCTTAGGGCTATCGGTGTCATCAATTTCAATAACCGCTACTGGTGGTTCTTCTGCCTTAACTTCCGCAGGTGGGTTTTCCGTAATAGTGGTATTTAGATCTTCTGGTTCAGCTTCACCCCCTTCTTTTGCTTTTTCTGAGTCCGCCATATTTCGTATTTATTGCTGTTTTTTAAAAGTGTTTTGCTTAGAAAAAAAAAAAAAACCTGGAAGACAAATTTTAAAGACCGGAAAATTATGCGATTTCAAATTTTTAGTTTGTCATATAAATGTAGGATTGCCTTAGCGGTAGTATATGTTGAATAAATGTTTATCTAAGGCAAGGTTTCTGAAATTTAGTCTAAAAAATTGCTAGACAGACATATCGTTTACTAATCCATAATCAAAAATTCTTTTTCATTTTTTAGATTTTATATATATTTATATGTACATATATATTATTATTGTTATTGTTATTAATTTAGCCAGCGAGATAAATTCTAAGCTTAAAGTCTTAAAGCACGAACATCTAAATGCAAAATCCATGCATTTTTTTATGAAAATGAACAAAAGCTCAAAAAAATTCTCCCCGCAACATTTTTATTTTGTTTATGCTTCTATGGCGCGTGCTTCCTCCTGCTGTATGAAATTTTTTACTAAAAGAGAAACAAAATCAGATGAATATGTGAATGGATGCATTTATTAATGAAATTGTATATTATTTATTATCTTAGCCTATCGGCTTTATTAAAAATTCTATCGCACTTGATATATATTAAAATAAATAAATATATATATATGTAAATATATATATATATGTATATATATGTTTTCTAATCTGTTTCATTAGTTGTGTAAGAAAATGTTAATATGTGACGTTTTGCAAATTTTCATTTGCTCTTTTCAAGATTATATCATAATGATAATCATTCAAAATGTTCCAACGTTTTAATCTGTCAAAGTCTTCATGTAATTATACGACAACCGAAGTCCGTACTATCTTCACAAACTATCAAACTTTTCAGTCAAGATTTCTCTTTAGTTGGAAAATTTTGCTAAATAAGCGATATTTTACGAATTGGCCAAGTCCAGCCTTAAGGAAGAAGCTGTCGACTCCATAAGAAATTCACCTTTCGCGCTTAACTCATGTTTTATTGTGCATGTTTTTTTTTTTTAGAGAGAGATCCAGTTAACTTTAATTGACTACTTTTTGAAGTAAATTACAAAAATCGAAGCAAGCGCGACAAAACATATCTATCCTAACATACAGGACTATGCCTGATGTGACGACGGTTATAATTAGTAATTTGAATACTAGAATATATTTGGTTGATATTTATTTATCCAAAAATTTCCTTTATTTCCATTTTTGTCAACCTTTTTTATACTCACCACTCTAAGGTGAAGGTACACTCACTTTGTTTTCTTTTCATAATGTATGTAATACCTAAAAGGAAGCTTCAGAGACGCTATAAAGTGTACAAATTTTGACATGATATGTAGGGTGTTGCAGAATTTCCCCGTCGTGTGTGCTTCACCGTCTACTTTTCGGTTTAAGCAATTTTGAGAAGGTCATACACACACTTGGTTTCCCATTCTAAACATCATCTTGGAGATATGATTATTTTGTTCTTGGTGTCGAGAGATTTTGTTGCTTGAGATTATCATAATTGATTGCTTGGCAAATATCTAAGTTCTTCAGTAGCTCAAGGTAGTAGTAGTTCAAGGTCTCTTTTTGTGAAAGTATTAAGCAATATATGCGATAAACGCTAGACTAATGTCTTCAAATCGCGTATTTTTCTAATCGCAAATATGCTGACCAAGAAGCGCTCCTTTTCAAATCTTATCTCTTTTCAATATCTCCAATTCGCAAGAGTAGACGAGCAGGAACGAATTGCGACTACCAAGTCAGAGTCCGCTGGTTCGATACGGTGCAACTCACTTTGGTCGTAGCTATAGTGAATTCTCAGTTTGTATAGACTTAACACTTACCGATTAGATAAACATCCACCAGCCTTTAGCCACAATCCCGCTATTTTTGTCACTTTCCTCACTTCTTCCTGACCATAGCCATATTAGAGAAATGGAGAGCATCCCCTAAGTGATCATAAATTTTGAATTGTGTTACGCTCATCTGCCATTCATTGAGTGGAGTGTTATATTTTCTTCCTTTAGCTATCACTCATCAATTTTAAAAACGGACCAAACCTGCCCACATTCAGCGTAGATAAGAAACCGAAAAAGAATTAATTTCAAATCCCTACTGCCAAGGAGTTGCAATCTAATCAACAAATTCTTAAAAATTAACAAAAATTCTTTTAAATTTGTATGCGTTGACTTGAAAGCGCCGCTCGATACTTTAGGATGACTATACTTTTCTTACCTTCGCAATGGCGGATAACCAAACTTCCATTGATGCGAACACAACCTTCGGAGTTATTTATTTTTTTTTTTGTTTTTTTTTTTCGTAATTACATCAAATTTATGTGTTTATTATAATTGTTTTTTTTTTTTTTCTTTTAGCACACACTATATCTTTAATGTTTTTTTATTCTAAACATAAAATACTAAATCATTTTAAAATTTTATTTATATCCGATCTTAAACATGCAATATCCTTTATATTGTTCTAAATGTAAATAAAAATTTTATCAAAAAAAAAATATTTCCAAAATATTTAATAAGCTTAGTTTCTTATGGAAATCATTAAAAAAAAAAAAAAAAATCTCTTTTCTTTTACTTAGAGCTCAACGAAGTGTAAAACATTGCTCAGAGAAACGATTTCTTTTCGTGCAAATAAATATTAAACCGGCTAAGAATTCAATAACATTCAGGCAAAAGGAAATTAATAAAGAATCACATCAATTAATATTCTACACTAAGGTACCATCGCCTTTATCGGCCCATCCCATAAAAATAGTTATGGGGCACCTTTATTCGAATTTGTTTTTTTTTTTTTTTGTCACTGCTATCCTTTATAATGTTATCGGTAGAAGAAACAGTGGAAGAAAAGAAAAGAACATTAAGGCTGTATCCGAATTTGTTATTTGGATGACACTTCTCCATATACGGACAAAAGTCGGCACGACCAACTTGTGGCGAAAAAAGAAATCGCGCCCATATATTAGGGGCATCCATAACTAATCAATTATTTTGCATTCACAGACAAAATGTTTTTTTGAAATGACATTTTTATTTTTTAATGGAAGAGGTCTCCCGTTTGCAGACAACCATTGTTTCGATCGTTTTATGTTAGCAGAAAGGATCCATTTTTCATCTCCAGTTACGATCCTAGACAAAAATGGATCAAAAATGGATGGAGAATTACAAATTGTTTGCCGAAGATCTTTATAGGCCTCAGACAACAGGTGTGGAATCCATTTACCTGGTGTATGTACCTTGCCTTTTTTTTTTTAAATGCTTTTGTACGGTGGACCACGTAGACCCAAGGCTTCTTCATAGTTCCTGTATAGTTAACCTTGGATCGGGTTCCACTAGAGATTTTAAGGCGTCGTTATCGAATTGACCTGGCCGTCCAGTTCGATGCTTATCTGACAGGTCATAATCGCTTGCAGCAAATCTTCTGAACCAACGTTGACACTTGTTGACCCTCAACACATCTCCATATATGTCGCATATTTTGCTTGTTATTTCCGTGGCACTTAAACCCGCGTTAAAACGAATATGGCTCTCAGAAGGTACAAAATCCGCCATTTTATTACAGGGCTACAAAAAAAATTTATATTGTTGGGAATAAATTACTAACAAACTGGTTGAAGATTAACACCGAAAAAAAGTATGCTTACACTTGTCTGTTTGCCGCAAGACTAATGAGAAATGGTATCTTGCGAAAATAATTGATTAGTTATGGGTCCCCCTAATATATAGGCTTTCGATCAAATATCGTAACATGCAAGGTCTACTTCTTCAAAGAAATTCAAAATACACTTTATGTAAAGATTATGCGAGTTTTTGCAAGATGAACCAATGGCTTGATTGGGACTTCTATGTTGGCGTCTTGCGACTTTTTCTTTTTCCTGAAAATCAAGATTAAAATATACGGAAAGCGGTTCGTTCACCGAGGCACAAGAAGCACTTGAAGAATATAAAAACGGGATTTTTCCAGCCAATCAAGGGCGAAAATATTATATGATATGATTCCAAAGAACAGATAAAGAGGATAATAAAAAAAATAAATCAAAAAATAAAAAATATAGAAAAATAATACTGGATGTAAGGCTTACAGCATTGTCTTGAGAATATCCATTATGAAGATACCCTGAATAGATAGCGCTGTAGCGCGTAACTAGGTTATAAAGGATGCTATAAATTAAACCAGACATTAACTTATAATAAATGAAAGCTCAACTATGATCCGTTTAGTCAAAACATATTACACTTTCTGAAAAGCATCGAGGCCGATAACAGACATACTGTTAAATCCAAAGGTTTACTAGTTTAGATTATCTAGTAAAATGTTGACCTTCGAGATTCAGAAACAGGACTTTGAATTTATCTATATACCCACGTTAATGTCTTTATAAACAATGTGGATATTTGTTAATTTTTGCTAGGAACAATGGTAGCGTGACTATCTGAACTACTTTTCCTGCATATATTTGCCTTTGTTCCTGTCAATTTTATCAAAAAAAAAAAGACACACAAAAAATCTAAGGTTAACTTCAAATCTCTTCGGTAAAATCTTTTTCGAAGCGGAAGTGATTTCGGAAGTGGCGGATCAGGTTAATCAACATAAAGTTCGCGCTTGTGAGTAACAAAAACAATCGGTATAAACACAAAAACAAAATAATACAAATGTTTTTTTTTTTTCACGGGTGTAACAATTAATTTAACAACATTTAACAGCATTTCGTATGTTATTCGTTTCCTTGGATCTAAGGTTTAGCTTTAAAAATAACAGCAACAACTTATAAGTAAGTTGTCGCATAATAATGTAAATAAATCGAGTCGAAAAATGTGCAATTTTTTCTCATAACCATTTAGACCACAATAGGTGAACGTATATCCAAAGTTTTACTATCCGTTAAAGTGGATGACAGTGAACACGAAGTATTATTATTTAGCTGACTTTCCATATCCATTTCTATGGCCAGAAGATTATCATTATTGAATGGTATTAAGGCTATCGAAGGGGCGCGATGAATTTCAACAATTTCGGTTAACGTCATAGCATCGTCGTCCGAAATCGTTTGTGTTTGAAATTGAAACTGAGTAGCAGATCTTTTTAGCAGGAATTCTAAAGATGGCGAAGGTGTTTGAATAGCATACGTCGATGAAGATGAGGTGGGAGAATTTGTTGTTATATCTTCATAGATCGTAAGTATATCCGAATTTTCACTGCCCGTTAGAGCAGTGGTGACGGTTTTCGTAGAACTTTGGGAAGAATTAGGAACATCGTGCAATTCGGCCATGAGTTGCTCGAGACGTATATGAGCTACACTTGAATGATCATCACTATCACTATCGTCATCATCGCTGCTTGCGTTCAATGCGTAATACCAGCTATTGATATCATCTTCGGGTATAAATATTTCTTTGAATTGCTTAAATAACTCTTGGCCATTGTCATCAAATACGTTGTTATCACTATCGTGATCCGTGGTTGACCAAACATAATTTTTATACTTGGAGCAATCTTCTGCACTTCGTTGGCCTCGTCAAACCTTTTCCTTATTCAAGCGACATTTGGTGGGTGTTAAACTCGTTGGAAAACTTTAAAAAAATTGTTACTCAATGAGATGAAAAAAGCATATGAAAATTAAGCGCCTACCCTTTAGATGCGGAACCGCTAACGGTTTCCTCAGTTTTGGAAGTTTGTGTTTGCGTTGAAGACATGTTACTTTTGCTAAACGGTGCTTGGAAAGAAGTTGAGGTTATTGTAAAATAACCACCCGGCTTAGGTTTTAAATGTCTATTATTGATCTGCATATGCACAGTCTTCATGAATTCAATTTGATGAGCCAATTTTTGAATTTGCTCCTGAAAATATTTTACTTATAAATATCGCCATTTTCTCGCGTTTCTCTATGACTATGACATCCAAGCTCACCTTTAACTCTTCATTTTCTTGATAGAGATCGGGAGATTCTTCGGGCACTAGGCCAACGCCATTTAATGAAAATGAAGCCGTTATACTGCGCACTTTAGCCTTTTGATCCCATTTGTCTCCTTGACCTTTAAAAACTCGTGAAATTTTTGGCCCAAATACTAAAGCTATGGTAGTGGTGGTCGACAATTGAGTTCGTACAAAACCTAAAGTATATTTAATATCAGGTCCAGCTTCCGGGAATATGAATAGACTGAAACGTTAAGAATATTTAATTTTCGCAAGATAACAGCATAGATATAAAAAAAATTCACTCACTGTATGATTGCCATGGTTATGTTAACAATGGCTATATTATATATAGCATAAGAGATTAAACGGGCTTCATTGTATAACGATTCAGCGTTGCGGACATTATAACAGACTCGTATGCCCCAGGCCAGAAAAAATACTTCGCCTATAGCCAAACTATGATCCCACCAATTGTAAGAACATTGTCTAAATTTTAAACCATTCTGATCGTGTATCTAATAGGAGGAGAGTAAGACATTAATGATTGGCAATGAAATTTTATCAAAACTTACAAATTCGGCAAAGGGGGTGTCCGATATTGTCCATGTACCCAAGTAGATAAGCATTACCAATAATATGGGCACCATCCATTGCAGCAACTGCTGATCAGTAAGCTTAACCTTATGAGCTGACTTAACCCGATACGTTAAAGATACTCTAAAAAATTTTTAGTTAAATTTTCCATTTAATTCAATTTTTTTTTGAAAATTTACCGCCAAGTTTTCATTAGCAATGACGTGTAAGTTATGCAAAAGCCCATGTGACGTGTCCACTTGGTCACTATACACCAGCTTGTATCCAAAAATGGAAAAATCGCTACCATCTAGTAAACGTGTGAAGTAAAATGAAAAAAGAGTCTAATCAATACTATGCAGCGCTTGTTTATCTTCCGGTGCAAGTTATAAAATAGAAGAGTTTGAAGAATTCATACGCGTTTGCGATTGTTTAGTAAAAAAGAACATGGATTTTAAGCCCTAGAAATGTTGCTTTTTGTGTCCCAAAGTGAAATTCTACCATTGAGACACACTATCCGCGGAATGTAATACACTACTGCGGTGATATTTCCCCTATAGTAAAAATCCATTTGCTACGAACGGCCATGGTGGCCAAAATAAACCTAATATTGCAACTTATAGGTGAAAGGCACAAATACATCGAAAGGCATCATATGGACAGAGAGACAGACAAGAATAGATCACTATATTAAAAAATTGATGTATCCTAAGTTCTTGTGAGTGTTATATTTATAGGCTTATATATATATATAGACTTACTTAGATATATATATATATAGACTTACTATATATATAGACTTACTATAATAGCCTTATATACGATCGTATATAAGAAATCGTAAGTCATCATTCCTCTGTTTGTAGCGAATAAAAATTCGTTGCATTGTTTCTCTAAGAAACAAAGAAATATTTTCACGTTGACAACAGAAGAAGCAGTGAAGTGAATGTTTAACAAGAAAATGAACAACAGAAGCAATATTAAGCGATTAACTTGACATTATAGACAATGTTCTGATAATCGCGAACATTCACATGAGCCAAATATATCGAAATTAATAAGCACCGAGATAATGGGACATCGTAGTGGCTTAAGCTGGCATTTTTTAATTTGAAATGTCTTTCTTTTCAGAGATTTTCTTATTAAAGCTATTTTATGTTACAAAACGAGAAAATCAAAATTCACAAGAATTTAATTAATTAGTTTCGTTTACATATAAGTAACCCTCTGGATAAGAAGATAATTAAAAAACTTGTTTAAAGATTCACAATAAATTTTCTATAAAAGGAAAGATATGTTGAAAGTATGTTGAACATGGAAAGAACATTTAAGGACTTCAGTCATTTTGCAAATATGAGTAAGGAGCAGTTGGACGAGGTAAAAAAATATGGCTTTTTCTTGAAAAATATTTATTTATCTGTGTCGTCCCCTTCAAGGTAATCCTGGTCTTTTTTCAATCCTCGAAATACTTGTATGCGCTTCTCGGTTTGGTCTTGAGTTCTTCCAGCGATGCGGCTTTTATCTCCTTAATCGTATCATAACTCTGTCCTTTCATACGTCTGTCCACTTTCGGGAACAGTAAAAAGTCGCAGCGAGCCAAGTCTGGTGAATGCGATGACTAAGGCATGGTTACGATGTTGTTGTTGTTTGGCCAAAAAGTTGCCAATAAGCAATGAAATGTGTTCAGCAAGTTCGAGAAAAGCTTTGCCGCTACATGTCTTACGCGCAAAACATTCAAAAAAATTGCGTGGCATGAACCAACTGATATGTCGACATTCTTAGCAACGACGATTCTCTATAAAAATTTTCTTCACTGCTTCAAACTTTTCATGGCTTGTTGACCTGCTGATGCATCCAAGGCGGGCATCGTCATTAACATCTTCTCCGCCCTCTGTGAGAAGTTTGTGCCATTTATAATTTTTTTTTTTTTTTTTTTTTTTTGCTTAAGGTAGAGGAGCTTAAATATCACAGTCAACACCTTACCTGAGTCGGAGGACTTATTTTTATTTTCCGCACAAAATTTAATACAAACTCTTTACAGTTCCATTTTTTTCGACGGCAAGAAGTCGCCAAGCGTACCAACACACCTCTAACCTTTACATCTGTCAAAAACAAACTAAAAATACAAAATGGCTGACAACGTCAACATACTTTGGGGACATAAAACAAAAAAAATGAAAATCGAAATTGGAAAAATCGTCTTCTTTTTGAGCACACTGTATACACTTCATAGATGTCATAAAGTATATACAAAATACTGATGAAAACAGTTTTTCAAGATATAAATACAAGTTTCGAAGACTTCATCAGTGATAGATGAGATCAGTGTAAAGAATATATCGAAAAAAATATATGTACGTGTTAATTAGCATTAATGGTTGAACCAAACGAACATGATTGTCTGCCTAACAAAAAGACGACCTTATTCTCAAAAAGAATTTTTTTTTCTGTTTACAAACAAATACAAAAGTCAGCTGAAAATGTTCAAGGGTTGTCCAAAAAACCCCTGACCATGTATAAGGAAGAGAATTGATATAAGGATTTGTAACTTATGTTATCGAAAGCAACGTGGCACGACGCAGATTTCAATCGTTTGGATTATAATATTGTCTGTCAAAAGTCTGGCGATATGCTTACAAAAAGAAAAACTTTTTCTCATTTCAAAACCAGTTAGTACCGAACACTATCCTGCCTAGTATAACTAGCAAAAAAAATGTGCTCTTACCTCCAAGTACATGATCGCGCAACCAATCAGAGTGATTAATAAAAATATCGGACTCGCTACTTTGAATACTTTGACTTTGCGATGATGAAAAAGATAGCCGGCTAATAAAATCGTACCAATTGCACAGCCTATCGATATCGTAAGCAGCGATATTCTAGAAGTGTAAACACATCAGTGAGTAACGTAGTTATAGAATTGTTTTTCAAAATTTACCTAAATGGCCAGTTGTAATCGGCTAAACAGGGTTCCGGACCGCTACAGGCATCACAACCTGGAGCGCATTTTAAGCACGTAAACACATCTGCATAATAATTGCTAATGTTATCCTGATGCTCCTTCCAGGCTATTTCCATTATAGTTCCGTTAAAACCATCTGGATGACGTACCGAGTAATAGCCACGCTTGCACAAACACTGATAGGCACCACGGGACCAAGTGTAAGGTGTAGTTAAAATTTTACTAGTGGTTATTGTCGGTGATTCAGCTGTGGGGAGACGATAATCGCACTAAAAAAGATTTTTGTTTTTTTTTTTTTTTTTTTTTTTTTTTTTTTTT
>KK502437.1:777379-851478 GCA_000688735.1 Glossina austeni | reverse complement strand
TTTTTTTTTTTTTTTTTTTTTATCAATTAAATCGTTTTCTGTATCGATGGATTAAGCATGTCTGTCCGTCTGACTCTTTAGACATGTATAATAGTTTTGTTCTCATATTGAATGCTATCAAATATTTTTTACACTTGCACGTATTTAATCAAAGGATGTTTACTATAGAAAATATTTTAGATTTAACCAATTTTATAACTTTTCCCACGCAAGGTCTTGTTTCGAAAAAGTTTTTATACGAAAGAAACCATTGATTTTTTGTGTTACTTTTATTTATTTATTGTTGCTGGATAACTTAGATCATATGCTCGCCTGTACTGAAAACTCTACCGCATTTGAGATACACGACCCTTAACACCTTAGTCGCGATCTCTGGACTACTCATTTTGCATTATCTTTCGATAAAAATTGGTGGGAAATAGTATTTTGATATGTTAAAAAAAATTTGGAAAATCTAGTTTGAATGGCACCATTTTCTGGAATTCCTCCAATATATGGCAAGAAACCCTAATTTTCGGTATTTTATAATGGAAAGTCATTGAGAATATCGGTATGACATATATATCTATTATACTACCAGTGAACTACATAAGTGTAATCGTTGCGTTTCCTCCCATATTTCCACATAATTTTTTATGTAGTAATACATTTCTAAACTTTTGTATTTTATGACGTAACTAAATGAAAACTTGTATTAAGCAAAGCGATGTAGGGTATTCAATGGTCGTTCTTGCCCTGCAATAAAGTTTTAGCTCATGGTTTCTTCAAAATTTATTACAACACTTACTCTGGTTATCATACTGCCATCGCCAATTTTTACAATACTATTAAGGGAGGTAATGGAACTGCTGCTGATGCTTCCCACTGTTGCCGTTGTCACTGTTGCTGCGGATGAGGCAATTTCAGTTGGCAAATAAGCTGTTGCATTTTCAACTAGCAGCGTAATTATCGCTGCTAATATCAAATGCGGCAACATATTTAAATAATAACGATGCCCCGAATAATAATGATTTCGATAAGACGAACGACACTGACGATGATGATGTCGGCAATGATAAGGATGCACGCAACAGTTTCTTCGTTGATGATGCAATGTTGACTGTTGATCTTTGTTGACATACAACAACACTTGTTGATTTACTGATGATTTCATTTACGACTTTTTTATTACTTTTATTTCGATTTTTTTTATTATTATTTTCGTTATTGTGTTGTAAAAAGAATCGTGCTTTGAATTTTCCCGCTAACTTGTTTTGTTTTTGTTTCCGTTTGGAAAAATAATCGTTGATTTTCTTCGTTAAGCATTTGTAAGTCATATTGTAGACTAACAAAGTTTAATATTGCAACTGCTTTTGCTGTCATTGTCGTTACGTTTTTATGCACTTATGCTGAGATCTAGACAAGAATGTAAGAAACATTTAAACAAGCGATTAAAAGAAATTCATTTGTTTTTGTTTTTTTTTCTCTAGGGAAAATAAGCATGAGTGGGCGCAACCGGATTAATTGCATATACAAAAAAAGGAAAAACTCGAGAGAATGAAATTTATTGGGTGGAAACAAAGTGTTGAGTAAACATATTCTTTTAAATAAATGCCCCGGTTAGCAAAGACTGTACGTTTTTAATTTTCCATTCACACGTTTTCATGCTTCGTTGACATTTATTTTCATATTTGTTAAGCTTGCATTCATTTACGTACCATAAGAGCACACACACTTACTCATTCGGAGTTAAAACATTAAACCATATTTACTTTATTGGTTGAAGACAAACTGCAATAACAATTTTTAGTGTCTTGAGCAAGATACCTTTCCATCCGAACAAAGTGTGTAATCGCAGCACTTGAATTTTTCAATTATTTGTTTCCATTGAATTCCAACATTTGTTGTTTCCATTGATTCGACAAAGCGCTACCAACAGAGTAAAAAAAGAAAATAATAGTCAAAGACATAAGTTTAGGTAGCCATCTTAACGCCACATTGATAACCTATTCTCCGAAAATACATCGTTTCGAAAAATTAGAGGGAAATATAAAACAGAAACCATGAATGTTTACGCCGTTTTATTAAGAAATAACGAGAAAGAGTTGCTTTTTAATATTTGCTTTAAAGTAAAGTTTGCCAAAACAGTTTCTGGCCTGAGAAATAATAACGAAATGTATCTTTCCGTCTCCACTTGACTTTTCTCTGTGAGTACTCAAAATCGTCCCTTATATTATCGTCGCATGTCGATGGTTAGGATACTTTCAAGTTAGCGATAAATAATACTAAGCTGTGATTAAGCGGACATGAGGGAAGAGGAGATTTGAGCATCTCAGCCGAAACAGCTGACTGGCAAGATTGGCAACACCAACCTTGAAACAAACTTATCTAAGTCAGTTCCCGTTTTCCGTTTTGGCTCTGTCTTCTTGCGTGGGTAGCTAACACAACTAGACGTGCCGTTAAGTTATAGTTAAGTCATCGTCGAGTCTGCGACGAAAAACATTACGGCGAGAGACACAAAGCCTAACGCAGATGAAAATAATTTGTGTTCTGGAAAAAGCAAAAAGTTACAAGGATTATATCAGACGATACGGCAATAAGCCGATGACATTAGTGTAATGTTTAACGAGCTCTAACAGAGTCTAGGAGAGTGAACAAATTGCATTTCGTTGAATGGAGATAATCTACGATATCACACACTTCTACCGCGATTCCTTTGATTTCGTAGACGTTTTGCTTTTGTTAATAAGTCTTAGAGCAGAGCAAACAAGTAAGAAAATTATATTCGTCTGTACCAAACCCTCATCTTTATTTTAAGAAAAAATTAGGTAAAATGGTAGGATCTTACGTTAATTTTGGCCAGCGATTTCTACGAGTAAAAATGAGATCAGAGTACATAACGTTTAAATTCGATGACATTTTGCATTTGACATTTCTTTGCATAAAATAACAGTTTTCCATTTAGTATTACTGATGATCATCAAACGCCTTTAGAAGTTTATGGTGATGCTGCTCCATCATATCCCAATTTTCGATTCTGGTTTCAACGGATTAAAAGTGGTGAGACGATTTGACTGAAAATGCCATTTTTTGGCCACATGTTGCAAGAGTTATCAAGGATACACTGTTGCAGTTCGAATGGGAAGTTCTGCCGCAACCAGCCTACTCACTAGACGTAGCGCCATCTTATTACCATTTGTTCAGATTGATTCGGCACGGCTTGGCTGGCACGCGGTTTCGAAATGCTGGAGAAGTGCGAAAATGGGTCGATGATTGGATTGCTGCCATGTTCTGTGCTGTTCTGAATGATCCATCAGTCATTTTTAATACAAACCGGTGCCCCAGATCTTCTAATCTAAATCGATTCAGGATTTTCTTTATAGTGTCTTTGAAAATTTTTTCAAGGCATTGCACACTTTCGGTGATAAGTTGAAAAAAACTCGACCGGATAAAACGATTATAACTTTTTTCACTAATTTTAAAAACAATATACAAATTTTCTATTGAAACAAACGTTTATGAAAAATGCAGTTAATGAATTCATTTACGTCATTTAATTTGTATCGTATTTTGTTTATTAGCAAAAAAAGAATCAACGCATTACCATAAATTCCAGTTAATAAAACCATGAAACAACGAAAAAGGGAAAGGAAAGTTCTGCCGTATTTTACGACCGGTCAAGGTGAGCAGGTAGAATGCGACATGTGGAGTCTTATTATTTAAAAGGCCCCTCGTGAACTGCTACTACTTCGTATACTCTACACTTAGTCGCGAAGGACAGAGTGAATAAAGCGCCGAGAATAAAGTGCATTTAAGTTATTGCACTTCGTAAGAATTTCAGAAAAGGAGGAACGCAAGGGATTGCTTGTTAAAACTTCTATGATACGTTGGGAAGGGAAGTTGTAAGAGTTTGGACAAACCACAATTGGTTTGCAAATTTCGTTTGCGGAGATTTCAGTCCCAAAGAAGACCGTCGATCTGCGCGATAGCGACAATGCTATGCATTCTGGAGAATGAATTCATCATATAATCAGTTCAAAGTTGCAAAAGGACGCGGCATTCAACATTCGACTGCTAATAAAGCTAATATTTCCTCCTCCGTCTTCCGTGATGATTATAAAAACAAAAAACAATTTTATAACATTGCGCTCAACTAACTAAATCACTTTAAGCAGATAGATAAACTCAACTGGTAGTGTAAGTTTAACACCAAACAAACGAAGGTTATTGCCAACACTACTACTTTAAACAACTTTTCTAGTCAGTCGTCCGCAATCTACGACACCTACAAAACATTACGCTTTGTAAGCTTGTAGTGCTTACTTGTATCCGTATATGTGTATATTATCATTCTAACAACATATGTACGCACATCTACTTCATGGAAAGTCTTAGTTCGCTTCTATTTATTTACTTATTCATGACGCTTCAAATAATGATATATGTTTTGATACCTCGAATAACATAATACATATATAAGTTATATTTATATATATATATATATATATATATATATATNATATATATATATATATATATATATATATATATATATATATATATATATATATATATATTTATACATGTATATTTATTGCAGTACAATAACAATAAAGTCCTTTTCTCTCTATGGATAAATTCTTTCTCTCTAATGCTTTGTAAGGTGAGATGGAAGAAAGCGGAAAAAGAAAGTCAAAGTTCTTGGGTTTATTCAATCATTGATTGATTTGGTTTTAACACAAGTACAACACAAGAGTGTATCTATATATTTGTTGGTAAAAGTTAAAAAAGGAAAAGGAAAGCAAAAATATATTAAAGTCATAAATTAAAAGAAATTGCTTACGGGTGTTAATAAATTCTCGCGCGCAATGATAATAAATATCAATAACTAGATAAAAAAACACGTACGGAAAACATTAAAATAAATTCTCAAATTAAACTTTCTTTTATTTTTAAACACTCTATGGGAAAGATTTTTTTATAAATAATATTTGTTTAACTTTATGGGTTAACAAAAACACTTTCTATTCCCTATGTGAGGATGAAAATTACTCTTTTTTATATAAAAATTGCTAAACGTATACAAATATACCCAAGCAAAACACGTAAAAGCCAATTTAGTAAAGTCTCTCTGTTTTGTTAGGGTTATTTATATACAATACATACATATATATGTATATATATAAATGAATGGATATGGGTCACATTACTTCCTTGTCGATTAACAAGTATAAACAAAAATTTAATGACAGTGTGCAGAGTAGGTGGTGCTTTCTCTTGGCTTTCATGCTTAGTCTGTGATGAATAAATGAAATTTTTAGTAAACTTTCAAGTTTTTGCGTTCTTCTTCTTCTTCTTCTTCTCTCAAAGTTAAATAAACAAATATGATATATATGTATATAAACATTCAGCGGTTTATTGTTTGCTCGCCTAAATTGATATAAAGAAAGATACAAAATGGCCATAAATGTCTCGAATAAAATGAAAATGTTTCGTGCTGAGGTATACTTAAGTACAACTATCATCACTTGAGAGAGAAAATCATAAATGACTTGTTAGTTTTTAAATCTGTATTTGACGTCTTATTTTTCAACTTTATACGCATAGAAGAAAAGACTTGACATTTTTCTTTTGACTTTCTACTCAACATGCAATTTTCTTTACAAAAAAAACCGTCGTTTCGCTTTTGAAATTATTTGAAAAAAAGAAAATCGCATTTAAGCTTCAAGCAAAAAATTATGAAAATATCTTGTGGTCTTCGATATTATTCTTTTCTTTCATTTATTGCTAATAGGATTCAACTAATTTGATTATATAACTAAATCTAAGAAGGATTTTGCTGAAAATAAAGAAAAACTTTCTTAAACCATAATACAGGTGATTGTCCATAATTTTGCTTTCCATAAACACAAACCGAGTGAAAACATTATAAGTGACAACAGCCCACTGTTAAATACCCTACACCATCTCGCTTAAATTAGACGTTATACGACAAGTGGTTGGAAAAGTGGTGCGATCCGAACTATTTTCAATAGCCTTCGTTCCCAGGCCGAAGGACATCGATGTACCAAATTTTATTAAGATTTACAAGGTACAAATACACAAACCGTACAATATACAAATGCGCAAGAATACAGGGGCAAACATCAGACGGACAGACAAGCTTAGGTCGATTCAGAAATATAGTATAATAAAGTGATCTGTCTTAAGTCCTTTTGGGTCTTAATATATCCTTGTACAACAACTGGAATAGGGCACAAAGACATGCCACTACAGCAAGTATTATATTATTTTCAAGCAACTTGTCGAACATTTATAGAAAATAAATTTTATTTATTCTATGTTTTCTAAGAAACTGAGAGGATCTCTAGTCACGAAACATAACGAAACACCCCAACAAGGAAGAATGTGTCAAGGAAAAAGTTCGCGTCGTAAAACTGCATAACTTTAGTAACACTAACCCTATAAAACCATTCTGTACAGCATGTGTAAAATGAAAGTCCGTCCTTAGATAATCCAAAAAACAAAATCGTGACATTTGTTAATTTAGTTGGAAGTCAGTGCGTTCCGAAAACGACGTAAACTTATCAAAAAAATTCACTTATTTCAAAATCGTTTATTTCGATTAAGACGACAAAGTGTGGTCTTTACGTTGAAGTCACTCTATCAAAATGAAGAGAAAATGAGGAGGTTTTGCTTGTTTTTGCTTTGAATGTTTCGTTGTTAAGGCCGCATCGCCCTCTGGTCGAGCAATTGTTGGTAAAATAAATGAAATTTTTTGAGAAATTGATTTCTAATTTGTTCCACTCTCTACTGCTAGCAATCAACACAAATACTTAGAGTTTATCAACAGCAAAAGTGTTGTCTTCCATTACGGTAATGGCAGATGGCAGGAAACTTTAATGGATCGACCGAAATTAGCCCGACTGTTATTTTCGTCATATTTCGAGACGAACTTTAAACTAAGCCCATGGCAATCACTTGGCGCTGTTTTTCGCCCCGAGAAATCCCAAAAGGGGTAGAATAACGGGAAAATGTATTTGAATTTTGGTGAACCAATGCAATGAATCATATATATGTACACATATGATTAAACTCGATCGCGCTATTTACAGTTAAAACAACAAAATTATAGTTAAAAAGATTTTTGATGCGTAGTTCTACGCGTTGCTCCCATTTGACAAACGCAATAGACCCGCTGTGCTGCGCATAATAAAGGGAAAAACATTGCTGTTCTGTGTCGCATTCATGAATAATTATCTTTTCCATGGCATTCTTCTGTGCTTTGTTAATGTCTTTTTCTTTTGCAATTTTTAAACTATTTTGCTTGTTGTTGTCGTTGTTGGGTCTTCTTTTTTTTTTTTTTAAAAAGAGAAAATTTATGTTATTATCAAGCATTTTTTCTCTTCTGTCCTTAGCTAGTTTCTAGTGCTTTAAGGATTAATAATGGGTAATGAGTATTTAACCATATTAGCAAAGTGCTACTGTTGTAAGCATCGTTTATTTTAATATTAAAATAAATTTTTATGAAAGTTTTGAGTGCTATGCCATTAAAATCTTAAAAAAAAACGGGCGAAAAGAGTGTAACTTTTGTGGATATACATAAGCATTAAGTAATTTTAAGGAGAACCTATGAATATAGACCGGTTAGATTTGCCATGATGTATTTACATGTGTAGTAGTGTGCGAATTTTTTTTTTTTTTTCGACACTATTCATGAATTTCCACGAATGCCAATTAATTTAAGTTGTTTTGCGTTTAATAACTAAGAAACTTCAACACTCGAGGTTTCAATTTTTATCAGATGCGTGAATCCCTGGAAAGCGAATATTGTTTTGCCACAAAAAAATTAATTTATGCACAAAAATTATAGAGTTCTTGTCGATGCACAACATTAATATTCAAAAGTTTAAAATGCGCATTAAAAGATTGGAGTAATTATACTCTGCACCAGTTGTGGTACATTAAGGTTTAATGTGTTAAGTTCGTGCAGATGTGTACAACACCTACGAACGCTTGGGATACATCACCTTTTGTTATACCTATGGATTCAGAAGCACCTTTTCATCTAAGCACGTCTATCTGTCTGTCCGTCTGTGCTCTTGCGTTCAACTCATAGGTAACAATTTTTGAGACATTTGGGTAAAATGTGGTACCCCCCGAGACGAACGCTATTGAAAATGATTCGGAATGGACCATTTCCGCCTATGACGCCTTATTTTGAAAAGGCATTATGTGAGTAAGCGTATGGAGCGAAGTGATGTAATTGAGACTCACCACTACTCGCATTAGGGATAAGTTTGAAAAAGTTTGGAAAACGCAATGTGTGTACACCCTGTTTTGGTACACCCTGTATGTAAGAAAACGGATTGAGGCAAACCTTGAATACCCAGTACGTTACGATATCTCGTTTTTGGCTTTTTTTGATTCCACTTATGATATCAATTATTCTCTTCCTTGATTCTGAAAAGATGCCATTTTTGTGCCGCCGTCTTCGGTATTCAATAAGAAATTTATCAACAACAAATGAGTTTTATATTCTAATACCTCAATTTAAGAAATTGATCTCGTTATAGAAATATATTTCAACGTGTACCGAAAACGGTTCGCGCAATGTAAAAAAAAAACGCAAATTTCAACATAACATCAAGATTTTTATAATACTGAGAGAAGCCACAATCTTACGGCGAAACAGGTGAATATCAACGAGCCGACTTAAGGTCTTATGGTAGGGAAAAAGACGTGTAAGATGATTCAGAATGTTTTCTCGATGTTATTTTTATAATTTATTAGATGAAAAGTTAGTGCGCATTCGTGTTAAAGTTATCAAGGCGCCCTTCTAGTACTATGTGTCTCAAATGCGCATCCAACAGATTATAAGTTTATAAGAGATAAGTTTACAAAAGATTATAAGTTTATAAGATTATAAGTTATAAGTTTTGTAAGCATTGTTTGGTAGAAGTTTTACATTTTTTTTCTACCCACAATGAAGCATAGAGAGAGCATTCATTTAATCAACGCGCTTGCAACATCCAGAAGTAAACGTCAGAGGCTCTATAAAGTATCTACATTCTCCACCCTCACGCAAATCTGAATCGATCTTAGCATGATCGTATGTCCATCCGTCTGCCAATGTAACGTATGCGATAAACTTTCCCCTCAATTGAAATATCGGCTTCAAGTTTGGCAGTTCTCCCACTTGATTTGTATTGAAAATGGGTCAAATGGTTCCTAGGGTACGTCCAGTTTACAACTTAAATTTATAGCATTTCTCTTATATGACGTGCGACATACTCTTCAGGTATTTCTAAATATATTTTATGTGACACCCAACATCATCTGTAAAAATTGTCAACATATTTTTTTATTTTTTATTAGTTATTTTTCTTTTACGATAAAGATGGCGGGTAAAAAAGATTGCGCCATAGCCGAATCTGATCTTCTTACTCGTTTTTTTTTTACTAGGATGTTTCCTATATGTGTCCGTAAAGTACAAGACGTAATGAACTATTTATATGGAAGAAGGGAAAAGGAAAATAGTGTGTAAATAAGCTCGACTTAATGTTAGTGGAACACAAGCGAGGGTAGGAAAGTCTTCTATAGCTAGTCTATCGCAGAGACGGTCAATGCGATTATAGGTCAAGCAGTGGTGATAGTGTGACGCACTGTATGAAGGCAACTCTAGGAGAAGTTGATGAGAATACGGAAAAGGCCGAGTATTTCTAGAAAGGCATGAAGAATGTTAGACTCGCTGAAGTTATCCAGCGGCAATTGAATCCTTCGTTGTACGAGGGGTTCAAGGAGGGGTTCAAGGAAGATGTCGAAGTTTTTATCCGTATAAGCAAATTGTACTCAATTCAGGCGGGCATGCGGGCATGTGTGAGGCATGTTAGAAAGCCTAAATTGTTACTATGCTTCAAAAACATATTTTTACTCGAACTTTTTTTGTGATTTCAAACAACATTTATGCTTAGCTCGATCTTTGGGCAATGAACGACGAAGAAGAGGATTGACTAATATGTGTGAATCGAAACAATATAATATTATGCTGCGCTAATATATAGTGAAATCTTTGATGGGTAATGCGAACCGTATTTGATCACAATGTGTGTATATACTTACATTTTACCTTTTATGTTCACGCTTTGTCGGTTTATCGTTATTATATAAAGTTTGCTTTTTTATCTTCATCATGTTTATTTTGTTCATTTTATATGAGCAAATTCTTTACTGTTAACAACTATTTTCTACCTTTCATTCCTCTCTCTATCATGAATCGTATAGTAAGTCAGCCTTTAATCAGTTGTCGAAAAAGAAAGTACATCTGATTAATAGTAAAATCGATTTTTAATTAAACACACACGGAATATAGACTTAGTATATGTATGTGTTGGTTTCGAAGGAAAATTTACATAGCTCTGATGAATTTTTTTCTTAAAATTGTACTAAAGGTTGTAAGAGTTTTAAAATTCTTCACAAATTTCTAACATATAAACAGAAAATTGGATATGAATTAAAACTATTTTCATCAAGTTTCCGTTCCTCTGCCAGTGTATACGAGTTCTTTAGAATTCGCTTTAACCCTTGTATAATCTTCCTCTTGCTTTGTGGTTTTTTTTTTTCTACAATAAAAATGCCAAACATTTTTAAAATGGCCATCAAAAAGCATTTTTTTTTTTTGTTTATTCTAATTTCTTCCTTTCTCTTAATAAAATAAAATTTTACTTTTTGTATTAAAAAAGTTTACCCTGAGTTTATCTTGTTTGCCGTATTACATGAAACACTTTATATGAGGGTTGAATAAAAATATTTTAAAATATTTTTGTGTGATTAAAAACCCAGAAAAAAAAAAGATTGAACGTATACACGGCCTACGGCAAAGCAATTATATCTTAAAATAACATTTTCTCATTTTCGTTTCCCAGTAGAAAATTATGCCGCTTTGCAAAATTAAAAACATTTCCTGTGGCCCCCCTTTCGATTATCGCCTGAATTTGATTCAATCTTAAGGCCATCTGCAAGGGGGGGGGGGGGGGGGGCGATTATGTCATTTATGATATACGTCTCATAACTTTTCATTACATTCAACTGGTATGTTAATTTAGCTACACTGGTGTCAGCCCATCTGTCTGCCGCTTATTGATCTTTCCAAAATCATTGAAATTAAGATAGAAAATTAAGTTTTTTTTCTATATTTTGATTTTATTGCAAAACACTCATCTCAAAGCACAAACAGTTCACTTAGAGTCGAGTTTGTAAATTAAAAATGAATTGAGCAATAATTTACTAGTTACTACAGAAATACTAATTTGAAATATATAATCACATATATTTAAGAAAGTCGTATGCATATATTTACATAGTTTAAAAACGATGTTAACCGGTCCGTTGTCACCTTAGTTTCTAGGTACAAATCACAAATTTGATATATTTGTCTTAAAAGATGCACACCCTAAGATGAATATATCTCGGGTACTATCCTTGGATGCCAGAGCAGGAGTTTGACTTTTTCATTTCTTTTAATTTTAATACAGAGAAAATGCATAAACTTGTATAAGAAAGCGGTAAACAACTTCTGTATTATCTCTTGTAGAAATTTTTGTCACCCAACAAAAGAGCAAAATAAGCAAGAGGGTAGATATTGAAAGTCTTCTACTATTTCTTAACGTCTGATTATTTTATTAAACATAACTAACTGCTTAAGTATCATCAGTACAGGTCCGAGATTCGTTATTGCACCAGATTTGACTCCCACAAGGAAGCTTCAGAAACCCCCACAAAGTATATATATTTTTGACCACAATCAAATTTTAAATCGATTTAAGCATGTCCGTCTGTCCATTTGTGTAATGGCTGTGTTCTCCTGGCAGCAGAAGTTTTCTCGACTTCAAATTTCGCAGAAACATTAAACGTTCTTACACTCAGATCGTTATGGAAAATGGGTCAAATCGGTGGAAGAAGATGCCCACAGTACCACGCAAACTCGAAACACCTTTGCTTTTCAAAAAGAATAAAAATTTGGTTTTTTGCTTAGCGCTTATAAACCTACTTAAATGTGTACTCGACGAATGATACTACAGTACCTGTACGAAAATGTCAAATTTTGACTACGTTTATCCGATATTAGACTATATTCAAATTTTTTTCAACAGTTTTATAGCGCGCAGAAACGTGCTTCGAAAACCACATAAAGTATACAAATTCGCAGCCAGTTTTAAATCTGGAATGCACCTAAACATGTTCGACTGGTCGTCTTTCCGCCCGTCCGTCTGTCCAACAGTGTAACATCTGTGGTAAGAAGTTAAGATATCGCGTGCAAACGTGTAAAAGAATTTGAAAATGACCCGAGACTTTTCAAAGGACACGCCTATACCACCCACAAGCTTGTACAACAAAAACTAAGAACATTTTCGCTTTCCGTGTTTTTTGCTTGTTCCTCATAAACGACAACAAAAACACCAGAAACATTTGCACTTTTATTTCGAAAATAGATCCACTTTTATTCTGAGAATAGAAATCAGCCGCGCCCACCTATTACTGTAGAGCATAAAAAATTAGGGTTTTTCCTTTTTCTTAGGCTTTTTTAGAATAACGTTGATGGCTACAAAAGATTCAATCACGACCGAACAAAATTTTCTTACTTGTTTTATTTAATATTTCTTTACAGTTATTTAAATTTAGCAATTTGTTGTTCTGTTGTTGTTTAAATTTAGCAATTTCTCATCCCTAACATCTTAAGTGTGGCGAAAACAAACACACAGAATTTATATTTTCCTCATGTATATGTTAATATTTCGCTCGTTTCAAGCATATGCTGTTATTATCAAAAATTATTACTCGAAATGAAGTCTGCACCTGTTTCTCTGTTTCTTTCCCAGTTATTAAACAAGTCACGTTCACAAAATATCTCTCAAAATAAGAAGTTATTTTCGGTTTAGCTCACTCAATGACTGTTTGCTTTTGTGATTTTGTAATAATTCCAATTGAACGCTAAACAAAACATGTATTTTTGGCATTTGTAATATAAAATACGATCCCTTCGTTCGGAGAGTGACTTAATTTCATTTATGTAAAAACAATGATTTGTAATGTTAATTCCTTAACTTGTAACTCATCTCATGTGTTCCTTCCTGGCCACAGATGTGATGAGACATTTTGTACAATTTGTAAAAGATAGTGATTTGAAAATAAAGATATTTTTTATAGATGGAAATATTCTTTAGAGAAATTTTTTATTTTTCCTTTTTTTGACCAGGCATTCAGGCAATATCTCCTACACGTGACGGCACATTGGTCATCAGGACTGATTAGGTGGAATGAGAGGAAAAACGGAAGTAGTATTGGTGTACGTTAGACTTGAAAGTAAGCAGATCCGGAGTGGTTGGGACCACTTAGTTCCAAAGGCGGTCAGTACGGTAAAAAAGCAAGTAGACGTGTGTGTGGTACGGTATGCAGACAACTTCAGGACGTGTGGGTGGGAGAGAAGAGCAAGCCGAAAAGTCTTGTTGGAGGAATTTGTTGGCAGACACATCGATTCCATTTCTGAGCCCTGTATATATCTGCCCATAAGCAAAACACAACCTTCATAAGATTGTAGGAACATTGAAAGTTTTAGACACGCCTACGTCCCCATGAATGCCTCTAAGAACTTCCCTGTACGCGGTCAAGCCCTACTGTATCAATGGTCATTGATCAATGTAAGTTTGTAAATTGTCTGTCCGTCTGTCCTATTTCCTGGTTGTTTGCCGACTACTGTTGACAGACTTGCCTTCTCACATTTGAGATACCAAGCCGTAGCTTTGCATACCTGTATTGAGAGGATGGCAATAGATCAACTTTAAAACTGAGTGAGAATTGGCTGTGAATACCTGCAAAATGTACCAAAGACTGCCAATTATAACCTATAAGAAATATTGAAATTAAATTTGGTACAAATATACTCCCAAGCTTATCTCATAAATCACTATAAAGAAGTTCCGACTGGTTATTAAATATTCCTCGTAAAGTGTACCTAAATTTCTTACTTGTTTAAAAAATTTCAGTATTTTTACATATATTTCGTTCATCTTCCATTTGATTTATGTGCATATAAAATATGCGATATTGCTTTAAATTGAAATGAAAACATAAATGTAAAATTATTGCTACAATATGAACAAGATTTATTTGCTTAATGGGCTCGACAATATATGCCTCATAAACATCAACATTGCAAGCTAGAAAGGCATATAAACGGTAGTAAAGTTTTACATAATTGTGACTGTATACCAAATTTGTTGACTATCATCATACTTTCCTTCCGTTTTTTAGGCCCATCTGCACAACAACGAACTATAGTAAGTTTATCATGTTGTTTGTAGCACCGAGAAATAAGTATTACAAGGTCGACAATGAACATAGATCCCTAACTACCACAACATTATAGATTGACGTCTATCATACACGTTGCAACTCCTAGTAATTTCCGTCTTCGGAAGTAAGTTGTTCGCAAAGGTTAGAAATAATAGTTATACATATATATAGATAGTTACAAAATATAAAAGTCTTCAAAGAAAACGGAAAAGTTTGCTATACTAAGTAACTTCCTTGAAAAACAATGATTCCGATTATATATATCAGCATAAGATGAAAAATCATCTTATAATAAAATATTGGAGACTCGCTGATGAACAGTAAAAAACAGTAATTAACAGTAAAAGCAACGTGTTGGTTGCAAAGGCTTTTATTATGGCCGGAGACTCGGCCGCCGCCATGATCGAGGTGTACCGTTAGGAATTTTTGTTTACGGAGCCGATTTGACAGGAGACACTTAGTTTATGTTGCGGCGGATTAAAAGGGCAACACCGTTCGATATCAGCAAAAATGTCAATTCAGAGATCTAATAGAAAGTACAGTGTCACGAAGTTATGAAAGAAAATTTAATGAGTCACTGATTACTGACAATGAGCCATATATGTCACATGATTTATTTAGTTTACTTAGTTAACTTAAATGAGAAATTGAGTTCCACTAATAAGTGAGTTAACTAAATATAGTGCTACTCTTCTAAACAAAACTGAAAAAGTTAACTTAATTCGCATACATATTCCGCTTTGACGAAAATCGCGACTAAAAACTAAAATTTGAGTGTATTTGAAATTCGATTAACACAAAAACTTTTTTCACAAGATAATTTAAAAGGATGCGTATACGCCACGAAAGCTTGCGTGCTCATCTACTGCAAATGCGGAAAGCACTTTTTTTATATCCATCACCGAACGATGGGGGATATATTCATTTTGTGAAAACGTTTGCAACGCCCAGAGGGAAGCTTATATATATTCTTGATCAGCATCAAATTCTGAATCGATTTAACCCTGTCCGTCTGGCCGGTTCATTACTCATAAACTATAACAGGTAAATATACAAAAATTTGAACTCATATTCTATAGGTAACGCTATAGTGCCTATAGAAAAATGCCAAAAACCTGACCACGCCTACGCAATAAAATTTAATTTTTTTGTCAATGCCCTTATAACGCACAGAAGCCGCAAAGCCTCAAAGTATAAAAATACTTGGCTAGTTTAAAATTTGGAATACACCGAAGCATGTCCGTCTGTCCGCCTGTTGATTTGTCGTAACTGTGTAGTATCTGTGGTGAACATTCCTACAAGTTTGCAAAAGAATTTGAAAGTGAACTAAACCCTTCAAACGACACACACACACACGACATCCGTACGCCTATCCGAAAAAAACATTTATTTTGAAAATAACAAAAATCAGGCGCGCCCACTTCATATTATAGAACATGAAAATTTTTTTTATTTCTTATTTTTTAGGATCATGGTGATGGGTGTAAAAGATACGGTCATGACCGAATATAATTTTCTTTCTTATTTTTTTAATTAGTTATTGCGAAGGAAAAACGAAACGAAAAAAAGCCATGCCAATGCCTATGCACTAAAACAGAAAATGCGATATAATCCAGATATCGTTTTTTCATATTTCCCTTACAAAGGCTAAAACATAAAAACACGCAAATTTTTTGCACAAACAGGATGAAAAGAAATATGAAAACAGGCTTGCACTAATAGTGTTTCATTTACACAACGCATATGGTTTTAAAAGAAAAACCGAGCGATATAAAGCACAGATAGATTTACGAATCTTTTGACAAAGGACGTGCTCTGATTTCCACTTTTCTAAACATTAAAGATAAATTCAATAAACAAGACGTGTTTTAGACATTTATTTTCTTCTTTCTTTCCATCACATGTGCTAAGTTAAATACACGAAAAGAATAAAAGTCTGTGGGAAACATCAAAAGGGCCGTATAAAAAATTACCGAAAAAAAAACTGCCCTCGTATTTACAAGCTCCTTTGCTTAATTTTCTTTAATTAATTAAATGTTCTTTCAAAAGAGCTTCAAGTGGTATAAGAAGTTATCAAATTTTCAAATTTTCAATCATCGACAAGAATTCAAGTTTTTCTCGTTTATCTTCACATTCTCTCGCCGGTTTAAATACTTCCTAAAATATCCAAAAATTGCATAAACAAGATTATTTCGATAGTGAAGATCACAATAGCCCAAAAAGTCGATTTTCCGAACATACCCGTAGAACTATATTGCAGGTGTTCTGTTAAATGCACTAAGGAATTTGGCGAATATTAATAACCAAAAGCTCGAGGTGAAAAAATTGCAAGCACAATTCTACGAAGCCCGTAAAATTGCTCAAAGACAATAAACCTGTTGAGTCACTTTATGGAACCATTTAAGCTGGTCTTTCCGTCAGCACAGCTTTTTATTCTTACGTTCAACCTACAGGGCGCATTTTTTGAGGTATTTTTATGAAATTTGGTTTTCTCTGAGTTTCTGGTTTTGGCCAAACGACGAACGCTGTTGAAAATGATTCAAGTCGGAGCACTTTTTCGATTGCATGCCATATAACACCTCATTTTTAATAATCGTTATATGGGCGGTACAAGATATATTAAGTTTGTGAGGACGTTTGTAACGCCCAAAAAGGCTTTAAATCATTTTCCGAATCGATAAGCTTGTCTGTCCGTCTGTCCACCTGATATCTGTTCAGGCGTTTTTGTGCTCAACTGTAGGTTAACAAAATTGCGACATGTAGTGTAGTGTAGTGTCGCAATTTTAGAGATATTTTGGTGAAATTTTATGCACTGATGTGCCTTGCCCAAGGACCAATGCTATTGATATGTGTAGTGCCATACAAGCCCTATTTTAAAAAGTCGTTATATTCAAGTGCAATTTCCGAAAAGTCGGTTAGTCATTCGATATTCCAAAGTGGTATGAAAAATTTGCTTTGCCTGGAGCAATTTTTTGACTTCACTCTCATATAACCGTTCCTACGAAAACTGAATCTTCATGTGGTAAAGAGATATAATTTTCAACACTTCATGGTGCAAATTGGTTCGTAATAGTAAACTGACATAGAAATCAAGATTACTGAATTTGGACCACGTAAGTCTGTTTTCTGGATGCCATGACGTATAAGGACTCCCAGGAAATAGAAACCCTTACATGCCGAAAAGGCTTACTGGTTAATGAGAAAAATTTGTTGGTGCAAGGAATTTCGCATGAAAAGGAACAGGATCAAATTTGAAGTATGTGGGTTTATTTTTTGGACCCTACTAGAAGTAAAATAGGTTTACAAAATTTGTTTGTGTTTGTGTTGTAAGCAAAGTGACCGAATAGTTCTAGTCCAGTATTAATCGAACTGGTGCTCTTACTTGTTTTTTTCTTTAAATAAATTTATACTTTAAGTACTGAAATCTGTTCTTAGTTGCTTGCCTATGATCAGCTTGTCTGCAAAAAAAAATACTTTTAAAAATCATTTGAATATAAATTAAGAAAAATAGTGCAATTTATTACATCTGACTTGTTTTTAAATTTTTGAATTTTTCCACTCTCTTGTTAAGAAGATAATTACTTTTCAAAAATTGTCGATTTAAATTTAACAATCAATTAAAACATTTTTGTAACCATTTAACCATCTATCTATACTGAGAAACGAAATTGTTGTATATTTACGTTCATGTACACAGGTCTGACTGAATGATACACAAAATACAAAGCGTGCACACAGAGAAGGTATTGTTGTGGAATTCGTTTCGTAAAACGTTTGAGTTCCCTTTGAAACAACGAATACTCAATTTATTCGCATTAATTGTATTAAAGAAAATACTTTCATTTTCTATTTGATGCCTTTATAAATGTCGATATAAATATATGTAGATAAGTCGGTACATATTTGCGTAAACGTAATGTTTCTGAGGGAAATTGAATTATTTTCGTTATAATTAAATGTTCATAAGCGAGTTGCTTTTAGGCAAGTATTTAAGAAATTTAATGAAGATATGATAAGAAATCGTCTTACGTTCTGACATTTTGTAAAATGTACGTATTTTTAAATTAATATTCACGCACAAAAGAAATCCTTTACAAACATTATATGTCCTTAGTAACGACTTTTTTTTTTACTTTGCTCCGTTTGTGATGATAGATAATGGAAAGTTGAAATTGTGCTCCAAGCTGCTTGTGAATTTGTCTTTTTTTCTCTCTCCTTTTTTCTGTTTTAGTTTTCATGAAAGTTGTCGTTCATTCTTTTGTCAGCATTACTTTAGTGGTTTCATGGATGATATATTACAAGTGTTCGTTGCGTACTTGCTCAGGCAAGTAATTTTCCCGCGAAATTTTAAAATGCATTAACTTTATCATTGCACTCGCAAGAGCCAGAAATTTTCTTGTAAAATACAAAAATTGTTGATTACCATGAGATTTATAAACAATTTACTAAATTTTCCTTTGTCCGTCCGACTGACCGCTTATTCTAAGTAAACCCGACAACGCCAAAAACCGCTTATTTTAAGTAAATCCGACAAAGCCAAAGTTTAGATAAAAGTTTGAAAGTTTCTACACAAACTCTTGACGCAGCTTTATTGGTCAACCCTTGTAAAAAAGAAATAATCATTACAATAGCGACGCAACGAAATAATTTTAAAAAGTAATTAAAAATTTCAAAATATTTTACTGCATCATTTATAAACTGAGAGCGGAAGTTTATCAGAAATTTAACTAAAACAATTTTCAAGGTCTTTGAAATCTTAAATTTAATACTTGTCTCGGTCGACTTGTCATGTCTTTATAATCAACAAAAGACTAAATCAAGTATTCGTTATGTAAGATTGTCCGCAAGGCATATATAGATTTTCTTTACTTGGTTTGATTATTTTCTATGTTTCAGGACAAGCTATACTAAATACACTTATGCATATATAAGTGGCCACAGGCTTCAAGATAAGTAGTTCTTGAGAAAAAAAGAAGTGGAACTTTTTTCTTTTTTTGTTATTTAATTGTTCAGCTCTTGCTTTGTTTATAATTGCCGTGTGCCGTGTATCTGTCACTTTTTGACTTTTTTTTCTTTCCTTATAATTGACTTTTATTATATTTAAACTTGTCTTTCAGTTTTCTTTCCTTTAATTGCACGGCCTTTCATGTTTTCTAATATTGAGATATTTTTCATATTTTATTAAATTTCAAAAGGAAAAATTAACTGCATTTGAATGGTATGACCACGATCCGATTAATTGATTCTTTTCTTTCCAAACGTAATGGGGAAATAATTCTATTCAAATTTCATGGAGTTAAAAAAGTAGACGTTGGAAGAGCATATGGAAATGGCGAGGAAGAGCTGCATTGACATTGCAGTCCCATGGGCCCCGAATAATCCGTCTCGATTTATGTAAATATCTATTTGTCAGAACACAATCTCTTTATAACAGAAATATTATTTTCTTGTTTTTTAAATAACAGGCTTTCTCATGTGTCCGCTATAAGTCAAACAACAAAAATAATGCATGTGAAAGAAAAAAAATCGAGTATGAGAATCGATCGTACTTGATCATTGGACACGATCACATGCAATCAGCAAAGTGCTCGCCGACAAATTCCGCTATCTGTCAACGACGCTCTGCTTACATGCCTATCATAGCAATTTAATTTTAATCTGGCTTTTAAAAACCAGTGTGAACAAGCACTAAAGCATCATTTTTATCCAATAACACAACCAACAGAGTTTACCTTATACGCAATAAAATAAATTATCCTCTACTTTTGTTTTCCTTTAACACTTTCGTAGACTTTTTGCATACTATGCTGTGTTTAAGTGTTTAAAGGTGAAAAGATAACGTGAATGTTAAAATAACTGTAGCTTATTGGTTTTTTCTTTTGCAAAGCAGACTTAAGCTACTTTCAAGATAAACTGTTCATAAATGCAATTCATTATTCTGTTTTTGACAAGTCAACACGCGTGGCTACCACAACCCAAAAGATGATAATTTGCATGCAGTAAATGAGGGAATAAACCATTAAGCAGTAAATGTCATTTAGCAAGAAATAATATTTCATAAACATTACAATCATTATATGCTACACCACTTATGTTACAGGTTGTATGAAGATTGTGCGGACGCATATAACATGAAGCAGGGCTTAAGATAAATGCATCTTTTTATTATATTATTATACCGATCGATTCAGAAAATGATTCTAAGCCTGTCTGTCCATATGTCCATCTGATACCTATCCATGTAAATTTGTGTTCAAGCTAAAGATCGCAATTTCGATGAAATCTGGTACACTGACTGAAGGACGAACGCTAATGATTCAGATCGGTCCACTTTTTCGATCACTCCCAATAAAAGGCCCCAATTTGAAAAGTCGTTGTATTGAAAAGAACTTACAACTTTCATTAATTTCTCAGCACGCGCAAGTGGTGTAGGGTATAAAAATTGTTTTATCTCTTTTACAGTTGTGTAAATATATTACGAGAAGAAATTCATTAAATTTTAAACCTTCTAGCACATCCTAAGCTTTCAATATTTTATGTTGTCTTTCATAGCTTAGGAAATATATATTAAATTTCATATTAATTGAATGTAAACGGAATTATTTAAAAATATTTGAATTTCCAATGTTTGTGTGAAAATATTTTCATATGAATTTTCATCATATAAGAAAATCTTTGAAAATGAATATTTATTTGATATGCTTTGCAATATTCTTGAATTAAGAGAATTTTGGACTCCAGGAATATTAAAACATTTAATAGCACGTTTGCAAAAACAAAGAATAAATATTTTTATGTGATATTGAGCATTATCGTGTGTGTAAATGTATCACTCTACACAAATACCGTAAATATATTATCACAAGTACATAAACTTGGCTATTACATGTGGAACACCTAAAAATATGCAACCAATTTTTACAGGGACTTTTTTTTTAAGAGTATTCCTAGTTGAGCTTCGAGTTTTAATAATTCAGGTTTGCCTATTGCATCTTCTTCTTACTAAAATCATAAACATTTCATTTTAGTTGGATTTTTTGAATCTGCAGTGAATATGATCCTCCCTCGAATAACACACAGGTACAGGTTATGTTAACTTAGCGCGGTCGTATGTAACAGGCAGAAGGGCTTAAGATGGACCCACCTTTTATTATACTGATCGATTCAGAATCACAATCTGAATTGATCTAAGCCTAGTCCCTCTGATGTCTGCCCTCGTAAGTTTGTGTTCAAGCTACAGGTCGCAATTTTTGAGATATTTTAGTGAAATTTTTTTGATGAGTTTGTTGATGTTTTGATCCAACGACGAACGCTGTAGAAAATGGTTCGGATCGGTCCGCTTCTTTGACCACTCCCCATATAATGCCCTATTCTGAAAAGTCGTTATATGGAAAAAAATTTTTTAATCCCCTCTCATATAACGCAAACTAAACTTCATACGGCAAAAAGGTATTCTACATGATGAAAATCGGATCATAATAGTAACTTAAGATAAAAAAATTAACTGTGCCAAATTTGGACCATCTCGGCCTATATTTTGGATCCTACTCTAATAAAGATTTTTACGAAAATTAATTCTTTGTAGAGCAGAGAAGTCTAAGTTTTAATATGTGGTGACGAAAATTGGCCCATAATAGTAATTTCATACAAAATTTGAACCATTTACGCCTATTTTTGGATCCTGCTCAATGTAAGGATTAAACTTGTACTTGCACTCTATATCCAGGACCGAAATAAACCATACTGTGCTTGAGATTTGAACCCATGAACGCGGATTAAGTAGACGCGTTACTTATCTGCTCGTCTATGCGCCAGCTTATGGAAAGTGGTTCGAAAAATATACCAATTCCGATCCAAGTTTAGCATAGCAAATGTGTATATTAAAGCACTATTGTGAACTAATTTTTAACATAAAATACTGAAAAATAAAGCTGATTATCATTACATTGTAAAAACTTCTTTTTTTCAAATTCTTCAAATTAATTTAACGCATCAAAAGACTCCCTTCTCCATTGATTTTAGATGAAGTATTAAAATTTGCAAATTTTGTCCAAGATCCAATTTCTTTCATTTTCGAACTTGGCCGAAAACATGCAACATATCTCCTCAGACAATTTTAAATCGGCTGAATTGACTTTTACCTTAAACACTGCGAGTTCATTATAAGCCACTCTGCATACACGCGCAGAACATTCTGTTGTAAAGCATAATAAGAGCAAATATTGCGGTCATACAGAAGAACATTAATAGTAAACCGAATTTATCGAACAAGCCTCTCTCGGAAATGACATTATTTCTGCAGGTTTGTACCATCCAGTACTATCCAAAAATCGTATGGGCTTATCGACGGTGTTGCCACATATGTGACAGATCGAAGTTTTATTAAGCGACGTAATATAAATATTTGCCATAAACTTGATTTTATCGATCATGTTTCTCTTATCAGTGGGAATCCTGCCCCTATCGAATATAATGTGTGTCTTGTGTAAATATCTGCTTGAGATTTTGAGTAATCAATGTTTGTCTTAAAGTGAATGCAACTGTCGTCGTAGCATTTTTTATGAATGCTATTAATGCCTAATTAGTTAACGCTAAATGGTTGTCAAGCCAAGTTAAAGCTTAATTAGTTAGCGTTAAATGGTTGTTAAAAGTCAAATATAATGATAATTTTAAGAGGAAAATTCTTAAAGTTTATTACATAGAAAATAAAAATGTTGCGAACAATATGCAGTTATAATCGAATATCCTCTGCAAGCTAACATCATCAAGTGTGATGATTAAGAAATAAAATTGAAAATGAAAACCCGATTTTACAGACCATTAATTTTCGCATTACGAAGTAAAGCTAAAGCAACAAACAGTCGATACAGCGAGTGGCTGCATGAGCATGAGTACTTTAAAGCAAATCCTATGTAGAACATATAAGCGAACACATGTTAAATTGGTCGCTTAAATATTTAGTTAAACACACAAAACGATTACGTATATGGCTTAGATAAAAAAAAAAATGAAAGGAAATTTTCATTACCAACAGCAACCTGTAATGAAAAGAAATTAAAGGAAAAAGAAGAAAAAGCAAATTATGAAACACGAGTTCTCTACCTATAAGAAATAAACATGTGTGCATCTCTGTGCAGATTTGTTGTTATTATTTTTTTCCCCGTTACTACTGATGCCTTGTTTTTAATATCTTTGTTTTCTTTATTCAACATTTTATTACGAATTTTACCTTCTCGTGGAGGCGCACACACAAGCGCGTTTTATTTATGTTTTCCTTTAAATTTCTTTTCTTCTATGCAATGAATGCTTCATATATTTTTACCGTGAATCATGTTGTTGCACTGGTTTCAATCTTCGGCATAGGCTATCCCTCTTCTCTTGCGCTCTTCCCATTTGCATGTTTGCATAATAATTTCATGTAGAACATTTTAACAGTCAGGAGGTTTTTCCCAAAAAAAAAAAAAATAAAAATTTATTTTCTTTTTAATTTTAATCAAATGAAATTTAATGAACAAACAATAAAGAAAATTTTTTTTTTAATTTATTTCTCAGTAGTGCATCGCCAGCCCCAATAATTTCATTGAAAATATTTATTTCATTTTTTTTTTTTTCATTTCAAGGACTCGATTTGTTTTACCCGTTCCATTTCGTACTGATATAATATGTGGGTGGATTGGCGGTGAAATGAACGCACATATCTACTTAAGTCAGTATATGTGTACTACTGTCTGGTACGCCTTCAATCATTTAATGCTTTTCTCATTCGATTAGTAATTGAATGAATGGTCAAACACTTCACTCATCATACGCTTTTCATAACTTTTTATGTACTTTTTTTATATACTTTTCCTTAAACGAATTTTTGTATCAATTATATAATAAAAAAAAAAAAAGGAAAGAATTTCAAATAATGTTTTTATTCTTTTTATTTATTTATTTATAATATTTTTTTTATTAAATATCAAAATCCTTACAATCACATAACGTTTCTTATACGTTCAACTTTCACTTTACATTCTAGCATTTGTGTGTATTGTTGTTGTTATTATTATTATTATTATTATTATTGTTTTCTTGCTATGGACAAATTGTATCTTTTTCTATCCATTTAATCCGCAACTACGTCTGCTGTTATTGAAATTCCACCACGAACTGAACGAACTGATTGCTAATTGTCCAGTTAACTTAAATATTTTTCGCTTTTGGACAGTTCGGCAAAGATTTTATTCACATAGGGCTAAAAGTTCAACTATTCACTTATGATGTACGCATACCTTTAAACTTAGATAGTGTCTATGAAATCCTTTAGTGCATTAATTGAACATACAGTTGAACGCACACGCATAAATTCTCTTAGTTGCTCATCTCTCACTTTGTGAGATGTTATGCTATACACGAGAATGTTAGTATATTTAGTTCGTCCTCTCGATGGCCAGTGCATAAAAGGAGGATATTTAAACCATTTCCAGGATTCTTTTACAATTTTGGAACTATGGAAAAATGTATTATTGAGCAGAAATATTTATTTCAAAAAGCATCACATTCTTGTGTGCGCCTTCGAAGCCTGTTTCTTATTACATAGTGAAGATATTTGAAGAATACTTTCCTCAAGTTTTCTGCTAAAGGGAAGAAAACTCTGCTTGTGGTGAAAACTTTTAGAAAATTAAATATTACTACGATTTTGGGTCACTTCGAAAAACAATCTCTCAAATCAAGCAAAGCTTGTGAGATTTTAAATAACTACAGATGTCCACTTATACGTTCATTTAAATCGTTTTATCCGTTTTTTGACAATTTTGAGAATTGTTTTGATAAACACACGACAATCGCGTAAAGATCATTCTATTTTATGTTTTACATCACTTGTTGCACAGTTTACATTAAGTTTATGTCCATACGGAATTAAGATGGATTCCTCTTTTATTACATCGTTCGTTCGAAGCACTTTCCGAATCAACTTAAACTTGTCTGTCCGTCTGCCCAGTTATTTTTGTATTTAAACAGAATTTCTTAAAATATTTTGACCAAATTTGTTACATACACAGCGTTTGCCTATAAATGAAGTTTATTAAATGCAATCATTTTTACGGCCAATCCCCACATAAGGGCTTGCTTTGAGAAAGTTGTGATGTGAACACTTTTGCAATTTTCAACACATTGAAATGATGTCTGTATGAGTAGACGAGTAGATAAAAGCAAGCGCGACTGCCAAGACAGTGCTCGCCGGTTCAAATCTCAGAACGGTAGAGTTTATTTTGGTCATAGCTATGGTGGAATGCTCAGTCAGTAAAGGCGTACTTATCGATTGGTCACACATTCACTAGGCTACGTCCACCACTTTCCTATTTCAATCTTTCTTCCTCTTTCCTCACTTTTTTCTGAGCGTCACCGCGTTACGCGACATAGGACCGGGGACATGACGTGAGCGATTGGAAATATCGAAAAAAGAAAAAAAAAATGTGAAGAAATGTGGATCAGCGTTACATACAGTAAGTACGCCTTTATTTGATCAATACGTCTAACTTTTAATATTTTTTCTAAAGCAAATTGCTTCCTAAAAGTTAAATGCCAACCAAATTTGGGCCAAGTACGTCTTCTTTCCCAAATAAAGCCTTACTTTTAGTGTTTGAATTTAAAAATAGTAAATAATTAGAAAGTCTTTAAAAAGAATATTGAGTTTGCTGAAATAAGATCAAGTCATTACATATGGGGCTTTTGGCCCATCAGAGCCCTCGTGAAAAGTATGCTTCCGATTACGTCATTACATATGGGGCTTTTGGCCCATCAGAACCCTCACGAAAAGTATGCTTCCATATTAAAACAAGGCGTAATTTTTGCTATTTTTCTACGAAAATAAAGGAAGAATTGCGTTGGGGGGACGAAGCAGCGTAGGACATTTAATATTTTGCCTCGTCTGATTATAACGGATTTATTTTTTGTGTCCTAATTTTGACGGTTACCCATACAATAATTTAATAATAATCTTATAAAAGTAATCAATGAAAACAATAATAAAAAAAATATTGTAAATATACTTCAGTGTAAGATGACTGATGAGCGACATTAGCTCTTCGCTTTCAACCTTTTCCGTTTTATCATTCTGCTTTAAGCTTTTGACTATCACATGCTGATATGCAAAGAACTCGTACAAGTTGTTGTTTTATCTTTTATGATTATTTAATATGCCTGAGACGCGATGTTTCTATATTCACCACTTTTGCTTCTCATTTCCTGACTCTCTTTCTTTCTCTACGCTCCGTTCGCATAAAAGCTTTTGCAAACACCTGTAGTGCCTTAACAACTTTAAGGCGGCATTTTATCAAAGAGTTGCCGCATTTTTTTCTGCTTGAATCTTTTTGTATATCAGCTTTCGTCTCTGTTGATTATATTTTACGGAAATGGTTAAAGTTGTTTATTCCTCTGTAAAATCTTTAAATGAAAGTTTATTGCAATCGTTACAGTGTAATAAGTAAAAATGAAACTAAATATTCTTTGTGATTACTAAAAACATTTTTAAAGACTTTTCAAAGTAATTTTTGAAAATTTTTTTCTAAAATCCTCCGAGTTACGGTTTATTTAGGTGTAGAAATAAGTTCTGCCCATTGCAATTGGCTGAAGAGTTCAATTTTTCCGAAATTTCGTTTTGAGATCACTTTGTTTTTTTTCGTTTGCGTGAAATAAGCGATCGTTCACTGTATGTCATACACCGACTTATATAAAGAGATGGATGCCCACATGCAGCATTTCCCTCGTTGCATATTGAGTAAACAACGCCCTTAAAATGTTGAATTTTTAATTGGACAAAAGAAAAAACCGAAAACTTAGTTACGCATCCAATATTGTCAGTCGTTAGCCAAAAATTTTTCCATCTCTTAGGCAGAATCTATGTTCATTTTTAGGACATCTTCGCAACAATGAAAACCCTACTCGACCTATTGAGACTAGTGTTAATTGGAAAGAGTACTACGATGTTTAGCGATTACAGCGGGAAGGGCAACATATTCCAATTTAGTGCTGGTGATGTGTCCCTGGCAACGTTTCTCATACGTGAATCAACCTTCTTAAGGTAACAAATTTGTGGCTGAATTGAGTTAGATTTTATTGCTAGCATTTCTACCTTGTTTGTGATAAAATTGTTTGGCTGCTAAAACGCACAATATACTACACAAGCTCTACGAAGGTTGTGTATATCAGTTACCTTCAGGAAATATATAGAATTCTTTTCTTAGATACATGAGGAATGGACGTGGAATCGGTTATTTGGGACCCATAGTAATCTTTAGGTTTTGAAAATCGAAAAAAATCGGAAAGATTTTCTGAAAAATTCAAAGCATTATTTAAAAAAGTTTTTGTGAATACGTTCGTGTTTTTATGCCTTGAGCAGATGGCCTTTGTCATTATTAATTAAAAATACGTGTTCGCTTTTACAAACCAATTATAATTAGTTGAAAGTATTAATAGTTTTAATAAATGAATTGCTTCCTATTGTAAACGGAAAACATGGAGATAAGATCACAAGTGGAAGTTCCTAACTGCGACATACTTTATGACCACATAAGCAGCTTAACTCTTCCATCAACAGTATGTCATGAATTAATGTTCGCAAACGTATATCAAGAACCGACAAAAAAAAACAGAAGAAAAAAATGGATAAAGGACTATTAATACTATCGTGGGTGAGAATGAAAAAAATTAATTAATTAAATTTGAAAGGACTTTTTTTTTATATAAAATTCTGATCTCCCAGATTTATGGTGTTTCACCTTGGAATATCGGCAGACGTTCTTCTTGCTGCAATATCCTCGATTATGGTCAAATGCTGATGATGTTATTTTTTTATCTAATCTGTTACGCTTTAGTTAATTTTGACTTCTTTGGCCTTTACCAGTCGCCTGATTGTAATGGTTTCTGTCGTCTGGGAAATCAATTATTTTTACATCTCGGTTGTCTATTATACTTAACAACTCAATTATTAGCAATGAAAGGACGGAAAAAATTTTGCAAAAGATTTGAACAAACGCTTATTAATATCGATAGAAGTCTAGAAACATGCCAACTAGACGAAAGGGGAGAAATGAGCATGAAAAGGAATCAAAGTTTGCATTTTTCGTACAAGATGGCCATGACTTTGGGCTTATTAATGCTGCTAATTTATGACGTCAGACAGTTAATATAGTATGTACAGAGTTTTATGTAAAGAGCTCTTATAATGAAATTTTTTTTAATTACAGTTTTTATGGTCACTGGTTCTTCGTACCTTTAATGGTTACAACTTATCCCTATTCAGCAGCCACTGTTATGTTGTTACAGTTTGCTTATTATGTTTATAAAATTTCCGAACGTCACCAAATAATAAATCACTTTTTGGAGCAAATCAATCAAGCCACTGATAAAACCCCTAAAGAAATCACACCAGAGATATTCAATATTGAAACTGAATTAAAAACTACTTCAAGCGGAAATGTGCAATTAAACGGACGACATGTAAAGCAAACTACTCGTCGTAGTGAGGAGAATGATTATAATGAAGATTCTATGAAATTTTTAGAGTCAAGAACGAAGCGGTAAAACTTTACCATAAATATTTCTTTCATCTATTCTCATATGTGCGTTATATTGTTGCAGTTATGCCATAACTACTTCACTCGCTAAATTGTTTAAATTGTTTGATAGCGTACTTTCGTTAAGTGTCCTCACCAATAACGAGTACGGTCCACATTGTGTTCCATATATGAGTGCATGCTTTGTCATTACAATTTTTTGCATTTTCTTTCAAATCAAGATCTATCATGTGGTGGGTGGCAAGAGTCGTTTACTTGACTACATCGTTTTCATGTATTTCATCTGGAGTTTTGTTACCATGTTGGTGACCTATATAGTTTTACGTTTATGCTGCAATGCTAGCGGCGAAGCTAAACAAACGGCCGTGATTGTTCAAGAGATAATGCGAAAAAGACCGGCCTTTATGCTCGGTGTTGACGGTAACTACAACGAAATGAAATCATTTTTGCTGCAATCCTTACACTGGGAAGAATACTTTCAGTATAATGCCGTTGGTTTGTTTCCATTGGATTACACTTTAATATTTTCGGTGCGCAGAAAAGAAAGCAAAAAATAGAAAAAGAACTAAAACAAAAAAAATTCTTAGATGTTATTTTAGCACTTTTTATACTTGCAGATGTTTAGCGCAGCGACATCTTATTTGATTGTGCTCCTGCAAGTTGACATTAGTTCTATACTTCAAACCGAAGGTTTATTATAAAATCAACGTGAATTTCGAAGAGTTTCCTGCCTGTTAAGAAACCATAATTGAATACAATTTCATAGAGTTATTGCATTTTGATTTCCTTCTTCGCTTTAGACTTCGTCATCGTAGTTTTGTCAATAAATGTTAGTACAGTGTATTAAATGGTGTTTAAACATGCGAAAAAAGTAACAACATTTTAAAATCTTTTTCACATACATTTACTTTGTCGATGTACGGAAATGAAACAAGAGTCTGTCCTATGGTTCTTGATCATCATTTGAATATTTTACTCGATAGCAATTTTTATTTGTAAGTAAGAAAAATGCATATTTTAGCGGCAGATGCAAACTTTCTACAGCGAGTCCTATCGAATTGACTCGATCTACTTTGCTCGGTGTCGAGAACTATAAACCGGTTATAGAGTTCATCAAGATGTTTTCCGTAGTATATCATGGTTTTTAAATTTGGATAAAGTTGCTGCAGGTTTTATTAAACGATATAAACTTCAATTTTTTTTTCTATCCTTCAATCAACTTTCCTTTTATAAAATCTAGCGAATATGCATTCGACAACGAACTGTTCATACAATTCAGGAGCCTTTGCAAAAATCTCAAAATCCCTGACTAAGTTCTCGCTGTTTTTCAAGGGAGGATGTAACTAGAACCACATGATGCTGAAATAAACTATGACTTCTCCGTCGAAAAGTACTGTCTTTGAACTTTGTGCACTACTTTAAGTTACTCCAGGACAGCCTACATTCCATAATCCTTGCTGGTGATTTGTAAGCGGTAATGAACAACGGGATAAGATATGATATATAAAATGCAACTAACACCTGATGCAATTGCGATGAAAAATGGGTACAGTATGCCAAAGTTCATAATGATAAAGTGTGACCTCATATGGGCAAATTCCAGGAAACCAGGAAACTTTGAGAGCATTAACTCGGAGAATACCATCACACTGCTGTTATCGGCTAACATTACTCCTTCTAATTAGTTACAATCGATGATCTACTGTGTGCACATGCACGTCCATATTTAATGGGTGGATGCTCCTGTGGATAAAGAAAAATTATAGTGTTAGCAAAGAATTCATATTCTGCCTCCAAGCGGACAATGGGATTGACTATACTTTCAAGGAAAAACCGCTTTCTCTTTTTGATAATATAAATTCAATTTAATTAAAAAAGCGCCAGAAATTTATTTATTTTCCCAATAATTGATTGTTATAGGCTAATCACTCGGATCGTATTCTTAAATGGAGAATCGAATTTCTTATATACCTTTAAACCTATTCTTCCTAATACTCGTGCATGGCCAATATTACACTTAAACTAAAACTAATAATTTTACGATGTTACGTTACGATGCGTCAGTGTATATATGTATGTATACAAGTAGCATCACATACTATAGACATACTACAGGCCAGTTACCAATCTTCTGCATGTTTGCTTTGTACAGCGGTACGCTTAGTTGAACACAAGAACACGAGACGGGAAAAACCGACACACAAGCTTAGATAGATTCGGAAATTGATTATAAATCAATCAGATTTCTTCTGAGTGTGGTAAAAAAATCCTGTTTTTTAACTTAGATTTTACTACAAATAACAAAAATTTAATTTTGAGGACGCAAGACTTGTAGTCGCCTCAAAATAACTGATTATTGCTATTTAAGACTCCATCAGGATAATAAAAATTTGTTTTGACAAAGCTTTACATTTTCTATTCTATCCTATGGATGGGACCACGAGACGCAATCATTCCTTACTGTGAAATTTATAGCACTGGCAGAAAAGCCGGTGTAAAATTTCGTGCGTCTAGGCGTCTCTTCTTGTTTGCCTAAATGTCGAAATGTAGAGGAAATTTGTGCTGAGATGGTGAAAGTGTAAGCTCATGATGCTTCTTCGTGCATTAGAGTAACAAATTAAGTAAACGCACACAAACGCGGTCGAATGACCATTTCACAGGAAGAACGTATGTTCGAAAAGTATTAAAAAAATCGTTTATAGAGATAGTTTAACATTTCGTTCAACAGTATATGCACATTACCATAAGAACCTGCCTATCTTCGGTTGACGAAATTTCATATCATTTCACCCATGTGTTTATAAATTGTAGTAGTTTAAGTAACGTTACCTTTCTTACATTTAAAATATTGGAAAAACTCGAATTTCGTATGTTAACTAAACCTTGCAGTTTGATGAACAAAAATGGCGTTTAAACGAAACATTGGTTTGAAAAATGTTATGACAGCTCTTCTCCCTTAAAAGTAACAAACTGTGAGAGGTTTGCTAATTTTAAACGGAATGCCATAAACTATCAAAGAATTTGGTTATACCGGCAAAAAATCCTAAAAATTATTCTTGCTAATCCAATACTGAAGTTGCAAAAGATAGCTGACAGCGTCAAGTTATCAAAAAGGTGGTATATTCAACCTTTCGCACGAAAATTTTCACATATTGATTTGGGTAGCGTTTCGTCTCTCAGCCCAACAAATGCACCGTGTCACAAGTCAATAGCTACAATGGCAAAATTGTTTGAACAGAAATTCAAATTGCTGCCGCACCCACCGTACAGTGCCGATCTGTTCACCAGCCACCACTATTCGTTCATGAAGATCGCTTTAAGAAAAATCATTTAGATCAAAAGTCTCTATGTGAGGCCATTGAGGAAACGTATCTTAGGTGTTTTGGTAAACCCGTCCATAAAAATAGCATAAAAATGCTAATGAAGTTTTGGGGTAATCCCATGCCTCTATGTTGAGGAATAAAATCGCTTTTTGCTAAATTGAAAATTCATTTTCTTACTTAGCCCCGGGAATTATTGAACCATGTATTACACGCCTTTTAAAGTTTAAGATTCTGAATTGGTGTAAGCATGTTCGTGCGCCCATCTCTCAGCTTAGCTTTTTTCTCCATGCTCCTATTTTTCGAAAAGCATTAAAAGTCAACTAGAAAAATTCCCTTCGTTCGGACATAGAAATCCGCAGAGTAGCTGACATTTGAAAAGAAACAACAATTTCGAGAGACCATACGAGAAGAGTTCAAGTTTAAATGAACTTTTTTTTACATAAAAAAAAATGCCATTCTACACCATAACATCCCTTTACAATCCCACTGTAATCATTCACTTATTTCTATTACATTGAACATCCGTTCGAAATCGATTCGTTTTATTATGTATCTCACCATGATTCGTTCACATTTTACTTTCAATATTTTCCATGCGCTGAAAATATTTATTGTTTTGCTTGCTCCGGAAACATTTAGTTATTTCCAATTTTCCGCAATTAAATTGCAAGTTTCGTTTCCTGTTTCTCCACATAAGAATCCTTATTGCTTATCGTCTGCTATGTGTACGACAAGAAATTCTGGTACATTTGTGTTTTGTTCTTTTTTTTCTTTTTTAAATATAGTCATGAAATTCCGCACAAGTATGTAAGAAATTTGTGTTTAATTTGATTTTTCTTCGATCGATTATTATATCAAAACGAAAGAAAAATTTTTGAAAATTTTTCTAATATAACGAAAAAGGAAATAAATTCAAGAACAAGATTTACGTAGAGAGATTTGCATAAAAAACTATTTAATGTAATATTTTTTCTTATAGATATTAAAACATTTGCAAAACATTGCAAATGGTTTTTATTTACATCGCAAGTGTTCGACCTTAAGTAATTGTAAGAAGTCTGTATGTACATGATCTCGATGCTTCACTGTCTTATTAAAGACAAAGCATTAGTTGGCGAGTACAAGTCAGTTTGTAATTCCAACACACATGCATATATACATTAATGTAGATTATAGTAAGTTAATAAAGATAACTTTTCGTACGCATAGGATAACTTATGTGGAGTACATTACTTGCAGCTGCTGTCGTAAAAAGTTTTATGATATTTTATTATTTCCTTTCAAGCAATCTTCGTTGACTTCTCTGGCACATAAAGCGCGCATAGTCAAGCTTACTCAATAAAGGATTTTATGAAATTTTTGATTTAATTAAAAGCTTTTTTATTAAACTTATCATCATATGACTTAAAGACGTGACTTGATTCTATGAAGTGATAAAACCGGCATGAACGTAATGGGCAGTATATATGATAAATATGACAGACAGTAATGGATAGAAGTAGTTTTTTTAAATATTACATAATATCTTAAATATTACGTTTTCTGGAAAGCGAGGTTTATCGTTACATTGATTGTCTATAATCCTATGAACTTATTGAGTGATGTATTACATATATTAGGTGTTTGCAAAAATGTTGATCACTTTTTCACTAGAAAAAGACATTTATTGTGTGTCAAAACAGTATCCATCATTTTTTACAACATTTTACAAAACTTTTGGCAACATGACGATATTGTGTCGAAAGAACTTATATTGGTTTGGCAGCGATTCACCCATCCACCGATTCATTTTCGGACTTCTTCAGCATTTCGAAGCCGCGTGTTAGCCAAAGCATGCTGCACCGATGTGAACAAGTGATAACCAGGAGGCACCATGTCTGGCAAGTACGCTGGCTGTGGCAGAACTTCCCATTCGAGCTGCAACAATGTATCCTAGACAACTCTTGCAACAACTGCCTAAAGGCATTGTTAGTCAATTCGTGTCGTCACTTTTAAAACGTTGAAACCAAAAACGACAATTGGAATGTGTTGGAGCAGCATCATCATCATAAGCCTTTGAATGCGTTTGGTACCACCAGATTTCTTAAAATAATCAACAAAAGCAATGAGTTTGAAAGAAGAGGAATTTGGAGCGCTCCATGATTAGCTTCGGCGGACGCTAAATAAATCAATTATATTAAATGGATAACTGTTATTTTATGTAGAGGAAGGGCAAAACCATCCAATTCAGCCGTCGTCTACACTGGTGTTTCCCATTTCTTTAACATTTTTATCCGTAGAAGTCGCTGATCAGAATTTTCGCAAATGCCTAATAAATAATAAATAATAGGTATATTAGATTTATATATTTCGAGCTTTTAACTTTAAGCCCAGAATCATGCTACAAAATCTCATCTAATACTCGTATTAACTCTTTTTCACAATTAATTTTTAAATAATTTTTTTTTTGGAAAACAAAAATAATTTTATGATTCATACGCAATCATTTTCAAAACCTTTATTACTTGATTATTACATAGGCGCAGTCAGACAAACGCACACAAATCCATACATATACACACACACACACACGCATACACTTCTTAATAATCAATACCACAACGTGGTTTTGCTATTGCAAATATTTTTAAACAATAAATAACGCACGAAACAAAGGCAGAAATTTTTGCAGATCAATAAATTTCGTAGCAGTCGATCGTTACACGTTCAGCGTAAATACACCAAGCGGTAGTTTAGTTAATCGCAATGTAATTAAAAAAAAAAATCTTAAACATTTAAATCGATGTGAAAAATACTATGAAAATAATTATTAATTATCTTATTTGCATAAGTGATAGCAATTAGTGATCAATTGCTGAAAACTAATGAAATAATTGAAACATGAAAAGCGATAAGCAAATAAAAACAACAAAAGTAATGCAAATTATGCCCCACAATTCGAAACAAACTTCTACAAACACTCAAGAACATTGTCTAAATGATTGCGCGATGAAAGTCAATAGCAATGCTTTCGCTACGGATGCAAATCTTTTGCTTTTGAACAACCTTAACAACAACCTTGACGCCGTTGAAGATGCAAAAGTTCGAAAGAATTTCTCTACTAGAAACTTAATGAAAACCAAACGAATTTGGAAAGTGCCCTGGTTTCTATTATGTATATGTGTTCTGCAGGTAAACATAAAGTACATATAACAGGAAAATTTTATATATTATTTTTATATTTTTTTATACCCTACACCACTTGTGGTACAAGGTTACATTAAGTTCGTGCGGATGTATATAACACCCAGAAGGGCTTGAGATAGGCCCATCTTTTATTAAATCGATCGGTTCAAAATCGCTTTCTAAATCGATCTGAACTTATCTTTCCGTCTGTCCTTCTGACCGTCTTGTATTTTGCACAATGTACACGTCGCAATTTTTATTTTCATTCATATTTTGGTGAAATTTGGTACACTGACGTGCTTTGATAAATAGTTCCAATCTGATCATTTTTTCGACCACTTTTCATATCACGCTTTATTTTGGAAATAGTTATATGAATAGTTGTGTGGTGGGTCGTGGCGCACTTTACATTCTTTACATGTCTGTTTTCACATTTGTAACAGACGGTCGTGCTCTCTGTCGGTCGTGAGTGTATAGCATTCATCGTTTTTTTTCTTTATAAAAATTGGAGAATATTTTATAAATACTTTCGGAAAATTTTGATGAACTTCGGATCAACTTTTTCGGATAGACGCAAGAAAAAAATTAGATCTGCGAATCTCGGCTGTCCATGCCATAACTTAATAAAGAACCTGTTAATAAATGTTTTCTATATTCCATATATCCAATGTTTGTGTTTTTCTCCACTTTGCTTGGACGCAGTACGATCTGATGAAGTCTACCCTTTAGTTAATTATTTCAAATACTGCAGCGATTTATGATTTTCATAATAGTAAGCTTTTTCAGGTGAAAATTGAATTGATTTTCTGTAATAGGTGACCTATATATGACTTTCCAAATAATCGCCCTTTATATATATATTTACATCTAACGTTTATTAATTAAACAAATTTTTTTTTTTGAAAGCTTCCTAAGAGTTTCTGAAATGCAAAACATTAAATTTATATCTTGGGTTCGTTGAAAGTTTTTGAAAATTCCTTTTTTTTTCAAGTTGTTGCGCTTTGTCTGCTAAGACTGTAGTGCGTTCTTCGATCGACCAAGTAAAGTAAACTTTTTGATCAGCGTTAAATCTAGCAATCTCTAGCTGATTCAGACTTTATGACATGTACGATGTGTATTTCTGAGTGTTGTTGGAATTTAATAGCAGACTTAAAACTCATCGTTGCTTTAGTGAATCTTTCTATCTATTTCCGCTTCTTTCGGACCATCCCCTGAGTGATGGATCATAGTAAAAGCAGCTATAAGGACTAACGTGGCCCCCGGCCCACCTTAAGATATCTTACACCGCCTTATAATTATTCATATAAGTATTTTAAACATGGAAAGTAGTGTAGTTCGAAGAATTTTCAATAGCGTCGACCTCAGGCCAAGAGACGCCCGTGTGAAAAATTTCATTAACATTTATCGAAAATTGCCACTCGTAGGCTGAGCATCAGAAAATAAAAAGGACAGATGGAGAGATAAGCTTCAGAAATTGAAGGTGGATCTATCTCAAGTCCTTGTGGGTGTTATAAACATCCGCACAAAATTTAATGTATTCTTATACAAGTAATGTACGGTACAATTATAGCAATTGGAATTAATTCCCGATAAAATACAGTTTTAACCCTAACTCCCCCACGATGCGCCTTTGGTTCTCATTCGAAGTTTGAAAGTAAATTTGAACAAAAAATAACATTTTAATTATTCCCATGAATCTCACAAGAACTGTGCCTCTTGTGGCATGGTGGTACCTCGAGGCATCAATCCTTATAAAAACGCACACCTAGATTAGGGTTAATGCTCATAATAAACTCGTCCAGTAATCTTTCTCACATTTGCGCCTCTGCCGGGCTGTTTTCATTTGATTAGCTCTTCTAAGTTCTTCATGTTCGACCCGATGTTTGAATTTTGAAAATTTCAACAGACAAACAAACAAGAGCCTATAAAAATAGAAAATCTTTACTGAGTACCTGTATATTTGCTACCTGTAAACGTTCGTGTGAAACATTCAAGTGTGGCACTTTTACAAACAACTTCATTAATGTAACGTTAAGCAAAAAAAAAAAACATTGACTCGTCCAATCTAAATAAAAAGCTCAAAATAACAGCGTTTCTAAGAATAAATTAATGAATGAAAAAAATGAACACGAGAGTTTTCTCCATCTGTGAAAACTCAATGTTACGTTATTTAAATGTATAGTGTAAGCAAGTAAACGATTTTTTTTTTTTCAAGGAAAACGAAACAACAACGAACAAATTTAACAAACTCTTAACAAGAATTTCTTCCCAAGATAATTAAAAAAAAAAGGAAATTCGTTTCAAAAGCAAAAGTGTTGCTTTAAGTGAAGTACTTTTACTATCGGACCAAAAGAATTTGAATGTTGCGAAATTAAAATTTCATGCGTAGCCGTGCTGAGACCAAAAGATGGAATTGTCTTCTTTTTTTTTCAATGCGAAAATAACTTAAAGAAACTGTAAAAGTTTCATGCAGTTTTACTAACGACAAAATACACATTTTTTTTTTTCAGAAAATTATTTAAAAAAAAGGTCTTATTGCGGGCAAAGCTCTTTAAATTAATAACTTCCAAGGTAGCCCTAAGTTAAAGAGGTTTGCAAGAAAAGGATATCGATTCCCTATCTTGCTTTTTTTTTTCTCTTCAACTAGTTACTTGAAAACAAGTAAAAACACTATAGTGGGCCATGGTCTCCCCCTGAACCACCCGACAGTTATTCATATAATGAATTTTCGTAATAAAGCGTAAAGAAGCTGTCGCGATAATGGTCGAATTCGAACCATTTTCAATCGTATTCGTTCCTGAGCCAAAACACATCAGTGTACTAAACCTCTTGAAAATGTCTCTAAAAATACGACCTGGAGGTTGAATAAAAAAACACACACGGAGACACACACGGACTGACACACAAGCTTACGTCCATCCGTAAAAAAAAAGGCGACGTATGTCTCAAGTCCTTCTGGATCTTGTACACATTCGCACAAACTTAATCTATCCTTGTACCACAAGCGGTGTAGGGTATAACACGCTCCGAAAGGTATTTTAAAGAAAAAAAAAAATGTTTTAGACAAGTTTCCTTTTGTTGCCATCAAAACCACATTACAAGTACGCTATTAAAGAGAGACCTTGACAAAGCTTGCGGTAAGATATTGTTGGCTATTATTGCTTAATCATTATGTGTAATATTTAATGGAAAAAAATCTTTGCATAAAAACAGTTTTAACTATAAAAAGCGAAGAAAAAAAATCCAATGAATAAAAAAAGTCATCAGAGCTCAATGATTTGGAAATTTTATGTAATATAATGTTGAAAAAAAAGCATAGAAATTTTTATGCACTGCATCGAGCTAAAATTTCTGACATGTTTAAGCACAAATATTGTCATAACTTGTGTTATAGCTTTTAACATAACAGCGATTTATTGCTCAATTATGTCCAAAAGTGTCAGTAAATGTTATTCGAAGAATTCTTGACTACAAATATATATAAGGCAAAGTTGCGTTAGACTTATATTACTATAGCTTACATTATAATTGTTCGATTGCATTAGCCACCCCTCTGAAATAAAGATATATTAATTTCTTCATCACGTATGTGACATGAGCAGACATTCATTAAAGCTTCTGTCAAATATATCTGTCCGTCCTTTCGTTTATCACCTGCTAATGAATTTATGTGAACGGTGAGCTTTGGTTACCAAAATGAAGATTTTTATTCGGATGTGATGCTGTCACAAACGTTTTATAAAACATTTTTAAATGTAGTAGCAATTTATAGTAAATGTAAAGTAAGGCAAGCACCCCTCAAAGCCATTTAATGTTTTTATATAAAAATTTTTAAATTTTTTTTCAGTGACACGCCCATACAAAATCAACATCTAATGTTTATTAAAGTGATAGGTATCTAAGAGTCGCTTTAAGACGGGTACAAGTTTCTGATATCTTTTTGTTTTTGTTGTTTATCAACAGATATGGTAAATGATATGCCTGACCACAAATTATTGCACATCTATAGATACATTTTTCTGACATATTGCAAAGAGGTTTATATGCCCCAAAATGATGTCGATGAATCTATCAAAACGTCAACGGTATGGGAATGTCAGAAAAAACTAAATAACAAGAGTGGTTAAAAAAATTTTCAAAATAAAAAGTAGTAGATATCTTAGAAACTTTTGATATTTCTGTGTTATCAACAACAGTAGTAGCGCTGTTAACTACTTTCCTTTTCGTTCTTATTACATGTACGCAAAAGCTCTGTTAATAGTTTCGTGACATGACGTCAAGGATTTGCAAAACAAAAGAAATCTTGCCTTTTGAACTGAATACCGCGCTGCATGGTATATATATGTAAGTGCATGCGTGCGAAAAGAAAATTAAGGACTAGATAGCTTTGCTTATAGAAGGTTTTGTGCAACGGAAAGCGATCATACATTTCTATGTGACGGAATAATATATTATAACAAGGTATAGGGAAAAGGGCAAACAGTCCGAAGTTGTAATGGAAAAAGGCACATGTCACTACAATTTAATGAAAATTTTCTATACCAATTAAAAAAAAGTAAAAACGCTATAGTCGACCATGGTCCACCATCAAGTAGCCTACACCACCTTACACATATAACCACTGTTCAAGATAAGATATGGGAAGTGACCAAAAACTAGTCCGATCCGAATCATTTTCAACGGGGTCGATCCTTGAATCAAACCACGTCAAAGTACATCAAAAATATTTCCAAAAATTGCGTGCTGTAGGTTAAACACAATACTACGAAGCTGAACAGATGCACAGGCGGACGGACAAGCTTAAAGCTATAGAGAATGTCACTCTGAATCTATAGCCATAATAATACGGGTTCTTCTCATTTTCTTCGGGATTTTACATACATCCGCACAAACCTAATATAGGCTTGCAGGGTATAAAAAGTGATATAAGAATAATTTATCTTTATTTAATTGACTATATTTTCATACACATATATTTAACATATTTTCCACATCTCACATGAGTTATTGTAAAAGGCGCGTAACCTATTTATATGGATTGTTCCCTAGAATATGGTTTAGGCTTATCATTTTTTTATTTTAAGTATAATATGATACCTAAAGTAAAAATTATATAACCACAGTAAATAAATAAATACTTCAAATATTAAGGACTTTAATCTTAACTCACCCAAATTAAGTTGATTTTTATTTTCCGCATTAGCGTACTCTATCTCGGCCCAATAATTTCGAATTTTTGTAAAGCCCTTAAAGTAAAGTCCAGTAAATGACGTGTATTCGAATTTTTCAAGACAAGAAAATGGAGGAGATAGTAAGAGTTATTAATATTCAAAGGAGATCAGTCCCGCAAAAAAAGGGCACAATAGGGAGAAAAGGAAAGTCAATGAGCCTAATAAAATGGGTTACATTTATTGTTCCTTTATCGGCCGTCGTATTAGGCCGTCGGTTGGTTTTTCCCCTCTTCTAAATGTATGTACAATATTTTAGTTTCTTATAGTTCATCAAATACTGCCCGTACTTAACAATCCATTTTACATAGACGTCATATTGTCATTATGTCGCCTGATAGTTGCCAATAAAAAGGCTACCTTTCAAGGCAGTTGCTAGTGAGGAATGATCCTAAAAATAATATTCACTTCCAGCAAGCGCTAATTGGTGGCCGTCAAAAACCAGTATCAGCTTATCAGGAGATATTTGCACGAACTCGATAGACGTTTATACCAGATATCAAATCAACATTAAAAATTTTAAAGTTTATTTTGTTTATCTACCGCGAAAATAATCTTATTGTGAACTTTGAGCTCTTGAGAATTCTGGCAATTCTTATTGGACATGTACGGAAGGAGGAGATGGAAAGTTGAGTAAAATAATTAATTTTTTTTCTTCGTATTTGTATAAAAAATTTTCTTTTTTTATTTATTGAAACTTTTGACGAAAGTCAAAATTAGAATTCTTCAATATAAAATAAACGAAAACCAGTGATATTTGCTACCTAATCTTTGGTGTTTTTTCGTACATATACAATTTTACATATACCATAGCGCATATTCACTTAGAAGCACAAGGTTGTATACGGTTATCCTTTTACAAGCTTTTGACACACTGTGTGAACAAAACATTGGAAGAATGTTTGCCCACACCGGTGACGAGAACGAAAGAGCTGAGAAAGCTAGTTAACCGCACTACTTGCACAAGTACATGAGACATTTACTACGTCTTATTTTGAAAAATTTCTTAGCGCCTCTTGTTGCTTGCTCTCTCTAGTGACATCTACAAGCATAGAAACTTTTTGCTCTCTACTTAATGATAAATCAAATAAACAATCATTTACAACCTGTAGCTACGTCAACTGACATTGATATGCCATGATTTGGATGCGTTTACAACAGATTAAACAAGTGATGATATTAAGTAATGACTGACACCACATAAAAAGGTGAAGCGTATACATATGCATATTCGTTTGCAGTCCATTGAAAACTTAAGTGACCCAGTTGTCAGACATAAGCAATAAATATGTCATATGCTTGTAGAATATTTTCATATGTTAAATGAAAAGCAAAGAAAAATCATATCATACATGCAAACGATGTTACCGATGAATGGCGGGGATAATGCTGAGCTTGTTACATGAAATGCATAAATGAATTAGTGCATAATCGATTTACCACAAACCCTTTAACCAAAAGCCAAACCTGTAATTCAATGCGAATATATTTAGAAAATATGAAAAATGATTGCAAGTTATTATATATATATATATATGTATATTTGTAACAATTAAGTATAAAGTATTAAATTTCGATTTGCTTACGCTTATCATGACGGTAGCTTTTTTTGTTTTTTTTTTCTGAAATATCGAAAACATTAAATTGACGTAATTATTATAATCTTTTTTGTAATATCGTTTAAAACTAAGGTCATCAGAACAATGAACGATATTCCGAAATTATTTCGTTCCTTATAATTAAAACATGTCCATATACTATAGTTGGCCACAACCCATCATTAAATACCGTACGCTACTTTGCTTAACTCCGTCATTCATATAATGCCTTTTCAAAATAAGGAAAGTAGGGAAAGTGGTCGACAAAGTGGCCCGATCAGAACCACTGTCAATAGCGTTCGTTTTTGAACCGGTGTTGCCGCCTATAGATTTAACTCGAGAAGCAAGACAGGGAGAACAGTAGACGTACACACGGGCAGATTGACCGACAAGCTTAGAATCACTGTCTGAGTTGGTCGGTATAATAAAAATTGGATCTGTCTGAAGTTCTTAGGGGTTTTACATACATCCACACAAACAAAACGTACCGTTGCACCACAACTGAAATGGTGTAGAGTATACTACTAATCCTTTCTTGATAGAATATTTCTTTTATGCATAAAAATGTTTCACGAAACTTTATTACTTTACCGCACTCGTATTCGATTACCTACAAAATATTTATTACTGCTACGTAATTAATATTTGGATAAACATAAAGTAATTAACATTTGCATAGAGGTACGTGGCAAATCCCAGAAGTATTCGACTTAACAATGATAAACATAAACAATTTCGAGAAATAACTTTTCTTTCATTAAATTTATTCATTTTATTTAATCTCATTATAACTTGAGGCACTTTTCACGACAATATTCAACTATTTTAAGAGTCCTATAAGGGAAATACCCATCATCCATATATTCCTTCCCTTCCCTGAAGCCTTTTATCCTTTTGTGGATTTTATTCACCATTTCTGGTTTTCTTCCATCAAATATTTTGTTATTATAAACAGAAGGCTATCGCATAGCCGAATAGTTAAGAAGCGTGGCAGTAGAGTCGACGTACACAGGCACAATTCTCGTTGCGGTAGACCCTACCTTAATTGCAATTGGCTTGTGGTCGTAGCTACAGCTACACGGAAAAGGCATAACAGTAGTTAATCGGGCATACACCTTCCAGACTTCGTTCACTCCTTATTTCTCTCTTCCCACTTTAGTCTGTCCATCATTGCGCTACATGCACCGGGAACATACCCTGAGTGGTTTGTCCTATGTATAAGAAAAAAAGCACACCTGCATAGAATAGCGTCTGGCTGTATTTAGGCAATGGTTAGACTAAGATTTTCTAAATAAAGGTATTGTGCTGCATAAAAATGGGCAATTTTTGCATGTTTACCTGTTCACTGTGAGTATTTATAGTTGATTATAGTCAAGCAAATGCTGCGGTAACAAGGTGAAGGTCTTCGAATTTCAAACTGATTAACTTATGAAGTTCACATTGATAGAGCTCTTCGTTTTGAAGAGCTTACATAAGATTGAAACTTCATTTCGTAAAGGTTCAACACTTGTTGTACCCTGCACTACTTGTTGTACAAAGATATATTAAGTTTCTGCGAAAAGGGGGCTTTGATTCATAATCACTTTCTGGATCAATGTAAGCTTGTCTGTCCATCTGTCCTTCTTATTGTTTTGTGTTGAGCCTATAGGTCGCCTTTTTTGAGATATTTTAACGAAGTGTGGTACACTGATTTGTTTTAGCTATTAAGAATAGTTTGGATCGGACCAGTTCGCATAAAACCCCTTATATTTCGAAAGGTCGTTATAAAAATAACTGTTTTAAGCCGAATGATGTAGAGTACTTAATGGTGGGCCGTGCCTCACTATAACATTTTTACTTGTTTTTATACTAAAGATGTTACCTTCTCGATCAATTTTCCTACAGATCTCCATATATTTATTAAACAATAAATGTTTAATCGAACACTTAATGTTTATACCAAAATATAAACACCAGTATTGGCGTTTCATATCATATATGCTTTTACATTCCGATCTATTTCATCTGACAATGAACATATGCCTGCAGGTAAATTTATAATACGATATATGCATACATACACCTGCACCACCTTATTTATTATAACTTTATGTGTGAAATCTCGCTAACATCTCTTCACCTTTCGTCCGCCTGTCGATACGATACGATTGAATGATTTTATACAAACACTGAGCATAGCTGTTGATTGGCGTATGTTTGGAGATAGAACAAGGGCATCTGAGAGTGGCAATTGTCTATATGGCGGGCGTTATTTCTGGTTCATTGGCCACGTTATACTTACTTCCACAGCTCTCTTTAATGGGTGCCTCAGCCGGTGTCTATGGTATGCTGATGAGCCACTTACCACATTTAATAAAGGTCAGTCAGTTACTAACGAAACAGTTATATAAGGAATTTTGATGTTTTTTACTTTTGTTTCCCCCTTTTTTTTCGCAGAATTTTCATAACTTAACTTACCGTTACTTACGACTAATGTGTATGGTAATTTTATTCCTCAGTGATGTGTGTTTTACGACATACCACGCCATCGCGAATGGAAATATGAATCCACGGATATGTGTTGAAGCTCACATTGCTGGTGCAATTAACGGTTTTATTAGTGGTTTTCTAGTCTACGCAACAAGTGAAAGACAGGCTATGTCGAGCATATGCACATAGTGTTTTTTTTTTTAAATAAACATTAAACGTATGCAAGTAAATGCTTTTTTGTCCAAGTGCCTATAAAAGTAAAATCGATTACTTACACATTTAGCTTTGTCTATAAACAAAATGTTTGGTACATAAATAGCCATTTAACTTAATTTGTTGTGTATTTATAGTGTAAACGTGTTTTGGTTATAGTTAATTAAATGTTAAAAAATTATTGTCTTTTATTGTTTAGTTTTATAATTAGTAATTCATTTTATTATTTTCCGATTAAACGAATAATGTTTTCATAAAAAGAAAAAACAAAAAAAAAACTCTTTCATGCGCCTTAACTGCATTGCCATTTATTTATATGTACGTTAGCCTACGGTTATGTTGTTAAGAAAAAGTCAATAAATATTAATAAATGTTATATGAAATTTTCATTCTTGCATAAGTAGCAAACACCTACATACACCTACGCATATAGTAAATATATATATGTATATATATATGATACAATATATGTGATTAGTTATCATATAAATAATTATTCAGTTATGTTCAAAATTTATAAATAGAGAAATTTTATAAACGTATCAGACAATACCAAATGCCAGCTTAGTGCCACTTAAATTGACCCTTCCGGGGGAGTTTTTTAGGTGCCTTTAAAATTCAATTTTTGCCGGAATAACTTCATTTGTAAAAAAGCACTTCTTTGTACTCCACAAAAGCCTTAAGTTCTGAAAGCAAATAAAACAAATTTACTCATTTTTCCGGAAGAGAAGAGTCCAACCTCGTTCCTTACCCAACCCGTTTCCGTTACTGACATAAGTACACTTTTATCAAACTTGTAGAAAAAGGGATAAAGAGCATAAACAAGCGAAAATGAACAGGAGTGGAAATAAAGAGGGAGAGAAAGAGAGATAGAGAGAGGGAGAGAGAGAGAGAGAGAGAGAGAGAGAGACAGACAGAGAGAGAGAGAGAGAGAGAGAGAATGGTTTCACAATACTTTTTATAGAAGCTTTAGAAGCCGTCTTGAGTTTGAATCTTCTTCTACAATCCCAACTTGTGCGTGTCTTCTTTTGAGTCCGACAGAATCATTTTCGGCAAATATTGTTAGTTGTCGACAACGTTAGACAAGTTATTCCACAAATGTGAAAAAAATGTGTGTGGTTCATTCACAAGAAAAGAAGGTGCAGCACGCTTTAGTGTCGTGACACCAACCAAAAGTAAAAAGGATTTTAATACTATTCCGTGACTCTTTTCAAGTGTCTACGTCGAGCTTACGTAACAATTTTCCCATTTGTGTTTGTGCTGATATTTGATTACACGCTGAAGACCAAAATGGAAAAAGACACCGTCCTTTCCACCGTCCCCGGAAGCTTTATGTAACTTTAAAAACCTTTTAAAAAATTAGTATATAAAATTTTTTAAGAGAATCATTCACTTTTAAGATATCGTAGGTGAAATCTTTGATATGACATGACATGACATGACAAATGTATTGAAAAGGTGAACTGAAATATCGGTGAACTTAAAACGTCATGAACTTCAAAATTAAATTTGCTTTACTGCTTTCTCCGAGGTCCGAAAATATTGTACATCTCAGCGAATACAAATTTCTTGCATGGATCGCGTCGGATCCCAGCGGACTAGGCTCCTGCAAAATTAGCTTTGTCGCATTTGTGGTTCTAAAAACTCAAAGGCAATGTTCCAGCAACATCTCCAACCAAAACTACTACGTATTTGGTATGGCTTTTGGGCTGAGGCCTAGTTGACCCATAATTATTCGAAAACACTGTTAGTTCGGCCGCTAATGGTCGCCGGTCTTTTTTTTTCGTTTTCGGGTTGAAATTGATCTGTGGGCTACATTTATGTTCGGCACGATGGCCATGCACTTGGAACATTGCTTCTGTTACATAGCTTAGTTAAAGTGAAACCTCTACATTACACATGATTTTTAGAAGCAGCCCGTTGTCAGACAGAGCATATTAATGCTTTTCCAGTAATATGCGATTTTTGCAATTACATAAAAAATATCGTATTTTAACGGTGTTTTAAAGGAAATTGTTATCGCCCGACAACAGTACTTAGCATTGATTAAGAATTTCTTTTTTATTCATCGTTTTGCATCAAAAAATATCAAAATCAATCATCGGTCATGAATGACTTACATTGAAAGGATAAACGCGTCTAAAAACTTTACTTAGAAAAAATAAAAAAAAATAATTTATTGAGTAATATTTTATTTTTGTTTTCTCTTTTTTTTTTTTTTTTTAATATTAAATAATGGTAATTAATGTACTTATAACACATATACACTACATTATAATTTTGATCTTGTAATCACACAGGAATTGTTAAAAAAAATCTATTCTATCTATTACTTAACTAGCATTAAATCAAAATTCATCTTAACCTAATTTAGCGAACTTACGATAAAGAAAACTGTAATTTACTAACACTTAAGAAACTACTTATGCCATAACTAGCAGTCCAATGGGCCACATTTAACGCCAATCTCTGTGCATCTACATTCTAAACAAGGATTGGAGAGTTCAAGTATAATTCGACCTACACGATACATACGTCCATAAATATTACAACCGGCTAGCTTTAAAATTCCTATGGGATCAATTAAATTGCCCGAGGAAGAATGATGGTATTGTGGATTTCGTGTTGTGGTCGTTGTCGTAGTTGTTGTGGTACTTATCGTAGGCGATATATATAAAGGTTCTAAGCCTTCCAACTGATTGAGTGTGTGTTTGTAGTGAGCCAAATCAATCAAAGCATTGCTTGTGTTCATGTACGAGGGACGATGCGACGAGGCTGATGTAGAGGCGCGTTTCACTTCAATGCTGGCATCCATAAAAGGCAATTTGTCAAAAGGTGACATTAAGAATGGATTTGCGGTGCTAGTTATAGTTTTAGGTGTGCTAGCTAAAGTTGCAGTCATCGGTGTGACTAAGCTTGAGTTCTGTGGTATCTTCTTTTTTGTAGTGTCTGCTGTTTTAATTTTGTTTGTTGTTCTCTGCTTTATAGCCATTGCGGAGTGTAAATCAAAGTCCGCCCCAGTTGCTGTGGGTGTGATGACCACCGTCATCATCTCTGATGTTGTTGGCTTTCTGCTTGTATTCGCAGATGTTGGTTTTGCGCTTGTTTGTCCTCTTCGCGTTGCATTTAACTTTGGCTTCATCGAGGCAGCCGCTGTGGCCGTTGCCATTGCCGTTACGGTTGAGTTCTTAGCCTTTATGGGTTTGTGATGATGTGATGCTTTTGTTCGTGTTGGTGCAGTTGCAACTGTTTTGTTGCGATTGAATTTCATTGTTGGTCTTTTTGTGACCGACGCAGCCGTCGTCCCCGTATTCGTCACGGTTGTTAACATTGAATTTGTTGTTTGTTTTTTCTTTGTCTTCGGCCTGATTGTGGTCGTCTGAAACACTTGAAACTTTGGTGTTGTAGTCATCTTGACCGTTGTTGTTGTATTCTTCTCATAAGCCAACGATTGTGCACTCGCCTGCGGCTCTAATATAAATATTGGTATTTCACTTATACGATTTGAAGTTGGTGTACGTTGTACGAGATGACTAATATCCGTGTTATTGGACTGTTGTGACAATTTTTCCATGCCTGAGTCATCTTCGCTTCTAAGGATTTCTTTCGCGTTTACTGTATCGTTGTAAAGTTTAGTACTTTCTGCAGAAAATTGATTTGTTTTCTGATTAATTTCTCTGTCTGTCAAGTTGACTTCAATTACAGATGGTATTAAATGCATTCCTGTTGGCATTGATGGTCTAACCGATGATGTTGGCTGAGATGGCGGCAATCGCGATAATTTGGTGTTAGTTAATAAATTTTTCAATTTATCTTCGATTAGTGAAGTCAAATCCGGCGGTGGTTCTGTCCTAATCACATCTTTAAATGGATCGGGAGTTGTGATTTCTACAAAAAGGGATATAATCGGATTAGAAAGGTAAATAAATTAGAATGTAGTTTAATTTACAAGTTTACTCACCTATTACTTTGGTCGTGTTGAGAACATCAGCTGACGTAGTTATTTCAAAAATGTGTGGCGTGACATGGTAACTATCCCTTACCTTTATCCCTGCACTTTCACTGCTCTCGTTGGCCTCATCATCATCATCGAGTAGCAAAGGTTCTTTAGGTACGAAACCACCTTCAGTTTTTGTGGGAGGTGAGAAACCTTTCGAAGGTTGAACTCCGCTCCCGCTAAAGTCATACTTTACAAAAGCTTTCGAGCCTAACGTACCGCCAAATTTACCGGCCGTGGATGATATCACCGCATCGGGACCTTCAACGTTAAATTTGTATATATATTCTGCCTTGCTGCCATCTTCGAGGTCCGTATACAAAGGATACTTTTCAGTTATTGAAGGATAAACATTGGCATCGTCGTAGAGATTGTAATCTATTCTGGCTATGGGTGGCGGATTAGGATGATAATAATCATAATTTGCTAACTTATTATGATCACCTTTTACAGCATCGGTTGGTAGGAAAGGTATAATTTTTAAATTTGGTAAGCTAGGTGGTAAAGTGGGCTGAGTATTGTCACCGAATGGATCGGCCTCTAAAATGGTGGGATTTGTTTTAATAACCAACGGTTTCAATGTTGTAGCAAAAAGTGACTTAATAGTAGTAACTTTTAATGTGTTGTCCGTTAAATTCGACGCAAAAATAATCGGCAATTTGTGTGCTGGTGGTGGTAAAGGCTTAAAAGTTGAGTTTACTTTTCCTTTCGTAGAAACCATCAAAGGTTCTACGGTTAAATTAGCTATTTTTGAATTGATGCGAACATGAGTTTTCTCTGATGGTATGGGTTTGAAGAGAGGTAAAGGCTTCGGTGTAGGTAAAGTAATGTAGGGCAGTGTACTCGCGGTTAGTAGCGGGGGTAATTTGTTATTTGGTAAAGTTGTATTTCTAGCGGGTTTTTCTACCGTTAAAATATCGCTTAAACCATCCAGTAAAACAGCCAATAAATCAGGTTTTGTCTCCGGCTTAGCTGTGCTAATATCTTTTAAAATTGGTTTCGATTCTTTTAAGGGTATTATATTAGGTTTTACTGGCTTCACTAGCTTCAATGCATCTAAAGAGCCGTTGGGTTCACTTTTCAATTTGCTAGCATTGGCATTAATCTGGAAGATTTCAGTCGCGGATGCCATCTCGACAGGCAAGATAGGATTTGTTTGCGTAAAGCTCACCTCTTCGGTAGTGCTTGTCCAAATCCCAGATGATATTGGCGTAGAGGTCTCCACTGTTGTAAATATTTCAGTAGTGTTATTAACAAAGTCTATCACTTCAGTAGACAGTTTGTCAACATCGCTTAGAGTGGTGAACTCTAAATCATCAGATCTATAATTTATTGTAGAAGTGGTTATTTTGTTCGCCTCGTCTTCATTCGGTTTCAATAAAATATCCAACCAAGAAAGCTGCTCGTCATTTGTCGGTATATTTGTTTTATTATTTGAAGAGTTCATGTTATGCATAATTTGTGACGTATTTTGCATTTTATTATTATCATCGGCATCCGTTTCTGAAGATCCTAATAATAAATCCAAAAAACTAATTCCATTGGTAGTTTGTGCTACTTCTGCTACCGCTGCTTCAGTTGTGGTTTGTAAAGGTATGGGTCTAGGTGTCGATTGCAAACCCAGCACATCTAAGTCATCTCTTAGCATGTCATTGTTATTACTATCAATAAATTCTAAACCTTCTCGCAGAGTATCAAAGAAACTTTTCTCCGTTGAGCCAGAAGGTTTACGTAAAAAACTGTCTTCTTTCATCGGCCTTCTATCGTGGGGATATTGTACCGCATATTCAGTATTATTTGTGTCGCCATCATTATCTTTGCCAAATAATAAGGAAAACAAATTAAATTGCCTTGAGTTATAAGCCCGGCGATAATCCCGCTGACTTCCACAATCGTAACTACTGGGACAACATTGGCCCTTTGGAACAACTGGCATACAGTTGCGTAAAGCTGGTGCGCACTTCTTTGGAGCGCATTTACGTTGACCGCGTATACAAAAACATATATCGCATGGCCTATCAGAATCCGCTTTCATCTTTTGCCCTTCAACATAGAATTGCTCATCCACTGTGCATCCACGATTACGTTGCATACGTTGAGACATGCGAAGATAATGTTTGTTTGAGGTTTTACGATAACGTATTTCCTGCGATGATTTTCCCGTCGATTTAGAACTGCAGTCATAACGCACCGGGCAACAAGTAGAATCAACAAAGATCGGTTTACAGCCTTCCAGCGGAAGCATACATTTAGGTTTAACACATTTTTCGGTGCCACCTAAAAGACAGAAAACCAACAATTTTAGTAAAGGCATATGCATTACTATGGCATTACTATTAGTGATGCTTACCGATGCAGAAGCAATAGCTACAAAGATTTGAAGAAGACATAGCTGAGCCAGACTTATAAACCGTGCCGTTCTTAACACAAACTGTAAAGTAAACAAATGTTAAAGAAACTCTTATTGCAATCATATAACGAGATTTTTCGGACTTAGACTAGAAGGCTTCTACTACCTAATATGGATCCGCCTGAGTGGCCGAGTAGGCAAAAGTCTCGACAAGCAATTCAATGGTCGTAGGTTCAAATCTCAAGTGCGGTAGAGTTTTGAATAACAATAATAATAATAATAATAACAAAAATAAAGCCGAAAGCCTTAGATGCCAGTGTTTTAAGACTTTAGTCTTAGAATTTATTCTCTGGCTAAATTTATATAATAATAATAATAATAATAATAATAACAATAATACCTAATAAGGAGAGAAACGCACTTATTCGATAGATTTGATGCGCAAATCTTTTTTAACATCCCTCGCAGAGATAGAAGTGAACAGGAGTAGTGTAAATTTTACAATCGTTTTCAAGGTCAAGGTATTTTACTGCTTGTCTACTTCTCAAAACCTACTTACTATCTCAACATTTTGTTTAGCAAAACACTTCTGGTGCCAATTGTTTTCCTGCGCGTTGTTTTTCGGACTAAATTGAAAAATTTTTAACATCCCTTGCAGACACAGAAGTGAACAGGAGTACTGTAAATTCTGCAATCGTTTTCAAGGTCAAGGTATTTTACTGCTTGTCTACTTCTTAAAACCTACTTACTATCTCAACATTTTGTTTAGCAAAACACTTCTGGTGCCAATTGTTTTCCTGCGCGCTGTTTTTCGGACTAAATTGAAAAATCGTCTAAATTGGCTTAAGGCCATTATAAAAAAGAGCCATTAATTAAAAAAGCATTCTACGATCAAGAGACAATGTTTTTCAGGCTATTTTTGCATGGCCTGAAGATGCACAGTCTTTGAACCATGAATAACGTACAAGTACTTCCATATCACTCTACATTAAGTGTTCATTCTAGACAAAAAAAAAACTGGAGCCAACACACAATAATTATTTATGTCATTGAGAAGCCACTGAGGTTTAAAAAACCACAACACGTTTTTACTTTAAAAAATATACACTTTTCTAATATTTTTAAATTGGCCCAAGAGTCACTAATACTTAGCAAATGTCGTATGGAGCTTGGTTTGCTAGGTGGTATGGAGCACCTTCTGTTATTGCTAAAATTGGTTACCGAAGAATGTTCTTTGCACGGTTCGCAACATCCAAATGAAACTAGTCGTTTCTTCATTCTCGAAAACAAGAAATAGTCACTCGAAGCTAACCTATATCAGATGCTATAGTACTAGTTATCATGGCGTTTAAACGAACAAACGGTTTCACTGTAAATCCGAACATATTTTACTAATGCATTCGCACAAAGAACACCGAAGACCTTGATAAAGGTCCAAATTAACTGTTGACAACTTCTGGGTGGCAGCTCTACCGCATGACTTAGCTCATCTCTTCTAAGCTTTTTGAATTCTTGGTCAGATGGAGAATTTTTAAACATTTCTAATGAATCCGGATCAACGACTATCTTTTTTTAAAACGAATTTAATAATAAAATGGGATGCCATCAAAGACTATATTAGATAGGAATAAGAGTTCTGTGAACACGAATAATTTTTTAAACATTTAAATTCTCCTTATTTATTGAACACAGCCGTACCTTTGTTATATTAAAAAAAAAAATAATTTTAATAAAATTTTCGTAAGTTTTCGTTTAAAGTAAGAGCTAAAGTCTTTACAATCTTTAGAAATGCTTATCACGAAAATTATGTTTGGCCTGTGTAGCACATCCACGTACGACTTTAACCCAATTAGAAGAAAATTAATATAAGATGATTTTTAATTTTTTAATCATCATCATCGCGATTTAACGCACGTTCACATGTAACATAACACATATCTAAAATACTTTAGCTGGTTTATATGCTATAGCCATGCACACAAAGCACACTTACCATACAAATCTGCTTCGGTGTCATCTGCGGAACGACGTTGCAGCATGTTTTCATTGACTACACGATCGATCGATTCACGCTCGTAATGATCCAAATATGCGATAATGCGTCGCGTGGCCGGTATCTTGTAGAAGGCATCTAAACGTGCACACGATAGATACGGACAACATGTGTTCTTCTTTTGTACCACAACACAGCCTCGTGGCGGTGGCATCGGCATCTCAGGACAAACCTTTAAACGGCAGACCAAAGTCTTTTTATTGCACTGGCAATTCAGACAATTGGCGGTGGTGGGAACAAGCGATTTATCCGCATACCATGTGCCGTTGTGATGGCAACCTAACAAAATCAAAAGTATACATACACACGTATAAATTTATGTACATATATATATTTATATACACACAGACGTATATATGCACAAGCGCATATAAAGCGAAAAGTTTTACTCGCCTGAAAACGAACCGTTAATACCCACCACCTTATCTATGTTTGAGTAAAATATTTGGTTAAATGAGTTCATGTTAGTAGGTTCCTGGGGGTCTTCGCTCCATATTATTTGCTACAATTTATTAGCTAATTACATAAATTAGAAAGTTAATTATCTACTGTGCACAGACATGTTTTTTGGCCAATCACTTGCCTTTTTCATTAGAATCTGAGGTGATCTTAAAAAAATTCATGCAAACATTTGAACCGACATCTGTTAGGAACTGTCTGTTGCGGTTTCCTAAATATTCAGTGCGTGATTGTTAGTTGCGGACTGCATGCATTTTCAAACACAAGTTTCGTAACCTGTAAATGATATTTTACCAACTATGGCAGATACGTTCCTGGGCAGATCTAGTTTGCATCGCATAAAGATAATGTAAAGGGATTCACGTCTATAGCTATCACGATTTAAGAATAATGTTTTTTTCTTGCTGTGGATATAACTGAAACTGCATCCTTTACCTAAGAGGTTAAAAGCTAGATTTTTAAATTCGATTCTTGCGTACCAAAGCACTTTATGTGGCGCGTACTAACTTAGCGTGTTATGCCTACGAAAAACATATGCAATCTATGGCGTGTCGCAAATGAAATAACGAATCCCATATACCCCGTGTTGTAGCAGGCAGCAATGGGTATAAACATGACAAGACTGCCGTAAACATGAAGGCATGTCTTTAAAAGAAGATGACATTGTATAATGGTCGGTAGATAGGAAGTAAAAGAAAGCGAAAAAGAAAAAAAGAAATTAGTATGAAATTACTGTAAATGTAGTGCTTATGATGATGAGGACGATGACGATGATGATGATGATGATGATGATGATGACGATCATGATGATCATGATTATGTTGATGATGGCAATGTTGATGATTGTATGAAATGCGTCGTGTAACGGAGATAAAGATATTAAGATAACATTTCAGGTACGTGTAAAAGTTCTCTTTCATTCAGTTTTGTTTTTATTTTACTTATTTTTGTTATGGGTTATGTAGCAATAAAAATGCAATTCAATGCCGTAAAATTGTTAAGTAAAGAAGAAACTATAAATTAAAATAAAAACAGAAGAAGATGTCAGAAGAATGCTTAAGATTTATCACTTTTACCACACAATTAATTTCCGCAGTCATTTACGAAAGAGTTTGTTAAAAAGTTTCAGATTGCCGCTGGTCTACGTCTGCTATACTAAATGGTAAGTTATGGCCAGTAAGCAGGTCTGTTACTAACAGATATCTTATGTTTTTGCTGCTGTTACTGTTCTTTCCTGTTTGTTGTCGTTATTGTTGCACGTACGTAGATGTCAGGAAATATTGAGTTTGAGTAGCTTATCTTATAACTACGCGTGTGTATACTTTGTATCATTTATATAGCAATTTTGTGTTAGTAGTTGTGCGATCAGATGATAATAAGATAAGCCCAGTAACATAATACACGTACGTGAGAAATGGACTGAAAAAGCAGAACAATTTAATTTTTTTTATTTTTCTTTGCTCGCTACTTATTGTATTCCTTCTAATATATCTCGAAAGTTTCCCAAGTAAGTAAGTAAGAGAAGCCTTTCACTTGATCGTTAAGTTGGTTAAGCTTATACCTAACAATTTCTATATAGATTAGTTAGTTAATGTTGATGCGAGTTGTTATGAAAGCAACCACTTTGGCCTTTTTCTCAAGCTCTAAAAGAGTGAATGGATAAATTTTTAAATTTTTACGCAAACATTACCATAAAATAAAAAGAAATTAAGGAAAAGCAATAATATTCTCCGGTGACATATAAATAATGAACGTACTTTTCCATAACCTCAAACAAATATTTACTTTGTCACGCTTAAAAGAACTGCATAATGTACATGATGTACAATTTTTAAATGACAAAGCAATTGCGGAGAATGTAAGCATTCTTCTCCAGGTATTTTTACAGTTAACTTGTACTCTAAAATTAAAATAGCAATGCAGGAAATTGGGTCTTCATTAAGTCAAATTGACTTTTGGTTTTTCATTTTAATTAATATTTTCTACTTTTTTATTTCTTCTTTTTCCCTTTTTCTTTTAATTTACGATAATAGGAGACACACAGAGCACACGAAGCAGTATACATATTATTAAAATAGATGCACAATTAATCTGCTTCGAAGGGAAATCTCTAAGTCAATCCCAAAGGCATGTCAGTCCCGTAACACTATGGATACTGCCGCAAGAATCGCTTGGAAAGAGTATTATCCTGAACGGTTAGGTTTCAAATTTTGGAAGCTCGACATTGTTCAATATTTGTCTGATGGCCATCTCTAGAGAACGCTTGCAGCGAATTTATACGCATGGGAAAATATATCATTGTTATGATCTTAGTCGTCGAACAAATTCTAAAACCGAGTTAGGTTCTAGTCTTGGAAAGCCTGCCCATGGGTTGGCAATAACAAAAGGTTGAACGGCAGAAGTTAAACAAGACTGTACGAGCGTTGAAATTTATCAAAGTAGTATGACCGGGTGAGATGAGGCCAAAGGTGCGATGCAAAAAAATGCACCGAATCGTATTGCTGACTATAAATTCTCGAATCAGTAGACATGCAAATTTCTGCGACTCTCATTTTGGCGGAAAATTTGGGTAAGAGAAAAAGATGTTTGACGATTTTGCTCGCAATGCAATAAGAACAGCAAACCACTGATGGTGTTCTACACCAATGAAGCTGTGTATTTTCACCGATTCATAAGCAGCGGACAACCAGCCGGCTTTTACTTCATCGCTGCAGTTAGATGCAAAGAAGCAGCCAAAGCAATAAAATGAAATTGAAGAACGGGTTGTAACACAGGCAAGGCCACTTCCATCTAACGGGAAGGTTATAGCGCCAATTTTTGTGAATGCGTCCACAGGAATTCTCGCTGATAATCTTAAAAACGAAAAATGATCAACGCTGAGTAGTTTACGATCCTATCGCAGTACTTAAGCAATGAAATCAAGAGGAACCCACCGCGTTCACCACAAAAAAAAGGTTTGTTTCATCAACTAATTGACACATGCGTTATTGGCGTGATGGCCAAAACCAAAGAGTTTAAGTTGAAAGGGTTTCTCACGCACCCTATTTGCCAAAAACAAATAGCACCTGATGGCTACTTTAACAGTTCTATGATTCTCACTTTAAACAGATTAACCAAGTTCTCAAACATTATTGGGGAAAGTGGATCGATCGAGGCTTATGTTGGGGAAAAATATGTTTTCTGCTTTTTTAGGTTTTCATTTTTCAAGTCGTATGCTTCTTACACCACATTGGTGTATATGAAATCGTTTTTTACTTTAATGCCTCGTTTTATATTTTAATGCCTCAGGGCAGAAAATAGAAGATAAAGACAAAGCTTAGATTGGACGAAAAAAAAAACACTTGAGATCTATGGCAAATTCGAAGGCTTTGATATTATCGACTTGCTTGCTATATAAGCCTTGCTTGGCTCGAATAGATCCCTTATTCCTTCATTTGTTCGAAAATAAAATCCACACATTCAACATTCTGCTCTTCTGTTTAGATCTATCTATCTGTTCTATTCATAAAATATTTCAATATAATGCGAGTACCAACACATAGGTAAAGGAACAAACCCTGGTATCGGAATCGTAAGAAGAGCATGTGCGGATTGAAAAATGTTGAGACCTATCGAACGTATCGAGACTTTTAAAATTGTCGAAATATATCGACTTCCAAATAGTAATGTAACAAAATTTAGCTTACCCACCGTCCGTCCGTCCGAACAATTACTTTTCTTGTTGGCATAACCAATCACTCAGGCGATGTCCCCTATTCGTGTAATACGGTGACGGTCGGAAAACAAGTGAAGTAAGAGAAAGGGGGCAGCAGGGAAACGACAGCAGCCTTGTGATTCTGTGCAGCTGCGATAAAAAGTGTTACGTCCTTACCGACTGAGCACACACTATAACTATGACCAAAGTAAAGTCTACCGCATTGGGATCTGAACCTGCGAACGCAGACCTGGTAGTTGAGATTCTTACCTACTCGGCTACTCATGAACATCCTATTGATGCTGTTTTATAATTGAAAGAAACGAGAAAACCTTTCACTTTTATGAGGCACATGTGTGTGACTTAAAAAGTCTACTTGGTTTTATTTCTAACTGCGAAACCTAAGGCAGATTATAAGGAGTGCAACAACGTGCAAACAATTTCGTAATTTGGCGCCAGTAAAACTTCACAGATTCTGTCAAAACGTCAGAACTTGGAACTTTACGTTTAGTGAGAGTAGAAATAGTTTTTGGCGGTAGTTGTTACCGCCAACAATGATTTGATTCATTGTCGAGAATTACAAGAATTCGAGAGGAATAAAAATGATTTGCTAGAGGAGAAAGTGTTTGCTGGCGTATTGCGCAATAGCTGCACTGGACTTCTTACAATAATAAACGTACTCTCAATTTCTTCTAAAAGCTTAGTCACACACCTTCTGTTTAAATTAATGAAAAGGCAAAGCAAACACTAATCCGCAGCACATTGTCAAACGTTTAATATGATAGCGATAAGAACAACGTAGCAAAGCGTATGTTTATTTATTCTTGACTCTGTTTCCCACTCTATAGAAACATTTTTTTTTTTTTGTTTGAAAGTCTTTAGCTGAAACCATCAATGAACACATGAAAAGCATCTGCGTCGTTTTTGTTTTTCTCATCGTTATAATCTATTGTTAGTATGTAAATGAGAGGAAGAAAACAAAAACCACATTCCAAGAAATTGAATTAAAATTAAAGTTTGTTTAAAAGACTCACCTGAATTATGGGTAATATAAGCCCCCAGTTGAGTTGAAATGGTTAACAGAATTAGAAATGTGCTTAACATACCAGTAAAGCTTACGAAAGCCATCATCAATTAATTTGTTTTTTTTTTCTTTTTTCCAATTTTTTTTTTTATTATTATTTTTTACTTTTTTTTTTCAAATATGCTTAAGATACAGAGCGTGAATAACGGTTTACAACTATGAGTACGCCGTCAACATTGATCAATTGTTAATTGATTTTAGTTTTCGCATGAATGGAGACATTTTTCAGCTTTTTGTGCCTGCTTTTGGCGACTAATGTTAAAGAGGAAAGCTTTCATGAATTTAGCATAATGATCTGCAATAAGAATAAAGAAAAAAAAAAAAGAAAAAGAAAAAGGTGATTATGATGTGAAATTAAATAAACGACATTCTATTTTCCGTAAAAACATTGAAATCACGATAGGTTTTAATAAAAAATAATATCTTAAATGACAATAAATGCTAATGATGCCTACATGTACGACAAACTAAACAAGAAAAGAAAACAAAAAAAAAAAAAAAAAAAACAAGCTAAACGCACAGAAATAGATACCAAGAGAAATACTCAAGGGGCTTGAAACAATGATATCACAGCAACGTCATTATCACCATGGGCTACATTGTATGCGGTAATCTAAGGCAGCAGCACCATTAGCAACAAACAACAACGTTGGAGAAGACGTTAAAACACACTTGCTCTAAGATTACGGTCCAGACCCGTTAATTGCCCGGTAACTTACTACCACATAAGTAGGAATAACGTATACACATTATACTGAAAAGTATAAGAAATGAATGGCCAAACAACACCAACAACAACAGCAGCAACAACAACAACAACAAGACAACTAAAACCAACAATTGTGAAATGATAAATGCCTCCATTAATAGAGAAAGGTAAAGGAAGGAAGGTAGAGCAGGCAGTCATGCAGTCAGGCAGTCAGGCAGGCAGGCAGTTAGATGGGCACACTGCCAAGCAGTCATAGTTTAAGTAAAGAAAAATTGTGAACGGGGCAAATAACGTTGGCAAAATGAATGACTGTCTGGAGTTTTAAGCCCGCACGAATGTCAATATAGATTTTATTTGTTGTTCGCGGCATACGCTTAAGTCCCATAGCGCTTGTCCTCTTATTCTTAGCCATCATTAAATAAGAGAACATAGCGATGATACCTTTCACATAGAGTAGTACAAAAAAAAAAAAAAAAAAAAAAAAAACGAAGAAATATATATACATGTAGAAAAAACCAGACTCTATACTTTAAAGCGTACTACTACAAGCTCTAGCTCTGGCTATACGGTTTCTGGCTCACATAAATTGCTTTACTTTGTTATAATTTCCGTTGTTATTCTCACCGAGAGAAAGGAATAGCTTTACAGCTTTACATAACTCACCCAAAGTAAGTGCGCATGGTAGAAAAATTGTGTGCGTGTATGTTATGATATAAAAATTATTTATCTCTATTACGTAGATCTATAAACAATGAGTTTTTTTTTTTTCTTGTTTTTTTTTTTTAACATATTTATTTATTTAGTAAGAAGAAAGAAATGTAATAAAAAAATCCTACACAAATTTCTATGAATTAAAGAATAGTTAGTAGTAGGCATTCTTTCATGCATAGTTCTTCTTCTTCTTCATATTTTATGATGAATACAAAGAAAAAATTGAAATCATGAACGCGTATACGATTCTCAAAGATTTTATGCGATTATTTATAAATAAGACTTTTTTTACCGTTATCTTAAAACATGGTTAGCGCAACGGTTTTACACATAATCAAATATTTGCAATTTAATTAAACCACCTATGAGTAGGTAGCTAGCTATGCCTATGTTGTAAGAATTGTAAAAGAAAATTTCTTTCATGTTTATAAGCAATTGTCTTAAATGGAATGTGAATCTTAATACAAAAATATGCTTACATAATACAATGATGAGATAAAATTAAAGAAAGAAAAAAAAAAAAAAAAAAACAATTAGAAAGTTACATGTGCACCAAAATGGATCCTAGATAACCAGCACTCCAAACGAATGTAACTGTTTTTCAAAAAAACCATTGACCCTTTTGGAAAATCAAAGCTAATGATTTGGTGCTTTTGCAAAATAACTTTACGAGCGCCTATACTCTTGACCAATTCATGATATCAGGATTAGAAATTTCCCGGCGATAATTTAATTCCAGCGCCATAAAGAAAAAGTCGTTGCCATCGAATTCTTTTAAACACTATTGCAAGAAAGGAACGAGTGTTATCACTTCCGTTTAATCTCATTGCATGTAAATCGTCCATTAAACACGAGCTGTGTGTGTGGCTGAACTTTCATTCACAAAATCCAGAGCATTTATTGTGGACATAACATAGAGTTGACCTACTACTGTGTCCAAAAATTAAGACCAATTTAATTTTTTCTCTTTTGAAATCTATGCCGGCTCCCTTTTGCGAATAGCTTCGCGCAAACGACGCATCACGGAAGGTATTTATAGTGCCCAAGATCAAGACTATCGAAGAAAGCTGTTAACATCACCGTGATTTTTGCGTGATTTTGTCAGTCTTGACTAACCTTTTGTACGATATTTACTTGATTGAACGGTTGTTTCCCGGTCATATGCCCAGATGCCCGTAATAATGCGTTTCGTGACCGATTCATTTCACACAAATTGTAAGAAACGGAAAAAATGCTTCTTGTGTCGTATAAAACCAAGCGCAGCTGAAGCTTAAATGACGTTTATGATGTGAAATGTAGCACAAATGTTTGTCGCAGTGCTACCAACATAGAAAAATAAATTTTCCGATATAGTATACAACCGCCCAATTTAACTGACCCTTTGAGCACTAATCGACCTTTTGGGTATTAATTGACGAAAACACTAGAGGAGTAACATAACCTTCTTCTACACTCGTTTATGATCTTTTTGGAAAATTTCTATCATGGATTGTTCTCGATATCTTTTCTTTCAATGTTCGCTTGCTTGCACTAGTTGTCTAGTAAAGAACATCAGGAAGAAATTCAATCGGCAGTGTTTCAAACCAAATGTGTAGCCAACTTGCTACAAATTATTTACACTCCTTGGTAAGGATTGGCGATGCATTGATTGAAAATTGAAATTTTTAAATACAAGTGATTCACCAAAACTTTGCTTCGACATAATGCTTGTCACAGATTTTTGTGGCACTTATTCAAGCTTCCACAAAAAACTACATCCTAAAGGGATAACTTAAAGGTGAAAAAACTACCTCCTAAAGGGATAACATAAAGCTTAAAAATAGTACTTTAAAGGAGAGAAATGACTTTACTAGCCCGTGCGATATGTTGTATACATATATAGATACATATATATACATATATATATAAACATTAAAATCCTTGGAACCTTAATTAAAAATCAAATGTAAATATACAACTAAATGAAAAGACGACAAGCAATCGACAGCGAGAAAGTCGCGTAAAAGAGTGCGGACGATAACTGCGCATGCAGTGAGTAAGTTCCCACTAAAACGTCTGCTGAGCTGAAAGCATGGTATTAATTTTGAAAATAGTACCAACACAAGTCGAAAGGCGGTGATAATCTGTACGACAAACTAAATAGAAAGACATGAGCATTAAATGCTCAGCAACGCTTCGCGTAATACTAGACTTCATTTATATTAGTGTTAGAAGACTACAAATTATGCTTTGCGCGCTTTTCATAGCAACCCTAAATATGGGACGGGGCCAAACGCGGACGAACTTTATCCACACTTACAAGAAAGAGTTTCCTCGCTAAAGATCTTATTACTCCACAACTATTTTCTTCGGAAAGTATAAAGGATTAAATGTTGTTTGCTTACGTAGACTTATTTCTCAGAACTCGTCCTATCCAAACCATTTTCAGCAGTATTCGTTCTTGAGCCCAACTATTGCGCGTGGGTCCAAATATTTCAAAAATTGTTGCCGAAAGGTTAAGCGCAAAAAAGCATCAGACAAACACACGGAAGGAGAAGCTCAAATGGTAAAAGCTATTCTTAGTTTCCTTACACAGCATTACTTCTCCTCAGAAAATAGTTGTGAATCAAGTCGAAAAATGCAAATCTCCACAAACATATAATTAATCACAAAGCACCGCTTTATTGCACCTTTAATTGAAATAGTTTACCGTTAAAAGATATTTAAGTTTCATCACCACGATCGTTGAGATAGTTTGAAAAATGATTGCATTTTAAACAAAAGGTTCCAAGAAAATCGTTAAAGACAATTGGAGAATAATTCTAAAGCAAAGATTGCTTTTAAATTTATTTATAAATTTCTTTTCGAGTTCTCTTCTTTCTAGACATTGCTTATCATATTCTTCATAAATTTTTCTTCTCTATGGAAGAAAAAGAAAAGTGTTTTTCAAAAACTTTTCTTGCTTCCTTCTCTCTGATCTCACCACGGAAGTATGAGAGTGTAATAGATACGTTATTGCACATGTATCCGAAGCCTGTCTAACTACATGTATACATTCTTGGCAACGATAAGATACTAAGACACTAAGTATAAGATATTTAGGCAAGACGGTTGAAACCATGAAAATTATGGTATAATTACCATCACTTATCATCTGTCGTACTATATAGAATCTGACCGCAACAGAATGCAGTGGTCTGTCCCCTATCTCGCAAGAGAATTGATGAGCACCCCCTTCCATTCCCTAGTATTAATGTCGATAGTCTGGTTAAGAGAACACAAAACGAAATTTGTTAGACAGCATATGTGTTCAAGGAGTCGAAAGAAACAATCAAAGTCATAAGGAATGCTTCTGACACAGACGTCATCGAAACCAATTACGATCGCTATGTCCGCTCAGACTCATAGTGCATTTCTCATGTATGGACGGTAGCTTCTATAAATTCCGCTTTCGTGGATGTGTAGCAAAAAGCTCAAGAGCACTCTTTAGTATCGTTCGTAATGTGGGTTTTCTGTACCTGTTACCATTTATTTCAAACAAATATTTTAATGAGCTTTTTCAGCGCACCTATCCATTTACTGAAATTTTGTACACCGCGCAACACTCCACAGCACTACCGCTCATAAGAGAAAACCATCCACGGTAATGCTTCTTTCAAATGGGTCCACTTGCAATTCAGAGATTCACCTCCAACCTCTTTCCCTCCTTTCCAATTCTAATTCGTCCTACCCACTAGCCTGTCTACATGTATAAGGGATAGACCATGAGAGGCTGGCTAAGTAAAAAAAAAAAATAACAATTTGAGTCCGTCCGTCTTTCTGAAATCTGAGTCGAAAGAATTGGGACTAAAGCTGAAACTTGAGTACTTCGAAAATACGTCAATACATGCTTCCGTCAACAAGCAAGGAACGAGTGTTCAACAAATTATTTGTATTCCAATGTAATGTTCTGGGAAGATGGGTATCGAAATTTCGACTTAATGGCAATTTTCTTATTTATTTATTTATTTTTGTTTTTATGAAGAAAACGATATCGATATGACATTTGGCTCATAAAACGTATTCGAGCGCATAAAATCGTATTTATTGCAAGGTTTATCATCGTCGGCATACATTAAAAAATATGTGTCACATAAATGTAACAAAAGTCTTTCACTCTTCAGCAATAAAATGTATTTACTGACTTTCACATAATGAGTTTTTTTTTTTTTCCTTTTCATAAAAAATCAATTTATACATTAAATAAGACTGAAATCCAATTATCGATTGAGCTAAAGCATCAATGACCAAAGCTAATTGAGTCAATTCCACTAGAACGAAGAAGAAAAAAAACAAGTTCTTCACTATTGAGGAGAAATAGAAATTAGAAAGGAGAATAGATCATAAGACATTTTTTTGTTTTATTTATTTGCAATGGTCAGGTTACGGCACTGAGTAATGGAAAAGAAAGAAGAGAAAAACATATATGTGAAGGCAAAAACCAAAGACTTAAGACATAAACTTTTGTAATGAATTGCACACATATACTTGGACAATGTACGCGATAACTGTAGACGTAACCTATTACTCCATAAATATATATATATATATATATGTATTTCCGATAAAGCAGCTTAAGTCATAACAAAACAGAAAGACACAAATAAATGGACAAGCGGACGGACAATTTGTTAGTCAAAGCAAAGCAAACAACCAACCTTTAGATGATGAAAAACTAAAAAAAAAGTAAAAAACTATAAGACAAATAAATAAACATACCCTCTCTCGCTCTACACTGATATAAGTTTGGAATAAGTTAAAAACAGTGGAGTAAGCAATCCGTGTTTTGTTCTAAAGATTATAAACATGAAGGCATGAAAGTAAACAATGTTTGTGTTTATTATCCTGACATGGTAACAGCAACACTGCAGAGAATTGTAAAAGGAAAACAAATTTATGTATACAGTCGGAGCCAAAGCAATATTTCTTGCTGACTATGAGCAGACATGTTTGCAAACAATCGTTACAACACACTTGCGAACAACGAAATCCCTAAAAGGCGTTTATTATTATAGAACACAGGTTTACGCACACTTAATGCACTCGCTTGATATAAGCAGAGCCATACACTGCTACACAGCAGACCTCACAGATTCTTTGTATATATATATATATATATTTTTTTTTTTTTTAAAGATATTATACAAGAGCGCTGACCAACCAATTATTGGCTAATTAATGCTTAACCTCATGCATAGGTATTTAATGCAGTTACTAGAGATATTTCTTCGTTGTTCTTCGCTGATAGTGTGTTGTTATTATTATCACTCCAGGCAGGTAATCCTTTACATGTGAATTAAAATCATTATGTTGTACGCTCGCGGTCAAATTAATCACTTTGTTATTCTTTATGGCTTTGTAAGTAATTTACACAGGCACACTATCGAGGAGCTGCTGAAGAGCTACGTGCTCAAACATTTAAAATAAAGAAGTTTTCTGAAATACCATTCACGCACCAATGCTTCTTATTAGTATGTATGGTTATAGAATTTTCTGTTTTTTTTTTTTTTTTTCTGTTTCTTATTTATTAGAATTCAATTCACTTGAAGTTAGTTACGCTTCACACGATTCTTTTCTTACAAAAGAGACGATCTTAACTTGTCCGGTTCTTGCTTACAACTGAGCACATCCAGCATACTGCAAATGTTTAAAAATAAATTTCGCTACTTCTGATGCATACTGAAGACCTAAAATATTCTTAGTCTATAGTTTAAGAGAACTCCAAATGGCAAAAGAGAATATTACCTGCCTGAGAGTGTCATAGTTAAGTTGGATTTTTTCCCAACACTTGTAGCTCTTTACGTTATATTGTTATTACTTCCGATAATCATTAGTTTTGAACGGAAAAATTAAAAATACTTATTACACAGAAAACTTGCCCTAAAAAACACTTTAGATTGTGATACGTTTCCCTGCCAATACGTATTGTCATTAATATGACCTATAAGCGCATTGTCTACTGGCCAAGTTTACATTACATTGTACTTACGCCTATTAAGGATTGAAGTTTTTTTTTATATAATACTATAAAGAATTTATTCTGTATCTGTAAGATGAACAGAGTTCACGCCTAACAAACTCATCAGCATTCTTACTTACATTCGAAGGAACCTTAAGCAATATGTACCATACAAAGATTTCCGTTTGCATGTTTGTTAAAGAATAAAGTTAAAGTATATAAAAATATTGTCCAAGGTATTCTCCAATCTTTCTAGTAACGTTTAGATTACATGCCGAGTCGAGTACGAGTCATGTTTTGAGGATGTTAACGAACCGATTTATTCTGTTGAAGCATAGTGAGAGTGATGGTGCTGATCAGAAAGACCATAAAAAGAATTGACACTTATACTAATCGAAAGCACCTATGTCTACGGAATACCTCAGGCTCTCTAGGAGACGTTAGCTCGGTTTTTCTGAAGATTCCATAACTCTTTGACGCAAGGAACTTAAAGACGAAAATGAGGCGAACCACTTTGCTGGACTAATTCATGCGTCAGGCTTCAATATTTTCCAAAATGTGTGCATATCAGGAAAGGCTTTTCCAAGTGCCAAAGTCAGCAAGACACCAATTAATGGGAACGCTTATAACCTAGTAGCCTATTAAGTTCTCTAAGCAAGGTTTTTGAAAAGCTTATATGTTATGCAGAATGGACGGTTTAGTTGTAGACATCAGCGTAATGCTTCACGCCACGCTAGCACACGTATGCGGGCAGGTGAAAGACAAATTTGACATGAAACGATCCATTGGTTTAATTCTCTTGGACATTGACTGAAAAATATTTCTGTGTTTCCCTTTTAACTGAATTTTCTGTTTTACTACCTGTTCTACGTCTGTTCTGGAGACCACTTTTATACTCAATTTTCTATTTTGATTTTTCGAAAATGTAGTGACGATGATTACGATGATATTGGCATTCGGTTAGAAATATTTCATTACGAATATTTCAACGTGCTACAGTGGCCGTAGTAGCGTTGTGGACAAAGCATATCGCGACCTAAAAGATGCTCAATGATTCTTGCGAAACCCGCAAGTTCTTTGGATCGGCACATCAGGCTGTGTCCTGCATTAGGAATTGCTCGCCAAACACCTGATATCTTATTCTGCAAATTGCCGCGCATTCGATACGATGGGATACGATGGGAAGATTGGGAGAATCTACGTAAATCGACATCTGCGGTGCCTATATTTCTCAGGTAGTACATGAAGAGGTTATGGTCCACCAGCCAGGAAGCCAGTAACGAGCCATTGTGGGCTATTCCGAATGCTTACCATTGTCCTACACTATGCTGATTTTTTCTGTTTCTGTTGGCATACCAGTCTATTGACATAGGGCCTCAGGGTATTTCCATGAGCCCCTATTTTATTCCTTCGGACTTCCGTGTTTGCTGAATAGTTACATCTTTCGTCACGGTTTTGGTAAATATAATGCACGATTTACAACCGGTATATGTAAATAATTTTATAGGGATTTGCAAGAAGAACAAATTAAGCCAAGTGGTTAAAGAAAGAAAAAATCCTTAAAAAAAGTTATTCGATATATTTTTTTCAAAAACTTAAAAAATAAGAAACTGAATTAATTTATCAAAACCTTTTAAACCGTCACTCTCTCTCTCTCTCTCTCTCTCTCTCTCTCTCACTCCCTCTCTCTCTCTGCCTCTCTTTCGGATTTAAAGAAAAATTTATACCATTCAATAAAAACATATTCAATTTCATTCAGTTCCAATGGAAAAAGATTCTGAAGGTTCTTTTCTTGTTGTTGTTTTGCAACTGCGCCCTCGTTTCAGCAGTACTTACATATTCATATATATATATATATATGTTTTTTTTTTCCTAAATATCATGTAAATCGATAAACAAGTTCACTTATTTGCTTTGGTGGGTGAAAGTCAAAAAGTTTCTTATGAAAAAATTTTATTATTTGCTTTTTTGGTCTTGATACAAATAAATAGTTCAATTACACACACATACATCGTACGTCAACAACAGCAACAACAACAACAACAACAACAACAATGAATTTAAATAGAAAATTATACCAGAACCAACCAATTGTAGGAATGAGAAAAATTTATTAACAATAAACAAAAAAAGGAGAGAAGAAATTTTATCACGCGCTTGACCAACTCTTTCTTGCTCGCTTGACCTGATTGTAGGCCCTTTTTATTCCCGTCTATTACAATCTGCTTCAAGCTATAAGAACACAAACAAGATTGCGTTTTACACTAGACTGTAAACTGTAACTTTGCAAACTTAAGTAAATTTGTGGTAAATTTTACAAACAATCATTGTTTGGAAATTTAGGGGACAAGCGGCGCTTTTCTTTAAATAAACGAATCGGTTAAACAATTTGCTTGAGTTATTTTGGTGTATACAGCGATACTGTATGCTTGTGTAATTTCTTTCGCGACGAGTGGCAATCACTTGGTGTAGCATAGCGCTTGACGCAGTCCATAAACGTAAAGTGTGTTATGTGCTTAATGCTGATATGCTAAAAACAAATGAGATAATGGCGATGGTATCGATGATTAGTTTTAACAGCAGCCTAGATTTACCGATTTTTTTGGTTTTTCTTATATTTACATTCAGTTTTCAGAGGGCCAAAATTCACATCTTTCATTCATTTATTCAGTTTATACTAACAATCAAGACTAACCAAAAATTTGTTTCTCTTATGAGACTCAATACATTTTACAGTGCCTGATAGAATTAACTCACCTAATGTGGGTGTTTTTGTGCTAATTTCTTGCAATTAATTAGTGTACTCTTCGTCCGCTATTATTATTTACATTTTAATATTTTTTGTCCGAAATTATGATATACATTCAGAATTTTAGTTAATCAAAACTAGGCTTACATGTGAGATATTAGGTTGGCAGCTTTTATTAGTTGACAATAGTTTAATATTTTACGCATTTGTTTTTTTTTTTTTTTTGGAAACTTTCTAAATAAGTTGAATTTGTTGGAAATGAAGCGGTCGGAAATTCGCACAATTAGAAAGTATGAATTATTGCGCAGAACTACGCCATAGCAGACCGCGCGGACAGAAATAGTATAGTTGTCTGTAATGTTACTACGCGGGAGAAAATATCAAATTCCTTTGCCAAATTTCGTAAGAATAATTTTCACCTTTGACGAACTAATGCTGACTGTTGAATCGAACCAATCATAGCGCCCATGAACTCAAACAAGGTTAGGAGTCAATCAAGTGCTTTGATATTAAAATTTAAAGAGATCTAGGAAGTGAAGTCAATCGATTTGAGAAAGGAAGCATTTATATATCAATTTGTTCTTATGCTCGCATTGCTTTCTCATATGTTTTCTGATAGTCAAAGAATTGATCGAAAAATGCTGTAGAATATATTCATAAACACAGGCCCAATTTGACCATGACTGCCCGCCCACATGTGAAAAAAAAAACGCAACGAAAACTGCTTAAAAATCTTTGCGACATTTTATATTTTCCACCACTTGTGGTACAAGGATGTATTAAGTTTTCGCGGGTGTACACAACACTCAGACTGAGACTTGAGATAGATCCACCTTTTTTTTATATATATCAGCAATTGATTCTGAATCAATCTAAGCTTGTCTGTCCGCCTGTCCATCGTGCCTTCTTTTGTTCAACTTACAGTTTGCAATTTTTGAAATAATTTAATGAAATTTAATGCACTGGCGCGTTCTGATCCAAGGACGAATGCTCTTGAAATGAATTTGGATCAAACCGCTTTCTCGATCACTTCTCATCTAACGCATTATTTGAAAAATAAATTCTATTAATAACTGTAGGGTATTGTAGGGTATTCAATGGCGGGCCTTATGGTTGGGGCACCTCAAGGCAAATATTTTTACGTATCGTCGCTTTTTAGCCGCAGACATTACTTTGGCAATAACTTTTGCATTGCACACATAATGCGCGGTGCAACTTCTTTAAACTTCTCACGAAGAGAATAAACTCAACTACACATAAACATAAAACCCACACAAAACGGGATATGCACAGAGTAATAAAAGTACCGCAAGAATTTTCCCATTTAAGGGAAAATAGTAAAAAACAATTGTGTTCAAGAGGTGGATTTCAGTTCATAAATTTTAAAAATCACGAAAAGTACTTTTGAAACCCTATCTTCCTTCCTACTTGAAAAAGAAAATAAAAGAAAATAACTGAAAAAAAAGAATTATTTTTATTGCGAAAAAAAAGCAAAACAAACGAAACACAAACACACATAGCATTCACGGAAAGTAAAAAGAATGCTTCTTAGGCGGCTGCTCAAACCTTAATTAGAAGAAGAAGAGGAAGATGTAAGAGAATAGAAGCGAATGTTGAAATAAATTCCATAGGTTTTATTGACACTCCGAATAATAGATAAGGTCGTGGTGAGTTAAGTAGTAAGAAAAGGTGTTACCTTTTACTGAAGATTTCTTTCTAACACCTTAAGCGTAGCTGCAGTACATATATAACTCTTTCGTTTATTTATGAATTTTGCGATTTGTTTTCATTCTGATATATTGACATAACAACTTTCCACACCTGTTGTTGGTTCGTTCGTTCGTTCTTTCTTTTTTTTTTTCGTGCCTGTCTAACTTGCAGTAAAATTAGCATAAATACAACTGCAGCTGAGCATAAAGCAAACTTGAAATTATTTAAATAGGCTAAAAAAGTGAGTTCTAGAAAAAGTTGTTACTTCTACATGGAGACAGACTGGATATAAAGTATTTTCACTCATCGTGATCATCAACAATGAATGCTACAACAACAAGTTTAATAGAAATGTTAACTTAAAGAACAAACTAAATTATTAATTGACTGTCGAGAAAGTTTTGAGCCCATGGGAAACTAAATTAAAGCATTATTATAACTTCATGGCGCCTTTGCTATTAAGTTTAAATACGCGGGGCTTATAATTTTTGCATAAATCTTAGTAAACAAAACATGTAGCACTTCGATGAACTTTTTTGCAATTTTTTGAACAAAGCCAGTATTATCGCTACACCGCATCGCTTCCTATGTCGACTTTCTGTGATTATTGGGGGCAAATATTCAAACATTGAGATTTTCATAGGCCGTCTCTGATGACAGCTTTACGCGTAACAAGTATTAATACGACGACGACTATAGGGCGACTGCACATCAAAATTCCTTAGCCAAGTTCCGTCAGTCTCTACCACGCCGTGTACATGATAGGTTGGCATACCGGACACTTTTCTTGTGGATCAACTTCTCACACTTTGCCTTAATTGCATGCTTTACTTGCACTATGCAATTTTGACACTACTGTGTAGATTGTCTGATCATTGCTTGCACTATGCAATTTTGACACTACTATGCCTGATCATTGCTTCCCTTCCAATCCCACTAACCACAGAAATTATATTACGAAGCATCAGTTCGAGGTTTGCAAACATTTATGCAACTTCATCGACGATCTTTGGTCACACCATTATCGTATCATAAGTATAAATGTGTGTCGCATTTAGTTTGGTCTCGATATCGTTTCGCTTCCATGAAAATTGTGTGTATCGAACTTTTCACTACTGAATTGTATCGTAACCAAATATCGGGCTTGCTTTTGTGCAAATAATTCCAAATGGTTGTTCCCCAGCGATGCTTTAAAAAGCAGTGTGTCTCACTTCTTTGAAGTGATCCTTCAGTCAGATAGAGACACAGTTTTAAAATCGAATTTCCAGAATAGAGAGAAAGAAGATGGAATGGAAAAATGCGAGTTTCATGGGTTGATTCAAAATTTTTGCTTTTTCCAAATTAGCTTTGGGTTGAAAGATGTTATGGCGACTCGTGTCCGTCGACAAAGCGTCTTTCGAAGGCTTGCTACTGTTAAAAACAGTCGTAGGAACATGGATGAGGTTGAGCTGGCCCTCTGGTCGCCCCAAAAAGTGCACAAAATCGTTTTAGAAGATCGAAAAGTGAGATTGCGTGAGATACCTCATGTCTTAAAGATATCAAAAGGCAACGTATTTACTATTTTACATGAACATGGTTTGTCCATGAAAATGCTTTGTTCGAAGTGCATGCCGCGTTCGCTGGCTTTTAACGGCAGATTCAAATAGCTGTTTGGCGCTGTTTAGGCGAAATAAAGAGGATTTTTTTCATGCGCCCGACATGTGCCTACGGAGTGTACTCCAGCATCAAATTGACAGCCAGCTGAGTGGCCAGCGGCCAACGGAATCAGAAAACTAACTGTAACTTGTAAACTAATTTTAAAGGTTAAAAATATTCAAAAATCATATGAGTCTGTCAACAGTGTTGCCATATATTTATTAGACCGGAGACTTATTGAGAGAAGCGTTGAACAAAATAAACGAATAGTTTATAAATAATTAGAAAATTAAAAATAAATAAAAAATAATAAAAAGAACAAATATTTAAGGATAAATAATAAAAAAATAATAATAAATAACGGTAAATAATAAATAAATAATAATAAATAAATAATAATAAATAAATAATAATAAATAATAGATAATAATTAGCAAAGCCAAAGAAAGTGAACAATAAAAAACTAATTCGTCCCGATGGTCTTCCTTGCGAGCGTTAAGTCTCCTTGAACTGCATAAATATTAATTTTCGTGCAATTTTGTTAAAATAAATAAACTGCGAACCGTTAATAACTAATAATTAAATAAGAAACAGCAACTAATGTCATAACATTGTAATAGCATAAAATCATATGCACGCGACATTTTGTCTTATTCGGTGTTCCCAAAATTCAAGAGCAAGAAGCAAACCACACTATACGACCGATGCATTAAAACGTAACATTTCACTTACCCCAATTTCTAATTTCTGCTTACCCTGTACGCAACCTGGCCCTGTTAGTGCTGCATATAACAGACCTTCTGTTCTGACAAATGTTAACCATTTTTTTCTAATTGCTAACTAGAATTAGCGTAAATAGCGAAGACACAAGCGCTTCACATGCCTGACGTCGGGACAATACTTTTCTATGCTCTCCCTCCTTCCACTCTTCTTTTATCTTATGTTTTTTTAAATAAATTTTTTCTTTACCAGTCAACCAGCTCTCATGTAAGGCTCGTTCTGACGTGCGAAGACAGCCAACGTCAAAAGGCTTAACACTTTTTAAAAAGAATTTTTTCTTATTATTATTCATTCACCTTTCTTTAGCTATTGATAATAATGATCTCTGTCTGTGGGTGCAGTGCCATTAGTTTACCAATTCTTTACATTCCTTTGCTTTGTATTTCATTACAAAAAACATTCGTTGTTTTATTCTTGTATCTAAAACTATATTCATATCGTTGCCCATGATGATAATCTTATTGATAATGCGGAACACGTTCTTAAATGAAAGTGGAATTGGCAAATAAAGTGATAGTGGTACGGTTGCCAGTGCCAGTGCTAGTGCTAGTGCTATTATTTATTTATTCTATGCAAGAACGACATATACAACGCTAGATAGATATTCTTTACTTCATCATCTTGTGGGATATAAGTACAAGTGTGCAAGAATGCAAATATTAACATCAAACTATTTGTGTCTTTAAGTATTTAAGACTTGTTTGTCTTTACTTTTGTTCTGCTTTCAATTTTTCTTAGTATTGTAATAACTTTATATTTACGACATATTTATATATATATGGCTATCTATTTACATTATAGTTGCAATTGTTAACAAATTTTATCAAATTGTCATCAAGTTATCGTATATCATATAATTATGCATTACTTGACTGAACGTTAGGAGAAATCATTTTCATTAGATTATTGTCCTCAATAAGTTGAGTATGAATAAAACATATAAACTTTTAATTCATTTCTCTGACTAACTATTATGTAACCGAAGGAGTAACGAGCTTTATATTCCAGAAATACCGTTGACGTCTGTCTCAAAGCCGTAAAGCATATAAATCGTAGGATGGGTTACCGCATGGCCAAGTGCATAGGCTTCGCTACTAACAAGTCGATGTTCTCAGAGTGCGGTTCTCAATGCGGGTCGACAATACTTTTTATTAGCTATGTACACATACTTACATAGAGTTATGTTTGCTTACTCGGTTGATCCTCGTTTTATACCTTAAATCTAAGATCGCTTACTGGTACTTGAAGTTTAAAAAATATACGAACTGTTTACCTTTAATTGAAAAATTTTGTAGGTGACCTT
>KK502437.1:736331-768878 GCA_000688735.1 Glossina austeni | reverse complement strand
TATCTATCTATCTATCTATCTATCTATCTATCTATCTATCTATCTATCTATCTATCTATCTATCTATCTATCTCTCTCTATATATATATATATATATATATATATATATCTTTCCATTTTTCAACCTATCTTCTTAACTCTCGATTTTCATGGAGAAAGCATATCATTCTCCTCATCTTTGAACCTAAAAGGCTTGTCAATATATTGTAGGCGGTCTTGCATAGCTTTGTAATTTGCTTGCATTTTTAGCTTTGAAACTCCAAAAATCAAAATCACTTCCAACTCATCCAATTGCTTCTTTAGCTCAACACTCTGCGTTAGATCTCAATAGCGTTAGCTAATAACAATTGTGTTTTGTCCGGCATGCATTCCTTCCCTCGCAAAGCCCACGCAGTGCATAGAAAGCATAGAGGTTTGTCAAAAATCAGCTCTTTTCGACGTACAATGTTGTAAATGTAAATTGTTCTAAACGGGTGCTACGAGTGCTGCGAGTGCTCTCTTGAAGAATTTTTCTTGAAAGTCTTCTCTTCAATATATGACCGGACACATCCACCTTCCTCCTTCCTTCCACCATCCTTTCAGGTATTGTCGCTTGGTTGCTAACGCACAATTGTTGTTGCGCAGCCGCGTTGTTGATACCCTAAACTTTAACTAACTAAAAGGAATATTAATATTATTAGATATAAAACCAAAACAATAGCAGAGAGAAACTTAGCGAATACCTTGAATGCCTTGGTTAATAATGATAAATAACAGATAATCTTAGGTAAAGAGCGAGAAATTGCTTATCCACATCAAAACCAAACCTAGCTAATGTAATAAGCACAAGAACAAACAACAAAATCTTCTTTACAATGTCAATAAATAAACACGTGCACCGAGAGAATCAGAAAATAAACAAAATCACAAAATAACAACAACAAAATCAACGACGACATCGTGGAACGTAAATCAAAATTCAACTAATCAAAACGAACCCTCGACAATGTAATCTAACATTAATGCAATAAATTCTTAATACATTTATAATTAAAAACAAGAAAGCTTTTTTAGCTTGCACAACAACCCAAGCATTCATAACTGAACTGAACTATTCGTATTTAGTTAAGCTACTTCATAACAGATGTCCATGCGATTTTAAAATGTTTAAGTTAAAGTTGTGCTCCTCTCCTCTTTAACGACATTTATTACAAAGATTTGAGAGAATCAGCAAATAAATAAAATCGTAAAATACAACAACAACAACAAAAGCCGCTTGAGTGGCCGAGTAGGTAAGAGTCTTGAGTCTTGACTAGCAACTCAATGATCGCTGGCCCAAATCTGAAGTGCGGTAGAGTTTTTAGTAAAGCCGAAAACCTTAGGTGCTTTAAGACTTTAGCCTTAGACTTTATTCTCTGGCTAAATTTATTATAATAATAATAATAATAATAATAGTAATAATAATACAACATCCAAATCAACGGCGACGCCTCGCAACAATGTAATCTAAACATAAATACAATAAATTTTTAATACATTTATAATTAAAAACAAGAAAGATTTTTTGAGCTTCACAATTGAACACTATTCGTATTTAGTTAAGCTATTCCCTAACAGATGTCCATGCGATGTTAAAACGTTTACGTTAAAGTTGTGTTTCTCTCCCTCTCTCTGGGGTGTTTATATTGAAACTTTTTTTTCACATACTCTCTCTCTCTCTCTCTCGCGGGTTTATATTGAAACTTTTTTTTCACATATTGAAAAGAGAAAACATTAAGGCGCAGTTGTTGTGATTTATGTTAGTCTTTCTTTTTCCCGAATACGAAAATTTTACCTAAGGAATATTTTCTTGCAATATTATTATTATTTTATTTTGAAATTTTTAAACTAAAGTTTTTAGAAAATTTTAAAAGTCAAATAAAATTATTTAATGTTTGTATTTAACCGGTCTGAAAAAGTCACTTTTTCTTTTCTTGTTTTTATTATCGCCATACATATAAAAGATAAATGCTATAAAACTAAAGAAACTTGGTTGCTTAAAAAAGTTCAAAAAACGTTGGAATTATTGAGATTAACTACATTTTCGTTATAATAACATTTTTTCGAAAATCATTTTCTGTTAGCGCTTTACAAGATCTCTGCAAATGTTTACGGGAAAAAAACGCTAGGCCAATAAAGAAATAGTTCGCGTAATATTAGGTTGATTTTGTAAGCGCCTAATGCACTAAATTTCAGTAATTTTAGTAATAGTGCTTAAATGCGTCATAGCAATTTATGATCGAATAAATATTTTAATATGATTTTGGTTCGAATTTAAACGTAAAGAAAACAAGTAAAACAATTAAATTCGGTCGGGACCGAAATTTTTATACCCATCACCTATCATTGTTATCCTAAAAAAAGACAAAAGAAGTAACAGAACATCATTTTCATGCTTTATATAGTATGATGTGGGCGCAACTGATTTCTGTGAATGTTTACCACTAATACTATAAAATCGCGCCAACAAACAGAAGGATAGATGAATAGACCGACATGTTTAGGTGCAGTGCAGATTTGGATCTGGCCGAGAATTTATTTACTTTATAGGGTTTTTCAAGCTGGTTTTTCGCGTTATAAAGATATTGAAAAATCAATTCAATTTTGATATACTATAATATTGAGTAGGCGTGGTAAACTTTGCCATATTTTGTGCAAAAACGCTACAGCATTGTCCATAGAATTTTTGTACTTTCATCTGCTGTAGTTTATGAGTCGTGAGCAAAACCATTTTTTTATTCCTTTTGAAAAATGGATGTGTTCGCAGCTGACGTGATGCTATGGACGTGTTCTTTGGTCGATATGACCCATTTTCAATGTCAATCTACATGCAAGAACTTCCAATGGTTCTGCCACATTTGAAGTCGATAGGTACATTTTTGCGGCCAGGAGAATGTTCACACCAGACATTACATAGTCAGACAGACGGACATGCTTAAAGCGATTTAGAATTTGATGCTGCTCAAGAATATATATACTTTGTGGGGTTTTTGATGCTTCCTTCTGGGCGTTGTAAACGTTTTAACAAAGTGAATATACCTGTCATCCTTCGGGGATGGATATAAAAATCACATAATTTACATGTCTATAGCTAGATAAGCACGTGGTACATTTGAAATATATTGAGTTTTGTGAAATTGGTAAATATTGAAATGAAAACGTCCATTGTTTGACGTAGAAAGAAAGCGAAGGAATTTAAAAAATGAGCATTCAGTGGCACCTACCAAGTTTTCGTCAGGCTGTAAAAAGGAATCATCTAGTATTCTTATTCATCATCAGTATTCTTACTTTTTATTTATAAATGCAGGCTTACCATTGGAATACAGCGAATATTGTAAGGAGCGGGGGTGTTGACGCGCGGGGGGATGAGGCGGAAGAGGCGGCGGCATATATTGTGTCTTTCTACTGCAGCATATAAAACTTTTGGATATTCTTCGTCTTCTTTCATGTGATACCATATTTGTAAAATTTTGGCTCTAACATGGGCTGATATATCGTTGATGTGCATCGATAAATTTTTATAATGGGCATCTCATTAAATTATATAATTCTATCAGAAATTTACTGGAGGAGCTGACTCGCGGAGAAGCTGACGACGACCTTAGAAGACAGCGTTGACGGGCAACCTCTGCGGCTTTAGAATTAGCGTCGACTAGGGCCTCTACTCCATCCGCATATAATGTGCGGGGGTAAACGATTAGCAAGATGCTAAGTGGGGTGAATAGAGTCCGCGCTGCGAAGACGAGCACAGTTTTGTGCGGATCGGTCTTCGATGCGAACTCGTCGCAGTAGCCGCATCCTCAGAGCACGTCTTCCGCTCGCGAATATTGCGCCCGCTGGTTTGTAAAAACCTCGTCGAGGTACACCTGCACAGTCCTGTCGTGTATGCTGAAGACATCACGGAGTGACTCAGCATTCGCCGCTGTTTGCTATTTGCGCCGCCTGCGCTGACGTCGAAGGGCCGTCGTACTTCTCCTCGCTTATCTGCATGCATTCCTGGGCATTTGGCGGCTTTTCGGCTATTGGCGCTGATGGGGAGAGGCCGGGGACGGCTCGAACTGACCATTTGACGTATCAGTCGTTTTACTCGTAACCGTATCATTTTTTTTATCATTTTTTTTATCATTTTGATCCACTACGACCCCTTCCTCGAACCCCAATCCCGCCTTCTGCTCAATTGATTTCGAAAGCGCCTTCGCGGCCCGCATATATCCAAGTTCTTGAGCATACCATAGGTATGCACAAGAACGCATACTGTAGGACCATCCTTTTTCTAGCCCTAACAGACGCCGCCTGACATCTCCTAAAGTGGTTTGCACCTTTTGTGCGGACACTCGACGCTGCAGCTCCACGCTTACTTTTTCGGCCAGTTCCTGGTACTGGCCTTTAATCGATCCCGCTCGGTGACGCCATAATTTCGGATAGTCCCGCAGTAGACGGCTTAGCACTTCGTGAAATTCTTCATCGAAAGCTTTGGACATATTTGTTGGGTGCAGATCTGCTAAAAATAAAATATTAATAATTAAATAAAATCATGTTCAGCTTTTTATAAATTTTGCTGTAGTAAAATTTTTTTTGTTAACAGATATTGAGTTTGATAAACCAAGGGAAAAAAAGAATGGCGAATTTAATATGGCGGCACACTTGCTCAATGTTCTATTGCCGCGAATATGAATTGCAAATTGCCTCTTTGGGATTTCTCGAATAATATGCTTATCGCCACCATTGGCTTCTAAAGTAGCCAGTTCCTCTGGATGAATTTTCTTTTTGTGTATACGGCAGAAGGTACCAGTTGTGAAGGTTCGATCTCAGGAATTGCAAGCGTAAGATTTAATACCGGTATGGAATAGTAAGTTTCTTTTCAAGGTTGATGAACTATAAAAATCTTGACCACAATAATCACATTTGTGTTGTTTCTTACCACTATGCACTAACATGTGCCCTTTCAAGGCATAGCGAGTATTTAATTGTTGGCCACAGATATTGCAAATATGTTCATGTGAATCATGAATCTCACCATGTACCTAGAAAAAGTAAATTAGCTGAAAATTCCCAAGTTAACATAAAATTGTTACTTTCAATCGGGCTGGATTCTTAAAACGCTTCTTGCATATTCCACATTCAAAAGGCGCATGCCTTTGCATATAAATTTTCAAACTGTTTTTATTGCGTAAACATATTTCGCTTACTTTAGAGACAAAATGATTTTCATCGCGTTCAGTATCAGGCTTTTTACGTGTGTGAGTTAGAAGATGTCTTTTCAAATTAAAACATGTCGTCATAGTTTTGTTACATTTAGGACATTTCCATTTTTCGCGTCTACCCTTGCCATGGATAGATTCCATATGTATTTTATAAGCTTGAAATGTTTCGAACTGCTGTTCGCAATCATTGCACGACAAATTTAATCTAATGTCCCCTGCATTACTGCGCAATTCGCCTAATTCTTCGTAATTGGCTTTCCCGACTTTTGTGTCGAAATTAGGGTCTGTAAGATCAGTTTTCAAAAAGTTTAGTTTTGTAGTCCAGTTTTGGTATGTTGCGTTGTCATTTACCTCTTGACTTTCTTTTTCCATGCATTAGCTTCAGATGTTCCTGATAATAATCAAAAGACTCAAATTCTTTAGCACATTCATTGCATTCCTTTTGGCTGTCAATGTAATCAAATTTTTCGTCTTTTATACTATGGTCCGAATCAAGACAGGAGCCATCTTTTTGGTTCGCATTAGATTCATAAACGTGTTCTTCTCCCTCCAGCTCTTTAATTCCTTCAATATTTTCCTCCTCTTCCTCTTCGAACTCGTCTTTAATATGTATGGATGTTTCAGATATTCTGCTGCATGTTGGGCTTTGCTCGCCAGTCGTTATAGTACATTTTTGAGGCGTAAAATCATCATTTGCATCAATATAAAGTTGACTTTGTTTAGCATTATATATCAAATGATTGAACATTTCCTGTACTTTAATAACACGTTCGCTAAAGTCAACGATGTCATTGATTAGACGTAGACATTGGGAACATAATACTTTCGAGAAATCATCTTCCGGGGATATCTAAACGAGAATACAAGATAATTTATAATTCGGTCGGTTACGCTAAAAATTGCCTTTACTTTCACCGAAAAACATTTTTCAATGACTTGGACTACAGTCATGTATGAATTTGTGTTGAAAGCTTTATGATAGAAAACATTAGTATAATTGTCCGGTTTTCGATTTGCACATAAACGGCAACATAATCGCCATTCACTCATTTCGTCACTATATAGAGGTTACTATGCCTTTCTCAAAACTTGATAAAATTTTTCCAGAAACAAATTTTCTTATTGTAGAAATAAACATACAGCTGATAGAAGATGAATGTCAACAGACATTGTTGCCAAACCAAAATTTATCAAATGTTTTCATTTTAAAATACAGAGTTAATAGAAAAAAAATAGTAAAATGACATCCATAAACTCCCAAGGTATAATAAAAAAAAATGGGCAGCCGTGCAGCCATATTGTTTTACAGGAAAGTGTAAACAAAAATGTATGGTTTTAGAACCAAAACTTAAGAAATCATCATCATCATGCTAAAAAAACTAACAATAAGTGAAAGGAAAAGTGAACAAGTCGTTTATAGATTAGTGATACAGAGGTTTGATTATGCATGTAATGTATATATGTATATATATTAGATATAGTTTTACATATTCATTGATCCATAATTTGGAAACTACCATATATCACATCTAATAAAATAATTTGATGAATGTATTTCAACCTTAAAAAAAATTCTATTTTATTATTTATTTGTTTTTCATTTCTTACAAAATAAATAGTATAAACCAAAATTGCAATTCACATATACAAAAATTATGTACCCTAGTCTAAGATAAATGCAAATTAGATAAATAACTTTAAAGTTTAAAAGAAGCGATCATCATTTCTTTTTCTGATTTTTCTCTTTTTGGTTTTCTTGTATATATACATGCAAAACCATATTATTTGTCAATTCCCATAAGGTTTTGCAGAAAGTCGGCAAAGTCGAAGTCCCAGATATAAGAATAACGCCTCATTATGATTTGCTTTCAAGGAGGGAGTTTTGACGGCATTGTCAAAGGACACTCACACGGAAACCAGTAGAAGTCATCAGCAGATTGCAAGATGTGGGTTTTGCAATCTTCCAGCTAGTGCAAATAGGCCGAACACAGATAGAAGGGTAAGCGGCTTAAGCAGCAGAAAAACATTTGGAAATCCATCAAGCATATTAAATAGTCTGCAAATTTTGTCTCGAGAAGTTTGTATGTTTATCCGAGGCGGAAAATAAACTGACGCAATAACTATGTTTGGATGAATATTTGAAGGTCTAATTATCCACCGTCTGCGAACGATATGCATCACCCCAGCATTTGGTGGCAGCATAATTGGATTATTCTAAGTTTGAGTAAATGACTGCTGCTGCCAAGAACACTAACTATGAGGCATAAAAATGAATTTTTAATCAAGCGTTGTTGTCCAACAATGAATAGAGTATCTAACTATATGTTAAATATAGTTACATAGCTATGTATTTTAAATGAAGACGTGCGGTATAGTGTTGTTGTTATATTAACATACGACACCACTTATAATAGTAATAAAAGAGAAAAATTCATAGATAGTCAAATAATTCGAATATATTTCACATCCATTGAGCATTATATAGCATTATCTGGTCTGATTTATCATATATTGTTTCGCGTATGCTTTGAAGCTTATATTTCTCTTCTTATTCATATATGTGTAACGGTTTTGTCGCGCTTCACAAAGCCCTATAGAAAGTACAATGGCACATATCATGGTAATTAAAATTTAAACAGCCAAGTGTTTAAGACTTCATTTATTTTATACTTTTTACGAGTTCTCTTAACATCTTAATCACTTCATAATTTATCTTAAACTTTAATATTTTACGTTGTCATTATTAAAAATATATCCTTACCGTAGCTTAATGTTCCAATTTTCTTCTTTTTTTCTTTTGTTAAAAGTTACATAGGGAACTTATAAATACATTTATAAGTTGCAGAGAGTATCTCGGTATATACACTGAGTGATCCGACTGAAAAAGATCAAAATAACGTTCATAAACTCAATTGAAATTAAACAATTATGTGGCGAACGATCCAAACTCCAAAGAAATTCTTCTTCATTTTTAAACGAAACTTAAAATGGCAATTCCTTTATAATTTATAATTACTTTACTGTGACAGATCACAGTTTCAAAAGTATTGCTTTTACATACGCATTTAACATGTTGCAGGGAGTATTTGAGTTTAAGTCCTCCGCAATGCGATAACGGAATGGAACAAAACAACTTTCCTTTTTTTAAAAACAAGTACGTTATTCCTATTCTCGGTATAGGACTTCAACTTTGTTGACTTTCGACGAGATTTTGTAGGAATTGGCAAACCCTGTGTATGTAGAAAACAAATAAAGCGAAAAAAAAACATAGGGAAAGCACTAAGAACGGTTCGTTGTCAACTGGAAATGTATTTATCTAATTCATGTTAGTAATGTAGCAATTTAAGTAATTTTTATGTTATGTGATTTGAAATTTTGGGTTATATTCTATATAATAAATATTTGTCAAATCGTAGCGTTCAAGTGACCGTTTTGCTTTATGTAATCGCGTTAGTGAGTGCCACATCTTTGCCTATGATCCAAGATGAATTTTATTTTTAATTTTTTATTTCATTAATCAATCAAAAATCTAATTTGGTTTTACATCAATTTTCTATCGCTGTTTCTGATATATGTTTTGTTTACATTTGTAGTGGTTCCTTTACATTTGGTTCTAAAACCATACGTCTTCGTTTACATATACATCGTTTTATTTACTATCTCTTATGAAGTAATATGGTCGCGCGGCTTGTTGTTGTCTTTCTCATTTGGGATTTATTTAGCAGAAAAACCAAATACGACATCATTGTGTCGAAGCTTGATCGGTTGTCGCTGCAAATCTTTGCTTAAGAGTTTTTATATGGTAACATAGTCTGCAGTGAGTGTAGTTTAAACATGTTGGTAACAATAAAAGAAATTTCCAGATTTTCAGTAGTCGTTGGCGCGAAAGCACATCATTTACCTGCTAACAAAAAGGACAGTAACGAAAACTATCTCTTTTAAAAAAATTGAAGTCATTTGAAATTATAATTTTAATTCGTCTGAAGAGAATAAAAAAAGCTGATAGGTACGTATAAAAAAATAGTACTTTCACACAATTTTGATGCACATGTAAATAAAAACGAAGTCCAAATAAATGAAAAGTTTGTTCATGTGTCTCCTGAAATAAAAACTTTTAGGCAAATCCAATATGGCCGATATTGCATATCTGGGGGATGGTCCTCACGAATTAAAGGCATATAAGATGCCATCCACATGACCAAATGTTTATCCGGGAATCTAAGACATTTTGAAACGCGCGGCCCCAACTCGGTCAAAACGTAATTTTTCGTTCCAAACTTGCCATAATTCGCATGAGTCTACCTTAACTTATCACAATTTATCGCAAAGTCACCTTTAAAAGGTTTTACAATTTTTTATATTGAAAACATTGTGGAAAACTTAAAAATAATGATACAAATTATTTGAGAAATTAGTTCGTGGAATTTTAGATTTTGCTGTGTAGAACTAAGGTTAAGAATATTAAAGTAACTGCACTTTTTACCGTTTTCTATAAAATGATATGTAGCTCGAATGATAAAGTTAGTATTAACACATAATTAAATTCCACAAAGAATACTTTGTCTTATAATTTTTCGTGCGTGCGATGAATAAATAAACTGAATGAGGAATCTCTATGAACGGTAGGTACACTTGATCAGTATGATATCGCGACTTCCTGCTGTGTGCCAAATGAAAATACGATTTTAGTTTGACAGTATAGACAATAAACGTTTAGAGGGGACTCATTATAGCAGTAGCATGTAATCTAATTTCAGTGGTTGTTGTTAAATTTGCTTTTTAAAGAATACTTTCTTTCAATATTTATCTCTCTGTTCGAAAATAACTAATCGTGGAAAACTTTTCAGACCCATTTGGCGAGTGATTCAAAGCACGAAATTGCAATGATTCCCGTACTCAAAAATTTGAAGAATTCTGTTATTTTCCCTAATGTACTTACGGGTTACACGTTTTCAATGTTAAACGATTAGGGCTACTTATCATGGATACAATGCAATAACGGTAGTGGTGATCTCCAACAATACTCCTGTTCTTTATAACAACTCACGATGTCTGTATTTAACAAACTTTTTCTATCTCAGCATTTGAATAAAAGTGCAGTCGTTTGTCGTATTATTTACGAAATCACAAGCTCGCAATGGATGATTTATCCAAAATCTATTCGAAAAGAATAGCAAATGATGAGATGAATGCCCATCACGGTTGTCCTAAAAAGACAAAGAAGGCAAAAGAACTAAACTTCCATGCTGCATAATACGGAGCGGGCTCGGCTGTTTTTTTCCATTTTCAAAATAAAAGTTTGTAGCATCGATGTTTGGTTGTTTTACTAGCGTCTTTCGAAAACCTTACCAGGGATACTATACAGATGGACCTGCTTAAGTGCCCTTCGAATTTGAAACTGGCCAAGACTACTATTTATTATATATTTATTATTATTATATATATACTATTATTTTATTATATATTTATAGGATTTTGAAAAAAAAAACTTAAATTTTTGATACTATAACATTAGGTAGGCGCGGCGATTTTTTTTTCATTTTCGTACATCGCTTATATAATGTGCCTTCAAATTTCTGTACATTTATCTGCTGTAGGGTATGACTAATGAGCAAAAAACCAATTTTTTATTCTTTTTGAAAAAGGTGTTCTCTGTTAGCATGATATTACTTTGTGAGGTCCCTGAAACTTCCAAGCGTTTTGACAAAATGAATATACTCACCGTCCTTCGGAGATGAGTATAATTAACAGATCTAGTCGATAGCCATACTCAAATTGTTTCTTTTTGATGTGAATTTATATCGCTCAACAAATTTGGATCTGCCATTTAGTGCGAAATAATGCGCATGATCTCTTATCTCTACTTCAATTGTAACGAATTTATATTTTCATAATCTGTTTGTACGTTTATCTAATAGGATGGCCTCTAAAAGTAAAAGTGAAGTTGCTTTAGTCGCCGAAAAGGAATGCACTAACTCTGATTATAGGAACACTTTTCTAGACGGTTTACGTAAAATGCGTGACAGTCAAAAGGTAAGTGGGGAACTATGTAACAACGCCTCGATCAAACTAACACGTCTTTACTCTATCCCATAGCTCTGTGATTTTTGTTTGGATGTACAAGGTGAAACTATCTATGTTCACAAGGTCGCGCTCGCACTTGCTTCGGACTATTTCGCATCGATGTTTGAGAGTAAGTCCGTCCAAGAAATTATCAAAAAAAAAGCACATTAAACGTATAATTCTTTCAAATTTTTGTAGCTGATATGAAAGAGAGACGAGAAGGAGTTATTAAAGTAGAAGACGTAGACGTACCTACCATAAAAACCCTAGTTGAGTACATGTACAGTGGCATTATTAATCTCACTGAGGAGAACGTTGAAAATTTGCTTTCTATAGCAGATTTATATCAGATCCTATGGGTGAAAGAGCAATGTGCTCAATTCCTCAAACCCATCGTAAATCAAAAAAATTGTTTTCGAATACGAAAATTTGCTGGTAGATATACGATGAAATTGCGGCAGATATGGTCAGCGTATAAATATTTACTGTTTTTCAGACATGCGTTCTTGTAAAGAGTTGTTCGATTTCAGCCACAAATATATTTTAGACAACTTGCATGACTTAACTGATGAGAAAGATTTGTTGGTGTTGCCATTCGAAGAGGTATTTAAGCAATTGAATAATGAAACTTGAAACGTAGCTGAATGCACACAAAGTTCTAGTTGAAAAGTATAAGCGTGATCTCAGCTGCCTTGATAAAAAGTAGAATAATCAGTTTTAGAAAAATAATTACTGGAACCGGTTAGTACTGACTGTGAAGCAGTTAATGTCAAAAACCTGCACGGGATTACGAATATATTTATGTGAACATGTCTTACTATCTAAGCAAGAAGCAGAACGGTAATCGAGGAGTAGAATACATTTACTTAGTTTCGATTCCAACGATCTTAGCATGAATGTCTCGGTTCATAAGCCTATTTTCGTATGCCCACTTAACATTCCACCAATGCAATGATCGACTCTCCACCAACTCGTTTCAAATAAACATAAATTTGTTTCTCTTTCACTTTCTCCACAGTTTCTGTGATAATGTCATCATCATGTTATTGCAGTTATTCCGTTATGTAACTTTCCGGACTCAAGTGCGCGCCACTGCGTTCTGTTTTATACATTTTGTTATTTTAATAGGATAGGAATGCATTAGGATCCATAGGTTGAATGTGCTTGCAAAAGTAGCTTAGCAAACCCCAAGACACGTTTCGGTACGCACTTCGGTTTTCCTGAAAAAGCCCTGTTTCACTCTTCTCCCCTCAACTTCTCTCTTCAACTTCTTGGGGTGTTATTAGGAGAATCTATCAGTGGCTCCTAGTTTGACTTTGTCATTTATTCTTTAGCTTAACGGAAAACATTTTATACGTACATGGGGATGTACTATGCATTCGTATTATTTATTTGTCAAATTAGGTGGAAGCAGACCCACATCCACTTTTTTCCAAATGAGGTAAGAAATACACATAAGGGTAATGTTTCGATTTTCCGAGAATTATTAAGCTCATCCATTAGCACTCTAGTCATGTTATGAACTTAAGTTAGTGTAGTCGATTGTATCTTCTTTCTTTAACTTCATGTCAACTTAAAATGTGAATTTTTAAAATATTGTTTTCAGATCCAGAATTTGATAAAAGACGAACAAAAAAAAAATTCGGTGAGATTTGTAGAGACTGCTTATAAAGCTTCAATAAATTGGATAAAACACGATCTAGAAGAACGAAAAGTTCATTTGAGAGAGTTAATGAGTCATATTCATTTACCTTGTGTCAGCATTGAATTTTTAAGAAATCGCGTAGTAGGTGAACCAATGGTTATAGAAGATCAAAAATGCAGTAAATCCTTAATTGAGGCTTTAAGTAAAAGATGTTCAACAGAAAGATGTTCAACAGAAAGATGTTCAACAGAAAGACGTGCAACAGAAACAAAGAGGGAGAATGAAAAGGTTTTTTTGTATCTCGCCGGTGGTTACATTTATAACGATGGTTACGGTGACAGATTTCGACGAAGTGTAATGGAAGACAAGAAAACTGCATCTAATAAATTCGAAGTTTATGATGTCACCAAAAACAAACTGGTTACTCTCTCAAATATGGCGAAATCTAGGTATGATAACTCTGCAATTTCCTTGAACGGCGTTATATATTCTATAGGTGGACGCGACTCAAATGATGCAGAATTGACTACCGCAGAGTGTTATTATCCGTTTAATAGAAAATGGAATAGTATTGCACCTATGAATGTTGCTCGAAGTAATTTTGGGATTTGTGCTTACCATCAAGTGTTTTATGTTATCGGTGGAAACTGCACTCAATGTGTCGAAAAATACGATCCTCTAAGTAATCGATGGGAACGTTGTTCAAATATACCATTAAGTTCACAACAGTGCACTCGTGCCGCACTAGCGGAACATAGCATTTATGTTTTCACCAATAGTTCGTGTTCTCGTTTCGACCCAAGGGAGGGATACTGGACTACTTTAAAGGCGATGGGAACGCGATCTGGAAAATTTGAGGTTTTATCGAATAATCGTTCATTGTTTTGCATTGGCAGCGAATACGCACGCTTTGACGTACAAGTGAATAAATGGCAGTTGATGGAGCCTCCACCGCTTTTGCGAACGGGCAATTTTACGGCGATGATAGCAGCAGACGACATTTATTTGTTAGACGGAACAGTAAAACGTTATAGTATCCCCAATAATAAGTGGACTACGATCGATCAATTTGCTTACCGCGGCGGAGCTGGTGCAGTGCTGCCAGGATTTTTTGATTTTAATTATACAGAATGTTATTAGAGGAATAAATGTTAGTTCCTTTGCCTTCAGATGCCTTTTGTGCTTTCTAATTGTATTCGTTAGAGAAAAAAGTAAAACAACAATAATAAAGAAAATTTTGAACATATTTAACATACATGGATAATGGGTTTCAATGCACACTATATATATCGCGCGTAATTTTTACGCGTTACGGTGAATATCGTGCGAAGAACGATCAACAAATTATTTGAATTGTGTACAACTTAGCACAAATCCTTGAGTAACGATGTATTGTTCGTTTTCCCTAAAAGAAGAACACAAACTAAAGCCACTCTCTCTAGGAGTAATTTATCCAGATAATTTCAGATCAACGGAAATCTTCTACTAAAGCATTAACCGTTCGTCGTACCTTTTCCACTCATATGGATGATTTTTTTATCGTTTGTTAGAGATTGTATCCGTCAAAGCAGATCAGAGATGTAATTATTTCCTTACAGCGTTTCGTACGCCGTATGCAGGAAAACAAAAGGTCTAACAACTCAAGCAATGTCATACAATATTCTGCAGATATTTTTAGCGGGAGAGCAATGTCTCACTCTGCCTCGATTAAGCCGCTTTGCTTGCATCCTGCCAGATACATATTGGGGAACAGAATTGTTCATATTTATGCAAAATTGTTGAAATCGCTTCATCTTGCACGAGCAATCTGTACTTTGGATGTTACGAAGTGAAATCACGCGGAGCAAGCATTGACATACGAACTGGAACGAAATAGGAGAAATCTCAGCTAATATGCTCATGACATTAAAGGCTTTTAGGCGAATAAACGTAATGGGCATACATAACATCGTTGATTCTTGCCTTAGTAAGTGGCCAGATTATCCATGAATTACATTCTCATGCACTGATATTAAAAGCCTAAGGAGGATAAGCCGAAGACGTAAAGTCCGCAAAGCCAGCGAAACATTAAAACATTCGTTCATTAAGGAATTTGGGAATACAGGCTAATCTAAGGCATGTTGAAATATAGTGTTAAGGGTGCCACATAACCGTTTGCTAAAGAAATGCAGAATATACAAGTGGTTGTCATTAGTAATGCCGACACCCATTAGAGGGAAACAGTCCTGACTTTTTAGTCGAAATAATGAAATGAGTGGGAATTCGTTTGCTGTGCCTTTGCCAAACAACACGATGTTTAAAGAGAAGAAAGTGCAAAGGCTTATAAGCTTTAAAATTACACGCAACAGAAAAGTGCGGGTTGTCAACCCGTACTCCTATTCACTTTTCCAACTAAGGTATTTCAAACTTTAAGCTAAGGAGCATTTCAAACTTTACGGCTTTATTTCGCATAATTGTTTTACAAAAGTCGATTTTGCAAAATCGCAGATTTGAGAACGAAGTTTGAAAATATAGGATCGAGATAATACTCTGCACTTAAGTACTGAGGAGAAAGCAGGCGTTTTTTTAATCAATTTGAATGCAGAATGTATTAGTAGAGAAGTCAGGACCACAAAATGACGGACTCAATGCTTTGCTTATTGCAGCTCCAAACAATAACGACAGATTCACTAAGACTTAAGACCGAAGCGCTATTTTTCGATGCATTATCCCTAATTTTCGACTTATGAGAACTTCGTTCAATTGGGAATTGATGAATGGCGGGACCAAATCATGTAGAGATTCGTGCGATGGATTTTAATTTGAGTGAGAGATATGCGAGCAGCCAAATTTTTGTCCCCAAATACTCTCTTAAATGTTACTGACATCGGACCGCAGGATTCGTTAAAGTAGTAAAATGAACTTTTATGCTGCTTCGGCGAGCAAATTCTACATGCTCATAGATCAAATGGAAGGGATCAAGAATTTGAAGAGAAATTTCGCTGCACTATGCATCAGAGCGTCTTCCACTGCCGACATAAATGGGAAATAAATACTAAATTTTTACTAATTTATATAGAGTCGGCGACGAAGCCTACTTAATTTTTTAGTATGACGTAATTTCATTTTTCTTTTTCAACACTTATATGAGGCGTAGATGCAAGGTTCAAAAATTCGAAATGCACTTTCAGCATTTCCATCCTTTCGTTTGACTGTCCGCCCGTCTGCATAATCATATAGCATTTGTGGTAAACCATCTCCCACTTGTAAAAACAAAGGTATCGCTTACAAACTTGTAAAAGAATTTGGAAATTGTCCATAGTTTTTAAACAAACACGCCTGCAACGCCCGCACGTCTATGTAAAAAAAACTGCGAACATCTTTGTTTGACGCGTTTTTTGCTTGTTACTCATAAACTACAATACATAAATCATATAAATTTTCGCTTTTATTCTAAAAATAGAAAAAATCAACCTTACGCCCTCAATATTATAGGGTATGAAAATTTAGTCCTTTTCCTTTTTGTTGGGATCGCGGTGATGGGTATAAACGATTCGCTCACGACCGAATATAATTTTCTTACTTGAATCATTCCACTATCGAAAGCTAAAGTGTAAAAGCGCTACAGTTGTTTACTTAAAGTTCTACATATTTAGATTAGTATGCGTTGTTTTTATGAAAATCCTACTAGGTTTTAATTTCAACTTGACTGTGCTACACGCATATAAAAGAACAGCATCCAAGCAGCCGGTAAATACTTTTATAACATTTTCACAATTTTTTAAATAAATTTATACTGCGGAAATCTGACGATTTGACTATTATGTCTTCTCCTTCCAACCTCGTACAACTTCGATCTCAAAAACTATGTGAATTATGTCAAAAATATAGAGAACATGAGACAAGCATGACGAATTCATCTTTCACGCCAACTTTTAGCGAAGACAAGCATAAGGTAATTGGTTTTCTTTTGAATTTTATGTCTAGTTACGCTATATATTTCATTGTAGCAGATTATACGACCACAAGAAGTAGGTCGTTGCTATGCAGATTCTGATATATTAAGCAGAGTTATAAGATCTCTGAAACAAGTGCCATTCACTAGTGAATTCGTCATTGAGCCAAGAAAATGTTCAAATAAACCGATAAGGAATAGTGAGTACGACGAAAGCCTTCAATTTACCGGAAGTGGAAAACCGGGAAAGAATGCTCTTGACGAAAGGATGGCAAGCGAGTTTGTAATTAGGCCAAGGAAATGTACAATGAAGCGATCACCTCCTTTGATAATCAAGAAAACATCAAAAAATAATGAATGGATTTAAACACAGATAATATACTTATTGCAATTATAAATTCTTATTTATGCGTTAGAGGCGTGGTCCTTGTTAATATTGATAGCTGTCTTGACCATATTAATGCTTTTGTCTTTAAAGCTTCTTTAGGAGTAACCCCGTTGTGAATTGTGCGGAAGTGAGATACCTTTGTTAGTTTCGTGGACGCAAGAATTTTCCATAATGTGTCAGCAAAAACTTTTTTCCCTGGGAATTCCTGACGGAATGCCAAAATGTGTTAGATTCATTTCACCAAGACGGACATTGGGTGGGCAAGGCGATGGATACTTAATGGATGCTGTGGATACTTAAATATATGCTAAATAACTTCCTCGAATAATATTATTCTGTTACCTTTTCTTCGTTCCACCTCAAAATATTTTTAAAAGTACCCTTTTTTAGCCTAACACAGTTACTTTTTCAAGCTTGCCATACATCCTTCTCTTATTAAAGGACAGCACCACTGCATAGTCTTTAGAAAAAAAGACATTTTTTTGTTGGCTTAGTAGTTGACTTATTACTTTAAAAAAAAAATGTTCCTTGAATATTTGAGCTTTTCTTCAAACCACGTGAACCACCTTGAGAAGTTTATATCGCCTTTTAAGCAAAATAATAAATATTTGAGTTCAAATATTATTTAATAGTATTTGCACAGTCTCTTAGGTATTTCTCTAAGTATGTAGCATGTGCATTAAATACTTTCTTGTTTAGATTGGAAATCGCGCCACCTCCACTGCTTGCCGCATTTGCTGAAAAGTCCTTGAATTAAAAATAATTCGCAACACCGGCATTGGTGTTGCCCGCCATCTAGATAAAATAATGTTAATACACAATTAAAAAATAATCTAGACTATTTGAATTTAATAATTTATCTTTAATATTATATTTGGAATTGTTATCAACTAATTATTTTCTGAGATCTTCCGATCTTTAATAAACGATTTGTAGTTGAATTACCTATAGCAGCGGTTTTATCAAATATGCTTTCACTTCTTATCAATAGCTTGGCAACGCTTCTTTTCCGACGTGGTATTATTTACCCACCATTTATTTGCTAAAGAAGAAGCATTCCGGCAGAAAATTTAACTGGTTTCTTGAAGGTTAAAGCAAAACAAAAGAACCAAAAAATTAGTTAAAAATGAGCTTAAACGATTCAGTGGAGTCAAACGGTATAAATTTATCCAAGAGATATGACAAAGAGCTAAAGAAATATTTCTTTTTTCATTGCAGTCGTTCGTGAAGCTACGGAAAATTCAATACTTAACAATAATGTGTCTTTAAGCAAACTAAATCTGAGTGAGATCGAGCACCCGGTAAATAAAACCAAAGAAAGCTATAGATCTATAGCAAACCATTCGGCTTTTAGTTTAAATGCATCTGTGAACGGGGAGATATCGGAGAGCATTGCTCAAAGTTCAGTACCAATGCAAGAAAATACTTCTGCATGCGAAGAAGAAAGTATAATAGCTGTAGAAGATGATGACGATGAAGAGAAAAGTACTTTGCAAAAAGACATTGGAGATGAGGAAACACTTTCCTATTCGAAGTCATTAACGCAAATAAACGGTGAAAACACGAACGATAAGTGCAGAGAACAAAATGAAAAAAACATTGAGAATGATTTCAGCTTTACTCGAAATTCTAATGCTAATACACATCGAATAGATGAAAGTACTCACAAGTCTATTAGCATTTCTACTAACGTAGGAAAAAAGGAGAAGGCTAAAGAACACAAGACTGTTGAAATTCTTCCAGCTAACATGGACGTCGACATGCAAAATGAGGATAAAGTGTCCGACGAGGAAGCAACTTCTTTAACGGTAAATGCAGACGGCAGTATGCAGGCAAAAGAATTTTGCAATGTTTCTAAAATTATTGCCAATGTCTGCGACGACATTGATATGCAAGACAATGATCTCCTGTTTCAAGAAGACTCCGCCTTATTCCAACATCCTTTGCTAGAGTTAGGAAGACGATTGTGGACTTCCACAGCTCAAGAACAACATTACACTAAAGGTTGCCTCTGGTCACCTGATGGTACTTGTCTCCTACTTCCAGTGAATTTAGATGGTAATGGTTGGATCAATATTATTGCAAAACATTATTGTAATTGTTCCTTTTTTTTGAAGGCATGCATATTTTAGAATTGCCGCAAGATTTATATAATATTGAGCAGTTAGATTCTAAGAGACCTTTAAGTTCTTTACCTTCGGCGATTCATATTAAAGAAGGTGGAACGGTATACGACTGTGTATGGTATCCATTTATGAACAGCTCTGATCCTGCCACTTGCTGGTAAATCGAACAACTGTTAAGTTGATTAAATAATTGCTATTTATTTATACAAAATAGCTGGCTAGCGAGTCGCCAACATGAGCCGATTCATATGTGGGATGCGTTTACCGGCGAACTGCGGTGTACATATCGAGGATATGACGAAGTTGACGAAGTCGAGCCCGCCATTTCTCTTCTTTTCAGTAAAGACGGCCAGAAAGTTATGGGCGGTTATAAAAAATCCATTAAAATTTTTGATACTAACATGTAGGTGTTAAAATACTCTATATTCTCTTTTATAAAACTAATGCGCAATATCCACTGTAGCCCTGGACGTAAATGCAGTAGTATCACAGTAAAGCAAACAGTGTCTTGTTTCGCCGTAACGGCTGAAAATAATCACTGTGTTTCTACTGGGTCTTGGAATGCTCATATATATCACTACGATTTGCGAGCACCAAAGCTAGGTCCTCTATTTACTTTGGGTGGTCATACAGGCGGTATTACATGGTTGCGTTATTTTCTAATAAACGGTAGCAATTGGTATTTATTTAGCGGTGCTCGCAAAGATAATAATATACTTCAATGGGATATGCGTAACTATAAGCAACCTGTGAGCGTTTTTGAACGTAATGTTAATACAAACCAACGCATATATTTCGACTTGAAACGCGAATGGCTAGTAAGCGGCAACACAAATGGTTCACTAACGGTATGGAATTTGGAAGATTCCACAAAAACGGCTCAGGTATGTTGAGTTTGTCTCCGTTAAATTTTAAATACAGGAATTTATTTATATTTATTTACTTTATAGCTACCTATACACGTCGATTGCTGTAATGGTGCCAACTTCCATCCGTCTCTTCCCATTCTAGCCACTAGCTCTGGTCAGTATCACTTTGTAGACGTCACCCAGGATGAAAAAGAGACTAAGAAGCAAGTTAAGGAAACGGAAAAATTTGTAGATTATGAAAATTCCGTTGTATTGCTGTGGGTTGGAAATGTGCCACCACCAAAGTAACCGCAAATATCTTCCGTAACTTTCTACACCTTTAGATTTGTTAATATAACATGCGCCATTTATTAAATACTAAAGTAATACAAAAATTATTTCTTCGCTTATAATTATTTTGAAAATACATTCAATGGAATTTTTTAAAATCTTTTTAAGAATTCTTCTGCACAAGTACGTGCACGAGCATTCACTGCCAATTTCATTTCGCTAATTTCTTTATCGATCTCTTCCATGAAACTAATGACAAAATCCACCAATTTGTGTTTATACATCTGCTCTGTGTGGAAATTCGTTATCAAAAAGCTTATATCATAACTATCAATGGGTTTTCGTCTTAGAATAATAAAAGATTCTGCCCGACGCATCATAAACCGGGTAAATTTATGGCATAATATTTTCTCAATTTCATCGGCTTGCTTAACGGCGATACTAACACGTACCGAATTGATCGAGGGTTCAATGAGGACCCGTTCGCGTTCATTACGTGATATCACTATTGGTGTTAGAATCAATTCTTTGCTGGAGCACACCTCTACTTCTGGTTTGTTGTGACGCTCTACTACTTGGGAAGGAAAGTCCTGCAAGCACATTGCCGCTGTTAGCGAGTGACGTACGGCAGTTAAATATAATTTAAGGGTAGCAGCCATTGTTTCTTAAATATTTATTTAGTTATAAGAAATTATATGATTCACTTGACTTTTTCTGGCAGAAAACAGAACGGAAAATTGCACCAAACACCACCCAAAACATCAAATGACGTGTGGCAGAGAAGTTTTCAATTAATAATAAAATTATACAAATGTTCTCATTCCACATTGTTCCACTAACAAATACGCGAAAAGTTGCATGGAACAAATCATTTAGTTTCTTCAGAAAATTTGGGGCACTAGTAAGGACGAAAATTTTAAATATTACAACAACAACAAACAAGGATTTTCATTACTAAAGTATTTATAGAAAAGCGCCTGAATGGTAAATTGAATCTAAAATTTTTTTGAAGTTTTCTTTCGATTGTCCGGGCATATATTTTGGTAAAGACTATAAAAATTTTGCAGCTCGTGTTCACATTTCGTCTGTTCGGTTATTTTCGATAAACAGAGATTATGAGACTGATATGTGTTTACAGTTCAAATTCATTCTATTTATTATCATGTTGTATGACTATAAGAGAATGTATTCACATCGTGAAAGCATATTTTTTTTAAATCTAATTCCCTTCCTTTTTTTACACCCAGTGGAAACAGTTCTTTCTTTTCCTTTCCACCATCTAGCGAAACCGTAGCCAAAAAAACTGGCTCGGAAAAATTAGCAAGAAAAGAAGATCCAACAGGTTTTGACGCTAATCTGGCGACACATATCTTACAAATTAATCAATTCGGAAAGATCATTAAACATGTCCTCGCGACGAAGCTAATTCCCTTAGTTTATCAAATCGACTGAAAAGTATCACGAAAACAGAAACTTTATGAACTTAACCATAATGCTATCAGTACGTTAGGTGGATGCAAAGATATAAACTGAGTCAGCCTATTTATTTTTCTTCTGCGAGTCAGCAAACCATGTGATTCGCTGAGTTGGGTTTCTTTGTTTGGACCTTAATTGATATATGATTTGATTATGAATATATGCACTTGTATGGATGAAAGTTATGCGGGTTATAACGTTCGTCATGTAACTAGGAACAATATTATCTTTCCCAAGTTATAAATTAAACTTTTTTTTACGTATCTCGATTTCTGAAAGTGAGATGTTCATGAATTTTTGTTTTTTTCTTCAAAGGATTGCAGGATAGAATAGTGTAAAGTGGATTTTGTAGTGGATTTTGTAGTGTATGGAAGTATCTTATGAAAGATCTGGAAGTTGCGAAAGTAAAAAGAGTGAGAGAAGGTGTAAATTCGTAACTTGGCTGTGAATATTTATAAGTATTGTTGGCAAGCTTTAAAAAAAGAGAAAATGGCGGTCTAAGCCACTAAATAGTGTGAATGCAAAATATCAAAACCGCTGCGATCATGAAGACCACATATACACAAATTGCGAAGTGTGGAATGGCGAATAGAAGTGGCGACATTCGGACAGACAAATAGAATAGGATGAGAAGATTGCAAAGCGCGACATGTATATAAAGATCTACTCACTATGTTCATTTTGAACAGGTGATCGTTAAATCTCGTGTGATTAAACAATCGCCTGTTAATAAAGCAAATTATGTCTTGTCCGGGAACGCAGTTGGTAAGCCAAATTGCTATATTTATTTGCGCGAAGAAAGAGTATCAGTGACGACCATAAACTGAATTATTCCGTCAAGCAAAAGTTGAGTATTGCCTTAAAATCACGAGAAGTCAGAGTGCGATCATTAAAGTGTAATGATCTGGAAGATGCAATATTATCTGCAGTGGTATTGCTCTGAATACCCATGTGACTAGGCGCCAAGAGAAAATGTAAACAAAATGCATCAGATTTGAGACTGCATAGTAAGGGTGAGTTTTAAGTGAGAGAAACGATTGCAAAGCGGACAAAAGATATCTACTGTCTGGCACTATAAGGAATTTCTTTTAAAGTTGAGTTATCGCTAAGCGAATCGTTTCCAGGATCGCACCACATTCAGCCGAAAATTTAATTTGAGAAGTAAGCTTCAATATTAATACTTGGAAACAAAAAAAAAAAAAAAAAAAAAAAATTATTTTATTAAATTTTGTCATATAGAAAATTTGGAAAGTTTAAATTTTTATTTCACGGAATTTTTTAAATTGTGAAAAGCAAAATATACATAAAAAAGTTCTAATGTGAAAATTTTAGTTAAAAGGCCTAACTTTTTTTTTCGATTTTTATTTCGATCTTTCATACATTTTTTATGATATAAACGCAAAATTATTTAACGTGTCAATAGGAAAAATTTAATTAAAATTTTAGAAAAAAAAAAAACATTTTATATTTCTTTAAAACAAAATCGCAATTTGTATAAGGCTCTGGGCAAGTAAGAAGCGAAAATTTGAGGGCCAATTATGTCGTATCATGTTAAGTCTGCCCCATTTTTCGGGCGTGCGGCTACGACGGGCAAGAAGAACGGGGAGTTGCAGAGGCTTAAGGAGGAGCATGATCGTCTTAAGGAGTTCAACGGGCACGCAATCGATGTTAAAATGTGTCACGTCCGCTTGAAACGTTTGTTTAAGGAGATTGAAGAGATTAAGGAAACCAATTTGAAAAGACGCCATACGATTAAAGAGGAAGCGCCTAAAAATCAGATGCCATTTTATCGTGACGATTCATCGAAATCGGAGAAAAACCGTAGACGAAGCCATCAAAATGGCCATCAATATAGAAAGGCGCCCGAACAAACTAAAACAATGGCCCAGATACGTAACGAGGGAGGTTTGAGCCGTGTCCACCGACCAAAAATAATCTGGTCACCAAGCAAGGCGAAAGCGGATCAGGATGAACGCACAGGTATGGCACGCGTTATTCGGCGTCTTAACTACGGCAATCAAGTATCGAGTTGGAATATGCACCGTATGCTTATAAATAATTTGAACGGAGAGGTTAGGGCTGGCATACGCGAGACTCGTCGTTTCTTGCGCAAGCCTTTCCCGCGTACTGATCCCGTCAAAACGCCGGGTGTAATAAACAGAAACAAAAATGAAAACAATGTTTCGTCTAACATAACTATTCCCAAGATGTCAAGACGTCACAAAAAATACGCTGCCGCAATGGATGATGCGCGGATCGCTTCTAATCCGTACTTGATAGATGGTAACATGTCGCAAGGATTTAATTTTGAATACAATCTCGGCGAATACCCTCCAACAAATTTTAAGCATAGGGAGCTGCTTTATTCTTGTCGCTCCTCAGATCCACAAAGTGAAGATGATGAAAAAGGTACAATCGCCCGCAAACGATGGGGCAAAATTGCCGAAGTAATAAGCGGTCGATTTGATATTAAAAAGAGTATTAAAAATTTAAAAACTCTAGAAAAGTGTGACAACGATTTGGAATATCAACTGCGCACCATCTCCAATGGCACTCATTTACCGCAGAGTCAAATTATGGTTCAACAAGATGATGAATTGAATATTTCCGAAAACGTTGACGACAACCTCGACAACAGCGAAGTTCTTCTTAACAAGGAAATCTTATTAGATGTCATCTCACGTTCTGTAAGCGCAACACCATAATTTGGCCCCATCATCACAACTACAAATTCCGCTTAATCTTCATACAAAAATTATGTGAAATCGTAGAGCATAAACCTTAGGATGTCCGTCACCATAATACTTTTTTTTTTTTTTTTTTTTTTTTTGTTTTTTTTGATTGTTGGATGGAGGTGGACCGTCGTCACCACAACAATAGTAATAATAATAATGACATAATATACCTGTTAGTAATAGTAGTGTTCGCTGATGTTACAGTCAAAGCCAGTGTTGACTTTAAAAAAAAAATGCGATTGAACGATGAGTTGTTGTTGTTGATTTGAAGACGTTTCCACAAACACCTTTAGACAATCGGCGCAATTGGAAAATCTCTTGGAAAATCTCTCTGTTTCAACTTGCTTAGGGAAATCCACTATATGTTGGCAGTAACTTTTTGGCAGCACGCAATAATCAACTCGCCAGCATAGACGAACCAGCGCCATTAGCTAAAACAATAGCTTACAACGAATCACAGCCATTTGCCTCGCGTTCTATCATATCGAAAACATCTCGCAATTCATCTTCTTTCGAATTGGAGCGACATTTCTAATAACATAGAGCAAGGCTTCTGCGAAAGGCGCATCACCTTAGCGTGAAGTCATAATTATATAGACAACAGCGCCTTTTGCTAAAACAATGGGATATGTAATGACTATCATCTGCTTGATAAAAAAATGAATCCTCACGATCCATCCACTCCATCAGTAACGAATATCGGCAGCAAGCCATTTGCCAAACACAAGCGTTTCCAAAATTCAATGCGAACCAAGGCCGCTGGTCAAGAGGAATACCGAAAAGCAGTGAAGTGAGCATAGGAGCAATATTTCGAAAACATAATAAGGACAAGCTTTCAAAAAGGTTGCGGAGAGTAACAGTCATACTTTGGTTTCGACATCGCCCCAATTATAATTTCGTTAGGTATTTTTTTGGATATAACGTAAGCATGGATTAAACCAATAAAATATATCTTATAGTTGAAAACAATTGTGTTAGTAAGCAGATTAGCTTTTTTTTTTTTTATATGACGCACAGCGTTTCCATTTAATTTCTTATTCCCACCACATTCCTGGAAGGCAGATCATCCATCATTTCGTTAATTAATACAATAATTTCTTAATCATTTTCGTAATCTGCCCTGCGTCAGTTGCTCTCATATGTGGCTCAAAGAATAGAGAGAGAGAGATGTGAAGCCGAAATGTGTTATATGCCGTTATAGAAATTAAAGGAACTGTTCTCTCCAAGCCATTGGTGTGAAAGCCGATACGTGCACTACAGCAGCCATCCAAAACCTCAATTAATCCATGACGAGTTCATAATGATCATAAAACGATCAAGCATTGCATGCAAGAGATATCGATATTAAAAATAGGGTGCAGCAGATGAAAGGCTATCTGATAAGTCAACAAACACTTTATCTCAGAGTTGAATTGTGAAGATTAAAGCATAGGTGTTTAGTCGTCAGTTGCATGTCTCTCTTGATACGCTACAAGACATTTAAATACATTAGATATTTAATGAGAAATGCAAGGATTTGCTTCCAATTGTTTGCTGGACATATCGTTAAACATATCATCTATGCTTTGACTCGTTTTATACGACGCTTTACATTTGGCACTTGTGAGGCTACAATATTGTTCACAGAAGTCTTCGACATCGGCATCGATAACTTCTCCTTCCCGATTCTCTAAATCATTTTTATTACGGTAGATAAATATTTTGGTATCCCCTGCATAAGCGATTATATCCAGCAAATGCTGTGGCAGTGAATGAAATGATGTGCGATCGGCTAAGGCAAAATGACGTTAACCACCTTTTGACTTCTTTTTCTTCTTCTTCTTCTTCTTTTGAGCAAATCCACAATCGAAAATTTGCTTTCGACTTTTATTTTAAACCTTGAAGTAAAAAGCCTTGAAATATGTCCCTTTGATCAGGTAATGAGAACTTCCTTATTTACAATTCGAAAGATCGTTTATCGGTACATTCTGACTAGCCTCGCGTTCACAATATTTGGTGCAACTCTTGACATTGAATTTTTTTTACTGAAGATGCGTTGTTAGACTTCGAGAACGTGCCAAAAAACAAATTTGAAAAAATGGATTTTTCTTAATACTAGCTTTAAAGTGGTTTCCGTAAAGCCGGCCTGCGACCTTGGATTGTGGCGCGAATGCCAATTGACTGAAACACTTTTGAAATTTACGATACGGTTCTATTGGCATCGAAAATAAAGTTTGTCCAATCAATCAACGAGTAAACTGATGATCACCAAACTGAACCCCTAACTAAAAAAGAAAAAAGTTGCGAAATCTTACTCGAATTTCAGAAACTCAAAAAAGTCTTAAGACTGTCACAATAATTTTTACTCTGTGAGGAAAAAAACTCTTAGCATTTTCTCCGATGTCAGAGACGAATAAAACTGGGCCCAGAATTTATCACAACGTCTTCTGTGCACGAACTTGCAATAAACCTTGCGGCCCATTTTTTTTTCACTTCTTTTATATTTTCCAAGTATTATATATGTCCCGTTCCATAGCCCATGAAATCAATATTATTAACATAGATTTATTAACAATTTGCCGGAAAAATATATAGAAATATATCTTTTCAAGAATGAAGAACGAAGCAATACACAAATATATCTTTTCAACAATAAAAAGAGAAACACAAATATAACAGAGATTATATATATATGAAAAATAAATTAAAAATCGGAAAACAAATTGTTCCGATTTTAAGCTGAAATCTTTGCATTCCTAGCGATTATTGGAAGTTTTATGTTTTTTGGTTTTCTTAAGCAATCAAGTGGATCCAGTTGTTCTTTTTCGTAGGAGAAATTTAAATTTACCCAAAATGGTGCGCAATAATCCTTCCAGCCGCGCAAGCGAATCAAATCGCATGATAAATTGCGAGAGTTTCTGATAACATCCAACAAAAGCGGATATATTTGGAGTATTTTCACTTTCGCAAATAGGTAAACGGCTTTCTTCAAACTACAAGCATCCCCTACCTGCTTCGAGAGAAATTTTACTTGCTTCAGGCACTTCTTAGCCATGCGAGACTGCGATATTCCAAGAGTAATGTAGACATCGGCAGCGTCTAATAAAACTTCAATTTGCAAGTGTTTCATGTCATGTTCTGTACTCAGTCTAAGCGACTCGTAGTGTGACATCAACGCCAAATACTTTTGATCAGTTCTAGCAAAGACCATAGATAATGGGCCACATGTGAGATTTATTTAATACAACACTACAAACTTACCGGTTATAACATTGCCCTTTCAAACAACTATATCTGCTCAAGGCTTCTACATGGTTTTTGTCATTCGGACTGCAAGACAGCATGCTTTGACTTATATGGTTTATCGTGGAAGAAGCCTGCCTATATTTGCCGCCCTTGATAAGAAAGGAGGCCAAATCGAGATAGACGTTTATGAAAAGTAATTTATTTTCATTCCAATTTCCATTAGATAAGATAACCAAAGCCTCTTCTGCTAGCTCAGCTGCTTGATCGGGCTCCTTGTGTACTGCATTACGAGCAAGTTTTACAGTAAGTTCAATCAAGGACTCGGCAATTACGGCAGATGTCAATTTCAGGACCTGATCTTTACCGCGTGTACCCACGAGAGTTGTCCAATTCGTGCCCTCAGCTAATTTAAAAGCTAACTTCAAATATTTCATAGCTTCCGATATATCTAAGGAAAGAGGAATTATTACCCACTTGGAATACGAGTTTTTTACTAACCTTTGGCAGCTATTTGTGCGCATCTTTGGAATATTTGACATAGAGTCTCCTCTGATCCATTTGGGTATGCCATCAAATGTTCGCATATCCCCGCCATAATTCTGGCAATTTCACCCAACACCCAATGAAATTCTTTGCGGTACTTCTCGCATATGAGTATGCATTGCAAGAGCAAGCGTGCGCATAAAAGTTGACCGTTTTTTTGTTTACCCGACTTTTCGGCCATCTTGCAGTTATCATATAAACAAAGAAGAAATTCAGGTTGGGTGAAGGCGCGACGTGAAATCAGAGCGCTATGAAAAAGTTGCTCTTCCTTTATTACTAGCGCATTAAAATGTTTAGCTGTAGTGAAGCAGCCATCTTCGAGTAATTCTTGCATTAGAGCAACGTAGATAGGAGAAGTAAGTCGTCGGCATTCTCTATAGCTGGGCATAGATAGATTTGCAAGGTAATCTTTTTTATTAAACTTACGACGTCCGGCGCCCAATATGCGTGCTCTTACGGGCAACATAATGAAATGATAACAATATTTACGGATGAATAATTGTAATAATTACAAAAGACAGATTGAGGTGAAATCAGGCAATAAAATTAGAATATCTTCTAGTCTTGAAGACAGTAAAAGCTAAGCTAGGAAAATAAAATATGGCAAAGTGAAGTGATTGCTAAACAAGTAAAAATATTCTTTTCCCTTGACAGAGAGATAGAATTTTTGTCCCTTGACATCTTTCGGTGCATCGATGATATTTTCGAACCCCTACACATGAAATTGAACAACGTTTCATGGAAAGTAAGCACATCGATTGGTTCAACGCAATCCTTTGCATACTTTGGAAAAATCTCATAAATATTTGCATCAAGTTTCGGATTAGTACCGCCTATGAATTGGAAGTTACAATGTTTTCTATGTATCATGCAACAATTCTATCTATTTTCAAACATGATCCGTGTTTATCGTCTAAACGTTTATATATAAAATTTCAGTTGTCTTCCTAATTTTTCTCAGAGTAAGTTATTCAAAACGAAACGGTTGGCAGGCAGGTATGGATAAATCATCTCATGATCTCTTATTGGTTTTGAAAATTTGTGTTTTTTAGGGCCTCTAATGCCTATTTCGAGCGTTAGGCAACAACGTGTTTTTCACTTTACTTTATACGTACCCGTACCAAGCTATATGGAAAACAAATGAAAAGCTTACAGTGGGCTAAGGCGCACCATTAAATACCCTAAACCATTTCGCTTAACAAACTTGTTCTACATAACGACTTTTCAAAACGGGGCGTTAATGGTCGACAATATCTTAGAAATTGCAGTCTGCAGGAAACAAGACGAACAGATAGACTGACAAAATTGGATCGGTGTAATAAAAGATGTAGGTCACGTAATGACTTTTCAAAATGAAGTATTATATGGGAAAGTGATCCCATCTGAGTCATCTTCAACAGCTCGCCCCCTTAGGCTAAAACACATCGATGTGTCGAATTTCTTTAAATTCTCTCGAAAATTGGGTTTCGTTGAATATAAGAATAAATGGATACACACATCAGACGAACAGACAGATAGCCAAGCTTAGATCGATTCTGAAAGTGAACTGGATAGTGATTCTTCATCAATCGGTATAATAAAATGTGGATCTACCTCAATCTTCTGGGTACTGTACATGGCTGCACAAATTTCCTTTTAGCATAACCATGTAGCACAAGTGGTGTAGGGTACAATAAAAGTAAAGGATTATCTTAAGCCAAAAGGAAACAATTGAATGTATGCTCGACACTTTTTGGACTGAATCGTTTAGTTGGTGTTAGAAAATATTCAGCTTTAGATTAATAACTTTTATAGATTCAAAATTAAAATATGTTGCGTATTATGGATGGGTTTATAGACGGACGATGACCCTTTTTCAGCGAATTCCATAACAACATGTGATATACTTTATAAGTTATAGGTAAGTGTTTAGTGTATACGTGATTGTGGGCGGACTATGATCACATGTGAAGTTTGCCGATGCCTATCGATTAAAAATTTAAAGTTCCAAGTTTAGCCTTCTTTCTCAATTCTTGATGTCGTCATAAAAAACGATTGAAGGCCACGAGGTGGAAATTTCAAACCAGATCTTCCTTATCCTTAAGAATTTTTAATAATTATAAGCCCTGGACAGTGGCTGGTATACCACCTGAATTCCGTTAGCAGTTTGTATAAATGCATAAATGCTTGACTGACTGATTGACAATCTAATTAAAATATGAACCGTTTTAAAAAGGGTTCTGCCTGATAGCTTCAACAGAAGTTTTTAGCCCAGTTTTGGAAGTGAATGTGGTGGGTGTGTGGAAAGAATTCCGAATAAAAAAAAACGGGAAAAGAATTTCATTTCATTTTTATGTGTAATCTTCAAAGCCGGTAGCAGATAATGATCTGGTTCAAGTGTTAATACAAATCTAAAGACTATTGTCGAAGGTTGATGTTCAGCAAGCGCATCTTTTCGCTACATTTGACAACGTAACGTTAATTAGTAATAAATTTTCTTTCGTATTATTTATTAACGTAAAGTTTTTACCAACGCGTTCAACGCGTTGATTATTTCTTTACTGTTTTGTGCTTAACTTTCAATTATAATAAATCAATAGATTTATGGGATAAGTAAACCACCCACAAATGCTAAGTGTTTACGTTTAGTTACAGTTGTTTGTTCAGCATAAATGCTTCATTAACAAAAATGTACAAATTTTATTGCATAGCATATGGCAAAGACCACTACCACTTGGTATAGAGGGGGAGAAAAAAAAAAAAATGAAGGAAATAACAGTTTTTACAACAACAAATTTCTATTGTAATCGAGAGAATTTGACCATAAATTAGAATAAACAAAATGAAACGATATTTGCCAAAGTAATAAATCGATATTTAACAATTTGACACCAACCTCTCTTAATACAAGATTCCTACATATGCACACACATAGATGCACACATACATGCACTTTAAACAAAGAGCCGAATTTTATTAATAACAACAAAATGGTAACAAAGAACTGATTGGTCAGTTTTAAGATTTATAAGCGGGACGTTTGAAATGCATTAAAAAACAAAAAAACAAAAAAAAATAAAAATAAAAAAATATAAATAAATAAAATAAATGAAAAGCTAAAAAATATAAAATCATGCATTTTTATTACCAGTGCATGTCAAGTTTTTCTTTGTTTGCTTAACTTCGATTTTTCCTTTAAATTTTTCAATTTTTACATTCAAAAGAAAAGGTATATTAAGTTTTTCATACGTTTGGAATTCTTACAAACGAAAAAGTTTCAAAGATTTCAGATTCAAGATGCAAGTTAAGCAAGCCAGCGTAACAATTTCGGTAGCTTCACGTGAATTTTTTCCAATTCATATCAGTTTAAGAGAGAAAAATAAAAACCCAAAGCCGTAAACGACTTCCATGTCTTTACACGTTGATGGGAACTGAACCACTGCAGGTAAACAACAGAAATTTACACCGTGCAAGGATCAATGGCCAAGCAAGATGAAATGAACGCAGCAGATATGTTTTCTATAGTAATCGATTTATGTGCACTACACTATATGTATGTGGAAGTACATACATGAGATGTGTAGGATATTGCACCATTTTATTGAAATCCGACCTCATCTCAGTCCCAATCATCTAACTCGTTCCCCAAAAATCCCCAGTAATCATGTTTTCGCTGCATTGCGGAAGTTTCGCGGTGGTTGTGGTTGGCGTGGATTGTTTACTCGGTGTGGATTTGCATTGCAACAGAGTGCTTGACCCAAACAAAGGCTTAAATGGGCCTCGCTTTCACTAGAGGAGGGATACGTCCGAGGACCAATCATTCTCAGGTCATGCGTGAGTGTGCTTGCCCTCATTCTGTGTGCCCTTGGGTGTTGTGCTGTTAAGCAGAGGATTAACTTAGAAGCATCTGTAGCGTCACGTCAAGTAAGAATATTCGGTTGTGACTAAAAAAAAAGGAAAAGAACTAAATTTTTATATTCTATAAAATTGAAGGCATGGTTGATATTTTGTATTCTCCCAAGAAAAAAGGAAATTTATGCGTATGTGTCTTACTTTACTTACTTTACTTACT
>KK502437.1:667808-735475 GCA_000688735.1 Glossina austeni | reverse complement strand
GACGGCGTGACGTTTAAACAAAAAACAAACACAAAAACACTTATCTGCATATATACGTAGATATATATAAGAATAGCGCATGCGGTGCTTGCTTGGACTTACCTGATAGTTTGTAAGGAAGACACTTTGCATGGTAAGGAGAACAAAAATAAGTAGGCCTTTTATTTTGCTGGCTAAGAAAGACTTTTCCATACTTTCAATGATGTAACGCAAGCGTATAGTTTCTCTCTTTTAAACATTTCTCAATAAATTAATATCCATAGAGGTTTAATAATAATATATAAAAAAGTGTGTGTGATTGTAAGTTCTACATTTATAAATCTTTTTCCTCGGAGTGATCAGATAGGTTTACTTCATCGATTTTTTTGTATTGTATTACTGCGACATAACAATTAACTATCACGAGAAGCTGAGTTGTTTTTAAATTTTTCGTTTTAATTTTCATTAAGTTTTCTTTGAAAGTCAATTTTAGCTATCCCTAAAATCGCCCACAATTATTGAAAGACTGCCCCTTCTCTTCTAAGATAATTTATCCTACATGTTATTAAGTCTTTTCGTAGTATTCATGCGTTAGGGAAATTCATGCTCATGTTTGTTACTTTTACAAGTAGGAACGTATGTTGCGCTTTGCATTACATGGGCGTGTGCAAGTTACATTTCGTTTATGTGTTTGTAAGTGCCGTTTAAACTGTCTTTAGTTCCATAACGGAAATCATATAAAGTAGTAAAAAAAAATTGCAGAAACTTTCTGCGTCATAACTGACGCTGGAAAAAAAGAGGAAAAAAAAATTTCTTTCTTAAAAACTGATTGTATGCACTTTTCATCCAGGTTTTTAGCAAAAGCAAATTCTTTTGTTCGTCTTGTTCTGAAACTCCTATTATAAAATTTTTGCGGAAATACTTTTCCTTTTTATATTGATTGATTTAATAAAAACGACCTAAAGCCTTTGTTAGATTCGCCCTCATCCTCTTACACATGAGAATAAAATATCTCATAGAAAGATTTTAAAAAGTGGTGGGTAGATCAAAATGCATAGGTTTTTTTTATTTCTTCCCATTATACTCCTTTAATTACTTCTATGAACTCACATTTGCAACTGTTGTCCTGTTTCAACTATTAGTCAGGATACTTCATAACTTTAGATAAGTTCCTTAGTTAGTTTAGTTTAAATACGTAGGCTAAGGCATGTGCTTGATATATAGAAGCATAAGCTTGTATTTGGAACGCAAGGGCAGAAGAAGTATTAAGTAAGCTAAGGTCTTCCTAAATGTCTTTCGTATTTTCGTTCAGCATCTTGCAAGCAAACGTTTGTCATTGCACCAGAGCTGCCTGATAAAAAAAAGAAAGAAACATTTGACAGTAATCAATTTTGAATGAATCAAAAGGGATGATTTATTGGACCCGATTTGGGTTTAGTAAAAATCTACCAAAGACACGAAATATAACTTCCGAGAAGATCCATCTTCATAGCTTCAAAGTACGCTTCAAAAGTTTATGGCCAACATGTTTGGAACAAATTTTTCATTAATTTTTCCATCAAAACCAAAAAAAAGAAACATCTGAGAAAATAAAACCCTTTGATCCTTGCATAAGCAATTGTCATTTAACCTATATCTGCAATGCTGTACGAAGGAATAATGGTATCGATTGGAATGCCTTCTTATCATATTGCGCCTGGAGCACAATATTTGTTGAATAAGAAAAAAAAAGACATATTTGTTTGCTAACATTTGTGACGAAATTGTAACGAAATTTATTGAAGGCGTCCTTTTTAAACCATTCTGCAGCCTTAGTCAGCGCTTATTCCACTTATGAATTCCGTCTTCTGTCTACTGCATTAGAAATTGGAGCTTTGCTCAGATAAGCCATTAGCCGACGATCCTACTTAGACAAAATGAAGAGCTGGACATCCGTGTTGCGTGCTCGTTACGATTCTTGCACAAGTTTTGCTATATGTCGCGGAGACTTGTCACGCGCATAGTTCATTGACTTGACTTTTTTGGGATATTGAAATCTTTGGAACCTGGATCGGGCCAATTGCATTAATTGTTGGTAGATATTACAAGATTCGGTTTAAATCATATATAATTTCTCTCCTGTTTTTTTTTTTCTTTTCTTGCTTATGGTCAAAGTTTATTTTGCTCAAATATCTTAAATGTATGAAAAAGAAAAAAAAAATAAAAAAAACAAAAACAAAAAACGGGTCTTTATTCTTTGGCTATTGTCTGCTTCTAAGTATTATGCATTTTTTGATTGAATTCGTGAAAAATATAAGAATATATTGGCATGAAAATGTTTTTTTTTTTTTTATTTTTTTTTTTTATAACCTCTGGTGGTCAGTGACCAAAGGCTGACTCACAAAAGTGTAGTTACAAATGGGTCAAATCACATTCTATTAAAGCTTTTTTTTTTCTTCCGTCTAATAAATGAAATAAAAAAGTATAAACAAAAAAAAAAATATATATATATATAAAAAAATCAAGGTATGTCTGTTTGGAAAGTTCGAATTTGTAGGTTATTGTAACAAATATTGAAATTTTTTGCACTTTATTTGCATGCAAAAAGTTAGCCAAAGAATTTTAAAAAGTTTTTTTTTTTTAAAGAAATGGGTTGAAGAGTCTAGCGTCTGGTAATGAAAAAGACTAATTTTATACTGTTTCTTGTAATTTTTTTTTCAAGATGCATATACCTGATCATATCACGACAATCGCATTCTTTTCTTTTTCTTCGCTTCGATACTCTCATTTAATTTTAATCGTTTTCTTTAAAGAAAAACGTGATAGTCTCTAGTAAGCCTATATTTGGAATATCTCCAGTGTAACGTTCACTTTTTTTTTATGATTTTAAATGTTTGTTGAAGCACTCCATTAATCTCCAACGGCTTATTGAAAACTATTTACTTATAACTTATAAGCAGGTATCGAACTGTTAAGTCTTTTCATCTGACTTAAAAGAACATACGAGTTGCAATAGCCATTAATGCAGAACAGTAACGTGAAACAATGTTGCATTGATCATCTCAGCTCGAGTCTTGGCAAATTAGCTTACGACGGCTGTCTGAAAAGTAAGAAGACAGTGAGTAAGAAAAAATTATTTTTTGTACAAAATTCGACTTTACTAATGAGGAATAATACAATCGGGGGAGTTGTTCTTTAATAATTGATTAACATTTTTATGGAATAATTTCAGTTTTCAGAACGACTTCGTCATCTAATTTAAACATTTTTCTTTTGAGATTTCCGAGCAGATAATAAATGTGGAGAGTCTGACTGATGCGGGATGAGCAAATCGATACTTCCGTTCGTGCAACTTTGCCAACACAGCCATTGACTTGCGAGTCGGTGCAGTACTCAACCTACGATCAGCTTTCTTGTTCCTAAACTTTCTCATGCATTATATGCTAAGCTACTGTTTTGGATATGCTCACAGGTTTTGCTGTCTCTCTAGATTTCATTCGGCGGCCGTTCAGCAGCCACATGCAGAACTTTAGCGTTGTTTAGATTAGTGATTACAACTTTTGTTCCTTTCGAAAGTTCATCGTCAACATACGGTTCAGTTTAGTTACTCGAAAGTTTACCATGTTAAGTGATGATGCAACGTGCCCATAGACAACGTCCAACTCGTCTTTCGTGTGTGTGGTCCCATTGCCTTCTAAAAAAAAAAAGAAAAAAAAATTCTTAATAATAGCCCGATACTGAATTCTGGCATTTTATAAAAAGCCCTTGCATCGACTCATTCAAGTGAGCATCAATTAATAATTAAGCGTCGAAAGTAACTGAAAATTTGGTAAATACTTATCAACGCATGCAGACCAACAACTGTTTTCTATAAATAAAAAAATTAAAAACCAAAAACTCAAAGAGCAAAAGTCTAAGACCTGGGTCTCATTTGTTGAATATAATACGGAACATATCTACCCGGGATAGATATCGCTTGGACATAAAATCAGAAAAATTTTGCCTGACAGAAAATTGTGTGAGGAAATAAATATGATTAAAAATTGTTTATTGATCAGTTCATAACGCAACAAGCGCCGGCGCCGTCTGCTAAGAGAGCACAACCTTTAACTTTACAATGAAGGTCCACAAGGTTCACTTGTCGTACCCAGAAGGTGTTGAGATAGACTCACCGATTCAGTATTACTTTTTGAATCGATCTATCTATCTGGTCGTCTTGCTCTATTGGAGCACTGACGTGCTTCGGCAGAAGAAGGAAAGCTGATGAAAATGGTTTCGATCGAGACACTTTTTCGACCCCTTCGCAAAGAAAGGCTTATATTGGCTTTATATGAATAACTGTAGAGTGCCGTAGGGTGCTTAACGGCGAGTCATGGCTCACCGTTGCGTTTTTGTTTGTTTATATTTTACTTTTATTAACCCCACTCCCTATACGAAAGGTTGTTATATGAATAACGCTACTAAGCGAAGTGGTGTAGAATATTTAATGATGGGCTGCGGCCTGTTGTAAGGTTTTCATGCGTTTCTTTTAAGTCCGCCCAGAAAAGGCAGCAGTTTATGGTAATTGGATTGAAGTAAGGGATCGCGCTTAACCTGGTCTTGATTTGTCATCTAATTGTCTCTTTTATTTTGTTACGCGAGGAACAATGTGCACGGAACGAGGCAATGCAAGCATTCAAAAACCGATTATTAAAAAGTGAATGATTTATTATAAAAGCATGTAAAAGCATGCATTGACCACCTGGAATCTTTCGGATAATTATGCACGTATGTGGCCAATGCTTTGTACACTTGTTTACCGACATATCTACGTATGTATGCATATATATATTTATATGTGTGAAAAATGTTATTATATTTTTAACAACAAAATTCCAAGTCTGAAAGTGTAGTGATAAATAAAAGAAATAATGCGAAACTAAATGTTTTATGCCTTCTTCAACAATCTACGCTTTGTTTAATAAGAGCAAGTATGTTGCTTAAGTCTTTTGTTTCTAGCTTGGAATTTTTACTATTTTCTCTATCGTTCAGCAAATTGAGAGATACTTTTAAATAGAAAATTGCAATTATTTTAACGACAATTTACAGAAATTTTGAAATTTTTCAAAGTGCTATATAATGAAATGTGTGTGGGAAGTGCAAGCGTAAACATGCTTCGACAATGTTGGAAAATAGCTAAATAAGCAGATGTACTTAATACAACAAATGAAGGCACGCAACGTTGGTGTTGACTGTAAGCATAAAATTAATGCAAGATTTGATTATAAATGAATTTTATAAATTATTCAAGAGATAAAAAATTGAATAAATTAAATAAACACACAGAGAGTTAAAGTTATTTATATATCAATTGTCTGTACGTACAGTATATATGTAGTATGCATAGATGAAAAAACTTTTAAGCCTAATAATACATTTAGTTAATTTCAAATGTCAAAGTTATTCCATTAATATAAGGATTTCTGAATTATGATTAGTTGCAGGCGCAATATTTTTTAGCCCACCTTTGTTCATTCAGTTGAATTTATCGCAGCTCAACAGCCCTTTTATTCATAACTATAATAAATCATCGCATTTTTATTTTATTTTATTTTATTTTATTTATTTATTTATTTATATACATATTTTATACCATATAAGTCAACTTAAAGTAATTAATCTATTTGATTGCGATTTCTTAGCAATAAAATAAAATGACAGCAACAATCGGTAGATATATGTTGGTTCAAAACACTTGTTGCGAACATTTAAGGAAATTAGTGTGTTAGTGGTTTCTTTGTTGCTATATAAACTGATGGCACAATTGCGACAACAACAAAAAAAAAAAAAATAAATAAATACAATTTTACACAGAAACACACACAAAACTATATACTATAATAGTTAAACTAGTACAACAGCTAAAGTATAGACAACAATAAAGTAAATGGCGGCTATATCCTCAATTTGGTATAACAATTTATTGCAATATTACTAACCAATGCGACCAATGCAATCAATGACTTAGATATATGGGTGTAAATTATTGAGAAAAAAAAAAAAAAAATAAACCCCGACTGAACTCATGTAACCATGCTTAGAGAAACTAAAGAGAAATTGTGGTAAGACATGTATACCTATATATATATGTATATATATATAACTGTACTTATACATGTCTACATATAAGGGGGAGAATAATACATTTTTAGTGTTGAACAAGCAAGAAAATAATTTAAATAGCTTTTCAAGATTTTCAACCTGTACACATGATATAGACACAGAAAAACTAGAACAAGCAATCTTAGTAACGATAACCTAAATACATGATAAGATAGCCGATAAATAACCAATTAAACGTCAAAATTAAACTCAATATCATTAATCAACATCGTTCATCATCGTGTCATTTATTCCTTTATTAATGTTATCGACTATGTAACCAACAAAATTTCGCACGCTTACCTACAACAACTTTGTTACCTCCATAACATTTTCTCAACTAAATTACTATATATATATATACATATATATATATATAAAAGAAAAATGTATTTTTAAAATTAATTTTGAACTTGAACACTAATACAGGCCGCCAAAAAGCAGCACAAATCAATTTAACACCATCCACAACACCAACCTCTACCACACACAACTCTCACAGTCACGTTCTTTAAAAAAAAAAATTAAATCAATAAAATGAAAAAAAGAAAAAAACCGAAAAAACCTTACAAATTGCATTCAACAAACAGTGCGTGTTAAAAGTAATCAATAAATATGAAAAAAGAGAGAAAAAAACCGCCTCTAAATTGCACGTAATCGTGGCTTTAGTTTACAAATCATAATTTATATATAATTTTATTAATGATCTTCTATATGAAAAAGGTCAAGACCAGTAGTCTTGCGGTGCGTAAAATTACTCAGGAAAATTGCAATAGATTAAGGTTTTTATTTTTAATACGCTTCTTATATCCACAACGAAGGTAACTGGTCTGCTACATTTGTCCATTCGTATGCAACGTTTCAAGAGAAAATAAGAACCGTATCTATACTTGGCTAGCGTAACGTGCTCAATTGATTTTTTCGAGATTAAAGGAATATTTGTCCATCTGTCCGTTTCTCATTAGTTAGTGGAACCGCTATGTCCTAATAGAAACAGATTTAAATTTTTAACAGGATTGCCGCACAATTAATATAAGCAGGGCTAGCCCTGCTAGCCTATTATTAGAGAACGAATTTCATATTGAAACAAGTAAGAAAATTATACTCGGCTGAGCCGAATTTGAAAAACGAAACTTTCCGACTTACGAAAATTTGAAAAAACTAAACTTTCCTATTCTAGACGGGCGTGGTTGATTATTCCCACAGTTGTAAAATATATGTGGAAAGTTTCATCGTTTGTCGTTTGTATGTAATGAGCAATGAGCAAAATGCTCAGAGAGGGGAGTTGCTCGCAGTTTACACGGCACTTTGGGCGCATCGTTGAGCCATTTTCAAATTTGAAAGCGACATCTCTTACCTCTCTCGTATCACTAATTGCCAGAGGGGCAGATGGACATCCTGAAATCGATTTAGCTTTTGCTGAAGAAGAATGTACGTATGTATACTTTACTTCCTCCTGGGTGTTGCACACATTTTTCAAAAATGAATATAACCTATTTTGAAAAGTCTTTATATGGAGTGGTCGAAAATGTGGACCGATCCAAACCAAATTTTGTTAAGATATCTCGAAAATTGCGGCCTGTAGCTTGAACACAAATTTACATGGGCAGACATCAGACAGAGGGACAAATGGACAGACAGGCTTATGAAGGCTTATAATGAAAGCTTATCTTAAGCCCTTCTGCTTGTTACATACGTGAGCACAAGCTTAATATACTCTGGACCAGGTATGGTAAATTAGAACTTTATAGTCGGGCAAGGACGAATAATAAATGCCATACACCAATTCGCGTAACACAATTTTTTCATTTATATTTGTGAAATAATACCAAAAATTATACTTTGTTTCCATGTAAAGCCAAACTTTTCGTTAGAGGCTTTATACAAGAAAGACTCAAATTGTGAGCTGGCTTAAGACAAATTTAATAAAATTAATTTTCTTGCCAAAAACCATATTATTCGTTACAAACTTTTAGTGCTAAGTTGGCTTATAAAAGTGACAGCTCAAGTATTGGCGGCGTTTGTCGTTTCTTTGCCATCACAAGCACATTGAAAGCAGTTCATTCGATATTGGCTTGTCTCTGATATGTGTTGGAAGAAAGAAGACATGTGAACGTAGAAATAGGAATAAACGAATAATTATATGTATTGAATTTTGCGTATATTTCAAGTGTACTTTATTTCTTTTGTACGCGACAGAAGTATTAAAAATCGGGTTTTGCTACCGTTACTTAGATTTCATAAGATGGGATCCAAAAAATTGTGCCATCCAATCCAAATTTTTCATATTATTTTCTTCAAATTTTGAAACTTTTATGTATATATGTGTACAATATGAAATAAATTTAATAAAAAAAAGACAATATTTAATAAAAGTGAAATATAAACAAATAAAAACACTATGCCAGACCACGACACACTATTAAGTACCCTACACTACTCTACTGTTATTCATACAACGACAAGACTTTTTATGAGAAGTGGTTTGAAAAATGACTTAATCTGATTCACTTTTATTAGCATTCGTCCTTGGGCCATCAAAATGTCTCAAAAATTACAGCTTTATAGGTTAAACACAAGAAAACAAGACGCACCGATAGGCACACAAACTTAGATCGATTCGCAAAGGGATTCAGAAGGTTATTCTGAACCGATCGCTAAAATAAAACCGTGAGGGTGGCTACCTCATGCGCCTTGGTGTTGCATATATCCGCAAAAACTTCCTGTGCCCTTACACCACAAGTGGTGTAGATTAAATTCATAAAATAATTTCTCTTAATTACTTGTAGATATGTATTACCTTTCATACTCTTAGAATTGCTAGGAGCATCATGAATCTTCTAAGGGCTCAGACTTTCGCTTCAACAGCTTCAACCTTGTTATTGATATGAATTTCGATAACGTTCTGATGTCACACCTTTTAATTTATACCATATAGGAATGCTTAAGAGTATGTTGCTTTGTGAATCGACCGATCGTTTTATATATGTATCCATATATACATATATATATATATATATATATATATATTTGCATGCTTGTCTGCATCGAAAAGCGTGCCAATTATTGTGAAAAGAGCTTAAACTGCCGCTTATTTTTATTGTATGCAATTTTTTTTTATCAAACGTTGGTAATTTAAGATAAATCATGATTAATATTTTTGTATTGAATTTTAAGTGCATTTTAATTATTAACGATAGATAGTAGTAAGACACACCAGTTATGGGCTTAACAATGAAGTGATAAATGAAATTGATATGATTGTTACAACTTTAATACGCAAACAATTGAATAATTGAAAGCCATAAGGTTTTCAAAGTATTTAAGTCGGTCATGATAACGATATAATAAATAAGACTTAATACTTACTAATATTTTTGACAAGTAAATTGGCAAGCAATTGCATCTGAAAAATATATAGGCTTTGGCGATGAGATCTTTATAAAATACTGAAAGTATTAATAAGTTGAAAACATTTTGGATTGAAAATTTAACCTTGGAAAATTTATAAAATTAATTTAAGAATACGTATCTAGATATCGTTTTGAGTTTTCGCCTTAATATATCTTATAAGAATTTTAAAGTTTTGCTTTCAAAATCATGCTATGATATTTTTTATTTAGGATTTTCATTTCGGCTTAATAATAGGCAATAAAATCCTATGCTTTATAGTTATTATTATTATCGAAATTTAGTTAAGCCAAAGGAATAAATTCTAGAACTAGAGTGCTAACAACTAAGGCTATTGATCTCTCTTTTTTTAAGGTAGATCAGATAGTTAGTTTATCTCTTTATCTCTTTAATAAGACAATTTTAAATGACATATTTTATTGATATTAAGTTCTGGTGGTTCTGTTCATAGGATTAGATGTGCCGAAAACGGACCTTTGAATATTAGAACAGTTCTGGCATTCATAAAGTGTATGTTTGACAGTCAAATTTTGTTCACAATCGCAAATCGGAGGAGTACAATTCTTAAGAATCCATTGTTATATAATTACAGGATTGCAAAGAAAAAGTTTTGAATAATAATTAAGAATTATTGTTGTTCTGAATTGAAGAATTCCTTAGATTAAGTAAATGTGGATTATATTCTAATCTAAACATAATAGAAACTTCGATTCAAAGACACGGTTTAGTGGCATTTTCGCTACCTTAGCATTTAAACAATTTAAATAGTGTGGAATAGTTGTAAACAATACCTGAAAGTCCCAAGACAAAATATCCTTTTCTCAAAATCATTCTACACTAAATTTAAAGAAAACCCGAACTTGATTGTGGTCTTAAACTATATGGATTTTATGCCCAATCTTTATCAGCATTGTATTATCTTTAGAAATTATTTAGCCTCGTTTTGACGTGCTCGATGATTTCTTTAACATTCTCAAGGGATGTGAGTAAAAAATTTAATTGCACAAATATTAAGTAAGTTCTCTGCTCAATAATAAATATTGGAAATGTCATTGCAACAGACGTTTGCTGCTAATTTGCTGTTGACAGACAATTCTATCTATCAATTAACGCGATACTACGTTAAAGAATTTACAAATTGATTTACCGCCGCTTTTCCCGGTAGATTTCAGTGTTATCCGGCATATATGAATAATTTCCATTATTTTTTGATTCCTTTACGTTTCGATTTTTTTACTTTTCATGTAACAACAAAGGAAATCTACAAATCTCTCTGTGACAAAATAAAACAAAGTTGCTTTGAATTATTCAGACATTTTTCTATATTATAATTTCTCTATTCTATAAGCACTTTGCTACCTTTTTTTTGATAGTAGACATAAGAGCTCACATAGCTCATTATAATTACTGTACCTAGCTTTAAAGTTCTGTTACTTCGTTCTTTGCATTTTGAACAATACTGTCTTTTACTTTACGCTGGCAAGGGTAATTCCAAAGGCACTCTACGGAAAATATAGAAAGCGGTTATGAAAGAGAGGTATGAAAAAACCTTACAAGGCTTAAAATTGAAGTTCAAAGATGGTACGCTGTTTAGTCTCTAGGGAAGAGCTGTCGACAATGAACGAGCAAAAAAGAAAGTTACTCATCGCTATTTAATAAACAAGTTTTATTTGGATGGTTCTTGCACAAAACAAATATCTAAACCGAGCTAGATTCTTCTCTGGGCAATCGGCTGTTGAGCGGCAAAGTTTAAAGAAGGCTTTATAAGCTGCCAAGATGTCCATGGTAGTAGTCGTCTACATGGGATGAACCACATAGAACTATTGAGAAATGTCCATGAAGTCGTATTGGATGATCGTGGGTTGATGGCATTACAAACAGTGCTGCTGCTCATATGCTGACTGAAAGTCTTGATATAAGACGCTTTTGCTCATAATGAAGCCATGGCAAACGCATAAGGACGTTTCGTGCATGTGTTGATGAAATATTGGCCCCATTAGTTTTCTTCTAAGGTGAAAGAATAATCGAAATGTTGATTCAAAGTCTTGGCCTAAGAATGCGAAGACAATTTCATTTGTTGACTAAGCAATGCTCTAGTTTTCGTATTCTCCAATGCGAAGGCTAAATCAAAGAGTTAAATGAAGAGTTAAGGGCCGAATTATTTTATCACTTGTCCTTTTCGAAGGATTTTTTGCCCTCCTAGGATTATTTTTTCTCTCCAAACTTTAAAGGAAGCTTTAGCTTCAATAACGAAGGGATGGGGTCTACGGTCGACAGCTGTTTTGAAGATTTTGTTGGTTCTTACTTCAAACACGCTACCAGAGCTTTTAAACATAGACGGTAAGAAGGTACCGACTTAAACCGTGACCGTGACTGAGAAACATATTTTTTCCCAGACATCTTGGTCTCTGCTCGCGAAGTTTTGCTTGGTCCCGAAATTTTGGAACTCTTCCCGTACGATGTAAAGTTTCTTTTTGCAATATGAGTTTTAATCCTATCGCATACATTGTGACGTACATTTTCGGTAACACTTACGTTCCGAACAGTGGGCAGGAAATATCGACTTATCAGAAAATTTCCTTGCTCCTCTTGCAACTTGTGAGCATTTCGCCTTTGGTCAAGTCAAATTTAATCATAAAAGAAATTTGTTAAAGCGAATTTTGTTAATATGGGTAGTACAGGTATACATCTAAAGTTTTTTTCTTTGAAAAATTTTTAACCATGAAACGTCAACAAAAAATATTAAGAAAAAAATTCATTACATTATAATTGATTTCCATGTCATTGCTACACCAACACCGTTCAACAGTTCAAGTAAATAAATCAATAACAAAATAAAAGTTCACAAAAACATGGCAAACACTTTTGCGCGGGGTCTGTGAAATTCATGTTCTACTACCATGAAACAGACTAAATTAACTCGAAATGAAAAAAAAGAGGCAAAAATAAAAACTAAACAAAAACAAAAAAACAAAATATATATATATATATATAAAAACCCAAACCACAATGCGAATGACAGAGTAACACATGTTATTTTTCTTGAAATGTCTACTTTGTTAACGAAAATTTAAATAAAGTTTTTACTCGTATGCAAGTTGACTAAGTTTATATTACTACCAAAAAAGGTTGACAAAGAAATCCATATAAATACTCGCATATGGAAATGGTATTGATTAATTAGCTAAAGGATTTAAATATGAAAGAAAGAAAAAACGAACAAAAGAAAAACGCAACATCGAAATTGGAAAGAGAAAGATTTCGTTTTCTTTTTTCATCTGTCAGCTTAACTGAATAATTAACTTGTGTGGGTCGAAGCTAAATGGTATTAATAATGTTTTATAAAAGAAAAAATAGTTTAGCGAGGGAGGATTTTTATTTTATTTACAATGATATATTTTATATATTTACATACGGTTGGAAATTGACTAAATTAAATTTAGCTAATTATAGACCAAATTTGGTTAATTACAACATAAAAATTTGTCTTTCTTTACATCCCATCTTACATCGTACATAAATATTTTCCAGAAGACAAGTTACGTCTGTCATATGCTATAAGGTTCGATCATGCATATTTATGATTCTATTAAAGGGCATCGAAATCTTGGAGAACCTTTGAACTGATGGTGATCATGACTACGGTGATGATGAGTAAGATTATATTTTGCAAAAAAATATTTTTTCTCCTTTGAGTCGGAAAGTTTTCGGCCAACCCGCTTCAATAATTTACATAAAACATTCTAAAAACATAGAATTTGAGAAAAACGTAATAGAATATCATGTTGTAGTTTAATATAGATAAACTATAGCAATAATAGGTCTCACTTAATTAAAGCATTCGCAATTGTTTGGTCATAAAATTGTTTCAAATAATTCGCAATTTATTCGCGAAGGGCATCAATAAGAATAACTGTCTAACCTTGCTGTTGCAAGCAATAATGGCAACAGTGAATGGTCCAGTTTTATAGTTTATTAGTCTCGGTTGCATAAGATATTGTCTTATTCATTTAAAATTAATGACAATAAATGCAATTTCACACTTCCTACTATTCGCTTGTACATGAGATTGATGCAAATATTAGATAAACATTTTTTTTTATATGTTTAGACCGTATGCATGCATGAATGAGTTTGAAAACGAGAGCTAACAAAAGTGTAAAAATATTTCAATTTTTTTTTTTTTTCTAAGATAAGCCATAGAATATATGTGAATGTAATTTCCTAAAACGCCCACAAGCCATTACAAATTAATTATGGGTTTATTCGTAAATAATTATTTAGTAAAATCAACAAAAGTCTATAATAAATAAATAATTGATTGTCGTTAATAAAATATATCTGGGGAGACAAAAAAAAAAAAAAAAATTGTGATTACATAATGAAAAGAAAAGAAAAAACTAAGCAAGAAAAATTTTAATGAGTTAATTTAAAATTTAAAACTCCGGTAGCTAAACAAGAGGTCTTTGCAGGAGAAAAGATAAGTAAAGAATTTATATATATTTCGAATCGACTCACGGATACCCAACACGTTACGTAATCTCGAAGTTTACTTTTTATTAATAGGGGGTGTGCTAGTTCCGCAGGGAAGACCAGCTTCGCACTTTGCTTAATTAGATAATTGAAAATTATTCGATTCGGAATTGAAAATTGAATCGGCGTTGACTTCATGGCATATCGGGGCTTATATATCCCGATTCATCAATAATATTTTGCTTAGAGACGAAAAGAATTTATTTCCGAAGAATTTTGCATCTTTGTTAAAAAGGGGGAGCGCTGTAAATAAAAGTGTCCTTATTTGGATCGATTAGCCACACGCGTTTTGTGGTAGATCCAGACAACTATTGACCCTGGCTGATAAGCAAAGCAATAAACTCAATTTTAGCCAGTCATCTGCGTCGGAGAAATATTCAAAGACGCTCAACTATATGCCTGACTACGGTACTAAGAGTACACTTTTGTAGTGTGTCCACTAATATGCCAAACAAAAAGAAAAGAAAAACAAAACTGAGTTGTATACGAAAATGAGTGGCATGCTGCGCTTGCAATTTATGATGACAAGTGTTCATATACGCCAAGACACGCGCCCTATTTAATGATTATGAATAATTACTGCTTACGCTTGATATTTCACTTTAAAGTTAATTTCGTCTAGGTAAACCTTACTAGACTTAAACAATAGCGTGTAAGCAGCGCTTTTCAACAATTCATCAATCATTGCGTGATCTATGATTCATAAGCGTATTAACATGCTTCGTTCATTTATTGGTAACTTCCCGCTGAAATCATTTTGGCATTGGAAGAAGTCTAGACGGAATTAGCCGAGAGAGAATAGAGTGCACAATGTCTAATTCTGTATAGAGTGTTCCATGGATGACGACGTCTTAACTACTGGCATACACCTTGCAAGGTTGCACTCTACAACATACCTTAGACTTTCAAACTCTCAAAGTTTCCACACTCATGGCAGTTTCAATAGCAGCCCTCTATAGCTCTGTTGGCGATTACGCATGTTTCAATCTGGAAAGGCTTTCAAAAATAATTATTTTTTTACTTTTTACACATGGTTTCCTAATACCCAGAATAGTCGTCACGTATTTTATTATACACCCTCTGCTTTCAATTTATTTGCATTGATCTGAGGTGGTTTTAGACGAATATGTTGTATGCAACAAGAAAGTTTGAAAGTAAATTCTGTCTGCCTAAAGGTTTGCAATACTCAGACTCTGGATAGTCTATAAAAAATATATATCCTTTATCAGTATCAATTTGAATCTATCTAATCATGCCCGTCTGTCCGTCTGTCCGTCAATGTGCCTGCTCATCTCTCTGTCCATGCGTCCGTCTGTCTGCCGTCTGTCTGGCTGTCTTTACAAACATGTAGGCTAAAAGTTAATTTGATTGGCCAAAACAAAGATAGCGCCCTCAAGTTGCGAAAAACATTGAAAGCTCTTGCAGGCAGGTTGTTATCTAAAATGGTACAAATTGCTTATGACGCAGAGTAATCTGACAAAATCTCAATTGATTCAAAAGAAAAGCGTTGCTTTTCGTCTTTTATTACTCATAAGCTACAATGAGTATAACAAATAAAAATTTCCCCATCAATTTTATGTGTAATTTTGCGGTACCTGTAGATATAGAATAGGGAAAATCCCTTAAGCCAACCCAATATTATGAAATATCAAAGAATCAATTTTTTGAGGTTTTTTTTTTTTAAGAAAAAATTGGTGAAAGTTAAAAATCGCAGTTGAATATAATATTCAGCACGTGTAAATTTGGCACGTTACGCTATGGAATCTCTGAAATTTATTCGGCATCAAAAGATAAATAATAAAAAATGTACAACAAAAGGTAAAAGGGAAGCTGTATAATTGCTTGTAAGCTAAGAATTTAATTTAAACAAAAAAGAAAAAGTCTTATAAGTACACATCATGCTGTGTCTTATTCAGGGAAAGAATAAGAGAGAGAAATTGTTTCCAGTTTGCATCGGATATCCTATTACACACTACCGGCTTGGCTTGAAATGAGAAATGAGAAAAACCTGCAATAAATTGTGATTATTATTTATGTTTTTTATTGGATAGTTGATGGATATAATGATACGTTCAGATGCAAATAATTAGGCATACGATATGTAACAAACCATCAAAGTCCACTGGCAGGTGTTATATAAAATGATACGATACGATATTTGAAACATGATGCGTGGAATGCACATACCGGTACACATTTAAATGCATCGTTCATTTTCTTTTCCGTATTTTTAGTATTGCAGATTGAATTTTTAAGCCCCTTTATGCAATCTTCGAAAGTGAATCGAAAGTTTTAGGAAAACATTACGTCGCAATGTTCATTATTCGAAATATCTGAACTGACCTATAAACACTTACCTCATCCAAGGCGATCAGGTCTCTTCCTTTATGAATTCTAATCAAAAATTTATATGCCTTCAGATGTGTTCGACGCATATTTTTTTTTTCTAATGTAAGCGTATATGTGATTCCAAGTGAAGCAAGGAAAAGCAAGGGAGCATGAGAATTAGCTCAAAAGCCAGAAAGCAAAAAAAAAAAAAAAAATTAAAAAAAATAAAAGGTAAAGAAATCTGAAATATAAAGTTAACAACGTGGAAGCGATGACTATCATCGGACTGCCTTCGGAGATGAAAGATGACAGTTTCAGTTATTTTTAAAATTTGTGTCAAAAATTCTTAATTCTTATATTTATGTTATAAGCACATGTGTATCTGCACACATACCTGTATATGAATATGTGGGCGCCTTAATTAATGTCTTACTTCAGAATGTTTTGTTGAATGTTGTGGCAATAGTAGATGACGATAAATGTACCAAATAAATTAAGGTGTAGTTTTTTTGATGACAATAGCGATAAATGACATCACTTTTATTTATTAGAGATTACTGAGAGAGACATGGTGGAGCCAAGAAATGCAAAATAAAAAAAAAAATTCCATGCTTTTAAATTTATTATACATAATTCCTTTTTCACGCCATCTAAATAATAATAAATTTTATCTACAAGTGAGCAAAAATTTATAAATTCATTTTCATATAATGATTATGTCCTTGTATGACTGTGACAGTTAATGTGTAATTGCAATGCAATAAACTTGAAAATGTCTTTTCACTGAGTTAATGTTATTTTACTGTTTCATTTTCAATTATCCATGTAGAGTAACACTCTGTAATTTATGGTTAGCGGTTATTTATTTATTTATTTATTTATTTATTTATTTTTTTTTTCTGTTCAACTTGAAGACAGTTAAGGTTTTTGGCTGTTATTTGTATAATGTTTAATTTATTTTATTTATAGTAAAGTAGTATGACGTATTAATCGTGGCTAATATTTTATAGTTTAATCAAATTTTCTATTACATCTACCAGGGAGGGTATAAGTTATATCTGATAATTATATCTGATAATTGTAAAGCATATTATTATTCTTGTTATTTATTTGGCCAGAGAAATAAATTAAAAAATTAAACTTTTAAAGCAGTAGCATGTAAAGATTACCGGCTTTATTGAAAACTTTACCGCCTTTGAGATTTCAACACATGACCCGTGAGTTGTTAGTCGAGAGCTTTTGCCTACTCGGCCACTCAGGTGGATTTTTAAAACATAGAAGCGGGTCTTTGACTAGTATTGGTATTAATATCGATCAACGTGAATCCATTCAGTCATTTTCCTAATAAACTGCGAATTTTGCTTTTAAGGCTTCTCCTTGAGATAATTTATGCATTAGATTACTAAAACTTTGCGTAGTTAATAGTTAGTGTTAAGGTAAAAGTGTCCCTATGTCCCAAAGATTTGAATTAAATAGAAAACAGAGTTTTTTTTTTTCATTGCAATCTTTTTATTGAATCATAACGTGCATAGGATAGGGTTATGTACAGAGGAAATCGAAATTTTCCATGAACATTTTGCATGAACGTGGCTAAATTTCGTTGATACAGCCTTGAATATCCCCCCCTACAATGGAGGGGTGCTTGCAGGCTATAGATTAGACTGTGTATGCAGTACTGGTGTAGTTTGTATTGGCAAGAAAGTATTTTCGATGTTCACGTGTAAATAGTGTTGTGAATATCTTGAAGCCTTCCGACTATTCGATTTCGAATATTCCTCCGAAATTATGCCATTGTTATGGGTTATGGGTAATGCTGCTCTATCATATCGCAAATGTCGGTTTTGGGTTCAACGGTTTAAAACTGGCGACACGAATTGACTGAAAATGCCATTTTTTGGCCACTTATTGCAAGAATCGTCCAGGATACAGTGTTACGGCTCGAAAGGGAAGTTCTGCCACACCTGGCGTACTCACCGGGCATGGCGTTTACCACTTGTTCAGATCGGTGCAGTGCAGCTTGCCTGGCGCGCAAAGTTGCAGAAGTGCGAAAATGGGTCGGTGGACGGATCGCCGCCAAACCAATATAATTCCTTTCGCCCTGACATCGCTGTGTTGCCAAAAATTTTGTAAAATGTTGCAGAAATTGATGGAAACTATTTTGATTGTACTAAATTTTCCACCAAAACAATGCCCTTTTCAAGTGAAAAAGTGATCAAAAACCACTTACTAGCTATGCTTACACACATTGGGGTCAAAGCTTGTAGCCGTTAATTTATTGCTAAATTTGGTTAACAATTCCGGGATCTTTAATTTCTTTTTTTTTTCGTAAAACAATAAAAATTTTCTGACTTGGGAGGCTGTAATCGAAAATTTCAAACATCGCCTCCTCGGTTTGCATTTGTGTTATGCTGTTTGTCTTTAAAATGATAATCGTTTCATCAATTGTTTGAGAAATTTTTTCAGCGACAAAAGGCTTTTGCAGATCTCTCTGATAATATACGCAATAACCCTAATTAATCGCCGCCTGCGTGCCAATCAACGTAGACATGTGTGTAGGCAGCTAACGTTGTTATAAAATAAACACAATTTTCTTTTTAAAAAAATCCTGCTTGCGATTTGTTTTCTCAAACAGGAAGTTTTTTTCTTTTATTTCTTTAAATTTCCAGTTCAGCTACAATTCAAATTTCAGCTAAATTAATTATTTTTAATTTATTATAATAATTTTTAATTAATTAATTTATTATAATATTATTTATAAGAGATGTACAATATTTCCTAAAAATACATATAGGGAGGGCTAACAAAGTGGAACGTATTAAGTTATTAATGGAATGGGACACGATACAAATGAAAGGAAGAAAAGATACGCTTACACCTTGCCCTGAAAAACTGACAGATGTTAAGCATCGGAATGCGAACGGACACGGAGACGGCGCAAAGTACCCATAGCTTGCTAAACTCAAATTCCATCCCATATATTAGTTCCTTTTAATATTATAACTATATTAGTTTATTGTGTTGTTAAGGGATGACATCGGCAAGTATAGTAGTAGGGAACTCTGTTATAGTATGTATTGAATCCGACGGGGAGATTGCCTTGTAAACGTTATTGAAACTTTTATGTAGAACCATAAGAAGATTAAACAATTCCGAGTTTGATCCTTGTTGAATAAGTTTTATGAACCGAAAGTTCCTATCATGTGAACAAACAGGAATGTTGACGTGAACTTGGTTCAACAAGACCGCCGAGTCTATATATAACATATTCGACTTTTGAAAAATTGCAACTACGTGTTCTTTGGCATTGACCGTGGGAGTGTTAAAAGCATGTCGACAAATTTGGGATTTTACGTATTTGTCCGACTACTCTTGAAGCTAAGCTTGTGCCACCGAATTGTAACTTTTAGGGTAGCGTATGTTTGATTTACAATTCTTAGGAGATCTATTTACAATTTACTTACAGGAACTTATATTTGCAAAGCTTCTTGTGGTCTTGTCTCCTTTTGAATATTACATTTCAACTCGTTTGACCCGACTCACTTTGCCTTTCGCCAATATTCTGCTTACACAAGCCTATTATCAACACGAAACTTCATTGCAGCATTTTTGTGTTAATCCCTTTTTCCACGAAATGTTCTGCAAATTCTCGTTAATCTTCTAGCCGATCGCCAACTGCATTGGCGTATAAAGCGTGGTTTTATTATGTGTAGAATTTCTTAGAAAATCGGCTAGTTTTCATGCGGACTCATTTTATTAAATGTGGGATTTTCGTAACAATGTAAAAAATTCTGTGCTTTTGCAACTCACGTTGGGTGCTTTTCAATTACGAAGTAAATAGTATGCTTGCTGTAAACAGCGCTCAAAAAAACACACCTACAAATTTTCTATTTTATTACATTCTTGACCCATTCAACAATATGGCGCATTCAACACTATTACATACAAGTAGGTCATATGCACTAGCGCTGCATAGCATTACGTTAATGATAAGTCTAAATCCACGTTACGTGATAAGTCTAAATAAAAACATAAGCGAAATTTCTTGTTACACTAAACTCCTATAAGACGCTATGTACATACACTAGATACGTTGTATAAAGGATACAAGAGCATGTGTTTCTTACCATTTGATTTACTCTAAAATGGTTATATGGTAGCACCCGTGAGGGCATCATTCAACTGATGACTAATCTGATGCCAGCCATTGAGATGGGGCGTTTCACTGTCCAGCTCACAGGAATCTATTGAGATTAAATTGCATAAGACAAACGGCGACTTTGAACATTGCTAGGCTTAGCATGTCGTCCTTATACTATAGGCCAGCTTCGTCTACTTTCAATTTACTGGATTTTCAATAGAAAGTCTGCATGTCAAACCTAAAGAATAGATCAAATATCTAGAGCTCCTTTTTTGTTCGGCCATCTTACGATGATTATGCGGTCCGTAATCAATCTGCTCTGATCTCAGTAAATGTTATGAAACTTTGTAAGTGAAAAATGCTCTAATAACAAAGAATTTTTTGCTTCGAATAAACATTGGATAGTAAACTTGCAAACTTGCAAACTTACTTTGTTTCGGACATGATAATCGATACTTGAAGTTGTAAGTATAAGGAGCAGTGGAGATGCCACATCCCATACAAAAGTGAAATTCAAAATTTTGAATTAACTGTAACAGCATAAAACTCGTATTCTTATTATTAATATCTCAGTTCTATCTTGCCAGGAGAATCATTTCTATTTTTCAGAAGATGTGTTTTCTTCATAACTGTTCATTAGTTCGCTTCTCTTTTTATAGCCTACAACACTTGTGGTACATGGTATGTTAAGTTTGTGTGAACGTACGTAATAGCCAGAAATGCTTAAGATAGATCCCCCTCTTATTGTATCTATCTAAGCTTGTCTGTCCGTTTGTCCGCTAGATGTGTGCCAACCTGCAGGTCGACATTTTCGAGATATTTTGATGAAATTTGGAACACTGATGTATTTTGGCCCAAGAACGAAAGCCATTGAAAATGGTTTGCCTCGATCTACTTTTTGGACTACTCCCCGTATAACGTCCCATTTGGAAAAGTCCTTATATGGAAAAAAATTGCAATTTTCAAGACTTTTTCACTGCGTAACAGTATTTAGCGTCCTAAATAGTAAAGAAAAATTTGGTTCGGCGGGGGAACTTTTTGAGATTTCCTCTCCTTTAACCTTTCGTGTGAACACTTTTTCTCCTTATGCCAAAAAGGTATGATTTTCAATATTTCGTGGGGAAAATTGATTTATAATAGCAAATTGACAAAGAAGAAAAATCTTACCGAATTTGGACCACGTAGGCCTTGCCCGACTATAATGTTCTTCACATGTTTATATATCAAAAGCACATGGAGAGTGAATAATATTGGACGGATATGTTATACGATCTGTTAAAGAAAAGAAATTAAATTTTCTGATGTAATATAATATGGTTTTGCTCTCTGATTATTTGTGAGCATTGCATATAACCATATAAGTGTGTATATATTAATAACATAAAAAAAAAAAATCAAGTTTTTTATTTATTAGGTTTTTACTTTCGTAGTGGAAGTAATTTATGTATTCTATGATTTATATAACTTAAGTCTCAGCTATGTCTGTGTGTAATAGGATTAGTCTAGATATCTAGGTGCATACATAAATGTAACAGTAAATCTCTATACAAAATGCAATAAATTTTAAGGCACGCTTATGACCCTTGAGAGAAGAGTTCAAAAACGTGTGTTATAAAAGCATAAAAAAAAAAAAAAAAAAAACAGAACAGAAGAAACTGTTAAACCATAAAAAGGCACAATGGAGTAAAATCGACTTCAACCCACGGGCCATATTAAAAAGGGATTAAAAATATATTAAGCACAAGAAAAAGCCAAAAAAATAATATTTAATCAAAAATAGTTTTTATTAATATGCACAAAAAAGTAATAGCTGAGGAAAAAAAAAAAAGAAAAAAAAAATAATCGGTTAAGTGTGATTGTATTACGAGTAAATATTTACCTTTTACACCGCGAACGTGTGGAATGACCCGCTGAACGGCTTACAAATAAAAATTGAGGTTTGCTTTACAAATGCAAGATTAGTTACTTGGACTTTGGGTTAGGAAAAAAAAAAAAAAGAAAGAAAAACAATAACCAGAACGTTTGCTTAACTCGTGTTTTGGTAAGCAATGAGTACAAATTTGTATGTAAATAATTTGTTAACTTCATATGTCAAATTCAATGTAGATTTCTCTCGCGACTCTTGAAAGAATATAGGCTTCGATCGAAAAGTATCAGGAATTATTGATTAATTTGGTGTTCCATTGGTTACTATTCTTTTCATATCCATATATATTCATATATATCAGCATTAAATTCTGAATCGATTTAAGTATCTCCATCTATTCGTCTGTCCGTCCGTCTGTACGTCTGTCCGTCTGCCCGCCTGTGCGCCTGTACGTCTGTCCGTCTGTAGGTCTGTACAATTTCTGCTGTCCCGGCCGCAAATACGCACCTATCGAAGTTCTTGCGGTCACATTGGTATTGAAATGGTGACAGGACAAGCGTACAGCACCACGTAAATCGAGAGCACCTCTCTTTCTGGTTCGAATAAGAAATGTTTTTTTTTTTTTTTGATTACAGATTGAAGTTACATCTACAAAAATTTGAATGTATATTCTATGGATGATGCATGTAATACATCGAAGAAATAAGTTTGTCTAAGTCACCTGCTTGTACAAGCGATCAGATCATGGGATGTCAGAAGCATTTTTGTTTCTTATAATGAATCGTAAGATTTAGAGAAGCTTTGTTTACAATTTTTTATATCTGATATAAACTTTGCTTTGCGAACAAAACAAGAGCACATAGTAGTGCTAGCACTCTTCGCTCTCGGAGCGGACGCAATGAGCGATTTGTTTGCATCAATATCAAATGCTTATAAAAACCTCACTGATCGTGTAAAAGGCATAACTGATGTCGCGGGTATCCCACATTAAGACTCTAATTGAATAATAATATGGTATGCGCTTCGCAAGACAGGGAAAGCATTATATAAAATTTGTTTTCAAATAAGTGGAACGATGAGTTCTTAAATCGGCTGCCGGCACTTTTTAGCCCGAATGTTTTTAAAGAAATTCATCTATAAAAAATATATTTTTATTTCAATTCTATATCTGATTTCTTCATTTACATAATTCTCTATTATAGAATATTTGTTCTTAAAGCTTTTTTGAGTAGGTGTTGTATGTGACAATGTATTTACAAACACATAGAATATTTTGAGAATTATTTTTTCATTTATTTACCAACACCTACTTGGCATACGTTTAAGCTTAAGGTGTGAAATACTATAATAATTAATCAACTAATTTAATAATTATGTTACATATTTAATTCATTAACATTAATTTACGGTTTAATTAATTTTCATTATTAATCAATAAAGCAAAAGCTCGAGTATGTGTTTTTTTTTTCTTTTTAGCCAGAAGGGAGTGTTCTCGAAAAGTCGTAACAAACTTAAACTTAAATGCCCTAATTAGTTAGACATGTGCTCAATAAGACATTAAATAAACATTTCCAAGTAGCTTAGAATGCACTAATCGAAAAAAATTTTACTTGATATCTGACTAAATTAATCTATTAGGTTTAGCTTCAAAATTATGTAAAAAAAAAAAATAAAAAGATTTGATGCAACATATGTGGCTTTTATACACATTTTATTTTTATTTCACTCTCTGGCGCTCTAGTTTAACTAATTCCTTTTTGTACACTAAAGATACTCGATAAAGTTGATTGCACATATATTTCTCTGTAATTATAGCTCATAGTTAAATTCTCTTATTTCTGACAAAAACATCAATCACTTACTCTTAATTATATTTGTTCAAGATTTAAATAATTTACCGGTCTTTTTGCTGTTTAGAAAAACACGTTTTTTGTTTTGCTTTTTAAGCCGGGTTTACTTTGCTAACTGAAGAGAACTTTGCTGAATACGCTATAAGAGTTTATTCTGTTTAGAACGAAACAAAAAAGAAGAGTAATAAATACTCAAACTGAATAGATCTCAAAACCCACATGAATTATTCTGTCACGCTAGTACTCAATACTTTTAAGTAAACTTTTTCTTTAATTCATTCCATTTTTTTAGTGTGTAATCAATCATATCGGCTTTACAGAGTAAATACAAAAATTAAAAAAAATTCGTAAGTAAAAAAAGGTAGAAAGTGCAAGATAACTGATTAAATCCAGCATTTAATGTCAATTTTAATTATAGCATAAGTTGAGTAAGAAGATCCATACCCTCGATACATATCGCGCTTTATATCATATATTTTTCGAATAATGTTTTTATGCGCTTCGCTAGTATATTGTAGGCGATTGCTGATTGAGAACAGAAAACTTCTTCTTTTTTATTTGCTGACTGTAGGTCTGGCTTACCAGATCTGTACCTGGAGCAAATTTTACTAAAGTGCAATTCATAAAATTTAATTTTCTTTCTAATTTCAAATCGATATTTTAGACGTCACTCAATAAATTCGCAAGTTTGCTTACACTGACATGACGAAAAGTAGCGTCACTAAAACAATTATAAGTTGTAAACTAATGACTACAATGTCATGGAATTTTGTGCACGTATCGTTTGAACATCGGTACAATCCGGAAATGATATGGATTTGTCAGCAGTGATGCCTTGTAAGTGTCAGAAAGGAGACTTATTGAGTGGGGTTTTATTTAGTATACTGAAATACAATTTTTAATGGATTTTTGTTGAGACCTAGCAAAGATTTGCTGATATTTTTCTTATAATAATTCTTTCGAAGTAGGATCTTATATAGGGCATGTCCTTAAAAATGGTACGATCTATTTTGTTGTTTATAAAATATCTCGAAAATTGTGATCTGCAGTTGAGAAAGGAGTTTGGGCAGATATTAGACAGATAAAAGAACAAAAGAATGGACAGATGGAGAGACGCAATTAAATCTATTCAGGAAATGACTTTGATTCTGAAAAAATCATATGCAATCGTCAATAGTGGCGAAATCTTTATGTCATCCCTCCCAGTTATTGAGCGACCTGTTAACTGACTTTATACTTGAGAAGATAAAGAGTAAATTTTGTGATCAATGTTGTTCTTTCAAAGAAACGTTTGAAGTCATGAGCCAATAAGACAACTTGATTGTTTTTGTTATTCAGGCTTGCATGTTTCAGATACGTTTGCCCCTTAAGATCTTCAATACAATGAACAACATTTGAAATCTGCAAAAAAAGCGAAGAAGCAGTAAAGACAATGTTAAATGACATATGTAAGTAGTTGCACAGACTTAGCTTAGACACACGTAGTACATTAAAAATCGACGTAAGCGGTCCCGAAGGCATTCAGCATCCGAGGTAAATATGGATTTATTTTTAGTAAATGAAGTTTCACTGGTCTTTTCCCGAATCGATATGATATTCGGAGTAATAAGATTAAGTAAAATAATAAATCAAAAGTTAATTATGTAAAACTTAAAATGTTGCATGTTCACCGATTCTTCGAAATTTTTATTTAATAGATGAATTTTTTTTTTTTTTTTCATTGGTAACAAAACTTTTATTTTCGTGATTTTAAACTAAGACAAATATGTAGGTTTTAACAAAACAAAAAAAAAAAAAAAAAAAAAAAAACTATGTAGACTTTTTTAAGAGTGATTAAAAGCTCTCTTTTCTTACTTCAAACTACTCTTAGTCTCTTTGCCAGCAAAGCTGACATCATCGTTGAAAACTTATTTAATGCGTAGCAAGGGTTAAAAACTTTTTTAGTACGGCGTTGGCGGGCCTAAGTGATGGATTAAAAGTTTTTTGAAAAGGAACAGTCGGTGTTCGTTAAGTTATTAATTTTATGATTATAAACCAAAATTTACAGCTTTAAAAATGAGAGATAAAAAAGTCATGAAGTTTTAAACATAAACGCTCATATATATATATATATATATACATATAAATATACTGTTTGATATATAAAAATAAAATTATTAAACAAAAAAAAAAAAAGTTAAATAATATAATATCAAGAAAGAAAACGAATTCAGCCCATAAAAACCGATTTAACAAAAAAAAAAAAAAAATAAGAAAAAAGTGGTATAACACTTTAGCCAAGATCTCAAGCAGAACCAGTCTAAACAAAAGCACAAATGATGTCAGTTGTGTGTATGATGTTGTCGAGAGTCATTTGGAGACAGCACTGCGAGTAAGTGAATGACTGAATGCAAGCGCGTTGAAGCAAAACTAAGAGTTCTTTCTGTTTTTTTTTTTTTGTTTGCGTTTTTTTGTGTTTCAGTGCGAGAATAGCGCAATAATAAAAGTCTACAAATATTAATAAAAGTAAAAATAAAAAAAGAAAAAAAAAAAAACTATTGACAAATAAGTGAAGTTGATAAATAAATAAAAAAAATTACAAAATAAACAACAGCAACAGCGAGAGCAACAGCAATAAAGATATAAATACTTTTACTGCACTCGTTAAATTTAAAAACAAAAAAAGAAAAAACAGATAACCGTTGAAAGAAATTGCAAATTATTGGAAACGTAAGAAAGGAGTTTTTTTTTCTTTTCTGTAACAGCAACATATTTCCGGCTAATGTGGATAACGAACTAACAAAAAACGATAATCAGCCACAAATTTCAATGACTTCTAAGGTAAAGCAAAGCAAAAAAAAAAAAAACAAAAAATAAAAACAGAAACCAAACGAAACAAGTTTAAGGTTTTGCATATAGCTAAGGCAGCTGTTTTATGTTAAATGTTATTTATTTTTTTATTTTCATTCTTTGCGTTTCTTAAACAAGTTAAGAATTTGTTGTTGCCTTTATCTTCTTAAAAGAAAAAAAAAAACTTGATGAACTTGGCTGATTTTTTTCCTTTAATATAATATGTAGCGTAGAGAGACCCACGCATGTTAAGCGATTGCTTTTTTTTATTTTTTATTTGTTTTTTATAAATTTATCGAAACGAATGCAACAATAAATTATTTAATGTATATAAAACTTTATAAAATGAAATTTGCAATAACATAAATATTAATCATGAATATTTTAGTTAAATGAAATATTAAAAATTTTTTTAAATTAATTTTTTCTCAACTTGTTTTTCAACGTTGTTTTTAACGCCTTTACGGCTTTCGTATAAATAACTGTAGGCTGATTATTATTATTAATTTTGTAAGACAAATGTCTTAAATCTTAAATTTACACGATTTGCAAAAGTTTTTAGTTTTCGTGATTGTTGTGGAATAAAGCAGCAAAACATTATTAAAATATTAAAAATATTCGTTTTCTACGGCTTGAAGAAGATCGTTGCATTTGTATAGATTCTTTATTTCTTCGTTTTTTATGCGGAGCCTTTACGCACTCATTACACTCTTTCCAGTTTAGTTTCAGCAAAAATTTCAATGTTGAAAATGAGCTTCTTTTAAAGGAACATAAGGAATTCTTCTTATTAAAAGTAGTCTCTTCGGTTTTCTTCTGTATTATTTCTTTCATAACATAACCGTAATATTATCAGACAAAAATGCTGACTCTCTAAGGAAAAATTTTATATGTCTTCCACTTTCATAACATCAAATATTTCTTTCCAAATTATTTAATTCTTTGTTAAAGTTCTGAATGTTGCAGTTTGAACCGTAATATATGTTTGAAATTTGTTATAAATTACTCTACTCTTCTCATTCATCTACCAGGAACCTAAAAAAAAATATATATATACGAATGTATATAAACATTTTCGCATTAAGCGCTTATGACCCATAGAAGATCTCAATATGTAATCGTTTGTTCTTAGGTTTTGTTAAAAATCATTTTACATACTTGGAAGAAACTCAAAAACCGATCAAATTGAGGGCATACGTGGTTCTCGTGTTAATTGTGAGCCTTTTTACAGTTAATCCTTTTACTAATGGCTTTCGTTTTCAGAAATTTCATAACTAATTAAGCCGTGCACCATTTGTGGCATAGGGATATATTCAGTTATTACGAATGCATATAACGCACGAGCATTGTGCTAGGACTTCTACACGAATAACCTGAATTATGTGCAGTTTGCTTTGCTATTCGAAACACATCTCAACACGCAATAGGTCCTGTGAAATAAATTCGACATCGACTTAAATCTGAGTTTAAGGTAAATAAAAGAGTAACAGTTGCTCTGGTGATGTTCTCTATAAATGTAGGTGAGGTGGTTGTCTGATAGGAATATAGGTATGAAAAGAGGGCAGTTCAACTTGAAAGTAGAGATATATTGATGGAAAAGACCACTGCCGGTAGATTATTCCAGTACACTTCTTACCAATTACCAGGTGCGTCCAACACGGGCTTTCCTAGCTGTTCCTTCAGCATATAGATGTTTTTTCTGTTGTCCTGTGTGCTCTCGGGCGCGACCCCAGTCGAAATTTACGGGCATAGACTTTTGCTTATTAATTTATTAAGCGTTGTGAAACATAGACTCATCTTAAGCATAACTTCCGAGGCTAAGTTATTGAATGGCGAAAATGATTCGCTTACGCTATTGAATGAAACTAAAATCTGTATGTTCTCTCCACAGTCCTCAGGTATTATTCTCAGGTTAAACTTAATTCTTATAGATACGGTCCGTATTGGATAGCCTCCATTAACGGCTCTATAGCCAATTTTTTCCTTTTTTCCTTCATATGCTGCTCTAATGAAAATTATTTCGCCATCATTTTTCAACGCATGAGCAGCATGAGTAGGCTAGTTGATAAAAATCACGACTACCAAGTCAGGTTCAAACCTCTAGAACGGTAGGGTTTACTTTTAGGTCATAGCTGTAGTCAGCGCTTAATTGGTGAAAGCATAACACTTTACCAGTTGGGCACATAACCACTGATCATATTGCCTTCTTATCTTCTTCCCTCGTCTTGCTTCTTTCTTACTGTCACCATGTCACGCGAATAGTGCACATCCCCTGAGTGATTGGTAGAAAAAAATAAGAATAAAAATCTTATATAAACTATCATAGTACTGACTACATTTTAATAGAATTTTTAATAGGTTGCTTAAATTAATGTTGTACTTATTTTATATTATATTTTAAGCTGATATTTATCTCTGTTTATATTTTTTTCTTTTCTTAGAATCATTGTACATAGTTTTAAGATTCGTAAACTTGGACTTTTTAATTCTCCTTTTCATTTAGTTCTTTAATTTTTTTGTCTAGTGAAATAAGTTTAAATTTATAGCTCTACAAGTTCATAGTAGTTGCTGCTTGATATTGTATTATTAATATTGAATTAATTACTAATGACTATTATATGAGCTATTGTTGTACATAGTTAGACAATTGAAAATCAGCTCTTAAAATGAAGTCAGTAGCGGAATATCGAAGAAAGAAAGTCCGCTTTTAAATACTTAGGCAATAATTCCATCATCCCATTGTGTGAAATGCCTTGGCCTCCATATCGACAGAAGACTAGACAAGAAGACAAGAAAGCGACAAAAAGAGGAAAAGGATAACAACTACATATGAAAACAAAGAAAACGTGCCGTTTTTTAGGACTGATATCCAAGTTTAGTCTGAAGAATAAAGTTTTGCTCTACAAAATCATCTTAAAGCCAGTATGGTCGTGTGAGATCCAGCTATGGGGTGCATCTACCAATTCTAACGAAGTAGTATGACAAAAATGTCACCCTAAAATTTTAAGGCTAATCCGAAAATTCTCCTTAACATGTGAGTAATCATATTTATATACCGATCTTGATGTCCTGAAAGTCAAAAATGTAATAAAACGCTTTACAGCAATTACTTAAACAAATTGAGCGCCTGCACTTTAATATTTTAATTGCAAATTTATTAGATAATACTTATGAAGTAAGAAGACTGCAAAGATACCACATATTAGACCGCCTATTGATACTCTTGATGTGTACTCAAAACCTGAAGGTAAAGATTGAGGAGGCATAATATAGCCGATTGAGTATAGACGCAAGCAAGATCGCAAAAAGCTTTGAAGACCATTCCATAAATCGAACAGGTCAACTCATTTTGAAGATGAGGAAAAAGATTTGAAATAATAAATAGATTTAAAAAACATAAATTTAAATTGGTCTTACTTTTTGAACACTGTAATATATTTGTTTGACTCACTAGAGTCCAACTATTTTATTTTATTATATTATAGTTTTTGTTCTTTAGTTATTAATTCATTTGCTAAGTGTTTGATGGTAAATAAATTCTAAATAACGACATTTCGAAGAAAAAAAATGTGTATATATGTATATAGATAAACATATACATGATCACGAATATATATTTGCAAGTTGAAATTAAGAGTTAATTCAGCATAATTTCCCTTTCCAGACAGTCTTAGGTACCTCTTTGAAGGGCAGTGCAACAATGATGACTGGAAAAATTATTATTACTAAAAATTTATCAAAGAAGTGTATTTTCGTCAAATTTGACGCACAGTTGGCAGGTAGTAAAGGTTCCAAAGTATTGCAAAATAATTGTTTGATATTTTCGTTTCTTCCGAGATTCCTTTAATGCTTCTATTAATAAGTGGATAACTTTCATGTTTCAACAAAGTCCGAATTGGTTAAACTTGCCTCTTTGAGTAAGCAATTAAAAGACGCGTCTCTCTGCCATAGATGCAATACATAGTTACTTAGTACTTAGTACTTACAAGATTATGCAAACTTTAATGGAGTCTTTTAAATCTAATTGGAAGGCAAAAAAAAAAAGCATTTATATAATCTTTAAACATTCGTTTAAGCATATATAATAAAGCACATATAAAAATAATTACGCTCATAAACGAAAATGTCGAAATAAATAAAAAGTAGAAGCTGATGAACCCAAATTTAAATTGACCTTAAAAATATGGATCGTTTTAAACACTACACAGTTCTGCTTAATATTATTTTTGTCAAAAGACACTTTAACTTTGTTTTTTTTGTTTTTCCATTTAACTAATAGTTTGTTGTGTTCAGTTTTTTTCTTTTCAATTTGGTTTGTGGCTTTTACAATAGCATTAGTTTTATATGTATCTCGTAAGCCAAATGGAAGCTAGGATTTCAAGTTTCACTGGCTGAGTTATATAATTGAAGTCATAGTTGTTTTCCATTATTTCTCTCGAGTATGGAAATAATGTTTCCACGAAAACGAGTTCGGATTAATGAAAACGTTTCCTTTGAGTATTTAGTGAGGTTTCAGGATTCACGGCTACCTTTGAAATTTTAATAAAAGGAAGCCATAAAAGCATGTGTTTGTTGTAGATCGATACTATAGCCTATGACATGGTTACAATTAGGGGGTCCGGTTGACGGTTCTCGTTATCGAACTAGCTTGCGTATAAATATTTTCCAATTTTTTCCTGATTATTCCCGTTATCGACCTACTTTTAACGAGTAGTGAGTGGATAGTACTCGATAGTATAAGAATTTTGTTCGATTTCCAAAGTGACGTAAAATTTCATTTATGTGCTCAAGCGCAAAATAGCTATCAAGCTTTATACCCAAAGTGGGAATAAAATAGAATATTGTGATAAAACCACATATTTGATGAAAGGAATGGAAATTCAAAAATTCCGGGAAAAATAATAAAAGCAAACAATTATTTTCGATGTTTTTACCTTTTTGGATGTCTGTGAAGGATAAAATCCATGGCAATGTACGATTATTAGAATCTACTTAACAAGCATTCTGGAAATGTGATTTTGAGCAGTATATAGACAGACGTATTTAACATAGAAATTACAAACATCAAGTAGGTCTTTAAGAAGAGAGAATTAAATCGTGTCATATTTAATTAAATCGAATTAAATTTTGTTTTTTATGGTTTCCAATTTTTTAATTAATCTTTTCAAAGTTGCTTTTAAGATTTTCGACGTAAAGCAGCGCGCACGTTCACAAGCATTGCAGTTCTATCAGGATAGTTACGTCTCCTTTTTCCATTATCTAAAATTTTTCGTCGTTTTTTTTTTTTAAATTTTATTGGTTATTCTAAAATTGCCTGAGCTTTACGGTGTGCCTTTTTCATCCATTGGAAACATTTCTATAAGGTGTAAGGCACTACTGTTCCGAAAGAAGTAAAAGGTGAATAGTATTATACTTGTTGCAAAATTTTAGATTTCAATGTTATAACAAATAAAGTCCATATATTTAATTCTTAATTTGGGCAAGTATCCTACTTGAAATTCTGTATACTGCACTTCCTACACATTGCACTTCTTGCACACTGCCGCTTACCAAATGGAGTAGAGTGGTAATGTGAAATTTTACGGAAACTTACTAACGCGATGACAAAAAAAAAGGGTTTGCAATCCTGTACGATAGTCAATGAGAGAGAGAGAGAGAGAGAGAGAAGTGAAGGTTTGGTCCATAATAAAGTAGAATAAGCTTTTAGTGTAAGTAAGAAGAAATCGAAAAAATCTTATCTTCCCAACAATTATAATTCAAATCATTTTTCCAACCATGCATAAACTGCATAAACTTTGATTATCAAATCTCAAAAAACTAAATTCTCTCTCACCAAATAAAAGCTTATTTTCTTTTTTTGATCATTTATATGAAGGGTTGCTAAAAATTAACGCTCTTATTCTTATTTAAATTTTCAATTTCGCCTTAGCAGGTCAAAACAGTATCTTTCTGCAGTTTTTCTGGAAATATAGTTTTCAACATTGCACGTAAAGGGGTTCAAAATGTCAGAGTTCACCAACTTTCATCAGATAATATTTTCCTCGAGCCATAAATTACATACAAAGGGACAGATAGAAGAGGATAGATTGGTAGATGGATTGACATGCAATCAATCAACCAATTGATTGATAAACCAAATAAAATTAGTCGGTCTATCTCTATTTTTCCCTGGCGTTGCATACCTTCTAACAAATTTAATTTATCGTTACCATAAATGCTGTAGTATATAAAGAAAAAGCGATTTTTATGATCTAAATTTTTAAATCGCACGATTCGAACCACCTTTTTAATGCGGCCTTGGAATACCCTTAACAATTAGCAAAAACAGGTTCAGCTGTTTTATTTAAACTGACATTCGCTAATAGCTTGTTTGCAGTTTATTTCTTTTCCTTTTTTTGCTTTACAATTCCGGTAAATGGTGTCTTAATACAAAAAAAACAAATTATCTATAAATAAAAATGTTATATTTTTTAATTGAAATTTAAATTAATTGCGATTAATTAACAGCACTACACAGCAGTTTAAAGGTACTAATTAGAAATGAAAACTAAATGCTGACATTAGCGTATGAAAACACTTGAGGAAGGGAGCGATAAGTTTCGAAGTATGACAATTAAGGTAAACCTTTTTTAAAGAGCTTTTTAATAAAGTGACCGTTTGACCGTGGCCCAAGAGGGTAACAAAACATCCACTGTTATATAGTTCGTGCTGTGCAGGCGAGTAGGTAAAAATCACGATTACTAAGTCAGTGTTTGCGGATTCAAATTCCAAGTGCGGTACAGTTTTCTTTGCTGGTAGTTATAGTGAGTGTTCACTCGGTGAAGGCATAACATTTATCTTTTGGGCACACGCTCACTAAGCTACATCCGTCTATAGCGAGATCGATCGTAGTAATTTTAGGCATACGAGCATGCATAAATAATTAAGATCTTTTTAATTTTTCCGACAATAAAAAAGTAGAGCTTACTATTAAGAAAATTCAAATGGGCGTGGCCCGCGTAAGGTCGCAAAAGAGCAAGTGGCGAATTAATTCTGCCTTTAGTTCAAAAAGCCACCTTTTCTGTGTACCATTGGTGGCGTGTATTTTGGGATTAACTGGAGGAATCTTAAATATTAGTTTAACAAGAAAGCGTTAAACCGGCTCAGCCGGTGACAGAATCTAATTAATGGTAAAGAATTTTTTAAGCGTAGGACGATCGTCATCGATGCCGTTTTCAAATCTGTATTTTATTCATTTTTATTGGCGGGTGTTAAATTATTAGACAGAATTATTTACGACCTTTGGCTATTTTTAATATAAAACTGCACACAATAAAATCGCATTTATTTATCGAAAAATCGTTCACATTAGGGCGATTGCTGTAATTTCCACTTGCTCAAATTTATATATATTTTTTGTCAAATCTATAATATTTTTATATAACAAAAGTTACGAACGAAAAAAAAAGTTCGTATTGAGGCTTTGATTCTGGTACGCACATAATAATCTGAATAAAAACTGCTGTTCGTTTGACATTCTATTAGCGTTAAGCACGTGTTTGCTGTAATTGCAGCTGTTCGTTTTGCACAACAAATGAACGTTAGCGTTGAGCTAATCACAGCTACGCTTATTTGTCGTTTAACATTCGCAATGTCATACAATATGTTTCTACACGAATTTAAAATGAATGGATTTTTATTTTTAATAATTATTGAAGAAACTTCAATATTTAACTTGCAAAAAGTTGAACAAATTTTGGAATCGTATATAATGAAAATAAAAGTACAGATACGACACATTATTGCAATTTCTTCTTTCCTGCTTCTATATCAGTTTGGAGGTACACCTTACTGCGGTTCTTAATTTTCATTGAACATTGCGCTAGCGAACTACTAGCTATGGTAAATGCATTCTGGAATTGTTTGCACGTTATTTAAGAAGGGATCTTTGTCGATCTTCCATGTTGTACTATAACTTGTACTATTAATATTACAATTACTGTTAGTATTATTATTATTATTACTATTACTATTACTATTGCTGTTACTATTATTATTGTTACTATTGTTATCTCTTTTAATATCACCGTTATTATTATGATTGCTATTGTTACCATTACTATTACTACTGCTATCACTACTACTACTTCTATTATTCTTACTATTACTATCACTTTTACTATTACCATTGTTATCACTGTTATTATCACTATTACCACTACTATTATTTTTATTTTTATTGTTATTATAAAGAAGGCATCTTTTCTGGCACTATAGAGAATGAATTTGGCGAAAATGAAATAATAATAGAATAAGGGGACTAATCTGCGGTACTTACAATTGCGAAACACCCTTCCCAAACACACACCCTCCCAAAAATAATGAACCAAGAAGGAGTGAATAAGCAGCGAAGAGTTGCTAAATACCTTCATGCAAACAAGCCTACTAGGCTTCGTGGAAAAAGATGAAATCGGATTTACAATATGGAAATAAAAGGAGGAGAAGAAGAAAAAAATTGTTATTACTATTACTACGATTATTGCTATTATAATACTATTCTTATTATTCTTACTGTATTATTACTGTTACTACTATTATTAATTGTGTTTGTAAAAATTACCGTTACTTTAAAAAAAACACACATATTTCATATGTAACAAACTAAAGAAGTACAGTGGGACAAAGCCCACCATTACATGGCCACTTCGCTTAATACAATTATTCATGTAACGACTTTTCAAAATAAGGTGTTATATGGGAACGTCAATGATGCTCATTTTTGGGCCAAAACATGTCGGCATAGCAAATGTCATCGAAATATCTCAAAAATTGCAACCTGTAGGTTGAAGCCAAGAAAGGAGCACTTGTAGACGGACAGACAAGCTTAAATCCATTCAGAAAGTGATTCGCCATGTCAAGCTCTTCTGGGTCTTGCGTTAATTTCGCGGGAATTTAATATACCCTTGCACTACAAGTGGCGTAGGGTATTCAAATTTTCATAAAAAGAATGTCCTGGTAACTATTTGTAGCAATAATGTCTTTGCTGCAAGTGACAACGAAAAGAAAAATTAAAAATTATTTATGATAAAAATAAAAAGAAAATGATTTGACATTAATTGTCTAGTTACATGTTTACAATTGTCAATCAAGTGTAACGAGAAAACTGACAAATGTAACAACACACTGCAACGACGAAGTAAGCTGGATGTAAAAAATTTAATTCCAATTAAATATATGGTATCTTTAGAAAAAATAAAGAAAACAAAGAAAAACACGAAAAGGTGAAAGTAAAAACTAAACCACTCTTTCTGCGAAGCTTAACTGCAAAAAGTTAAAAACAAGGATTAAAACGAAAAAATTAATAAATGAAAACCTAAAAACATTAATAAAAAGTCATCGCTCTGCAAGTCGGTGGAAAATTATGATTAAAATCGAAATTAAATTAAAAATAAAAAAACAAAATGAATAATATATTAAAAAATGTGTACATAAGTCATTGATCTACACTATATATATCATATACTACTATACTACAGTATATATGATACACTACTATAGTATATACGGTATACTGTAGTATATAAGATATACTATGGTATATATGGTGTACTAGTACTATAGTACTACAATATATATGGTATACTTTAGTATATATGATATGATAGTATATATGATATAATATATGGTATAGTGTAATATATGGTATACTGTAGTATATATGATATACTAAAATATATGATATATAGTATATATGGTATACTGTAGTATATATACACTTCCATCACATATTTCCTGCTATTACTTTTTTCCTGTGCTCGTCCATTTTGAGGAGTCATAGGTCACTACTTTGTAAAATAATTTCCGTAAAAAAAAAATAATAATTAAATAAACAGAAAATCACATAATGCGTTAACCGTGGCTTTGCGAAGTGTTAAAATGTTTACTTAATATTAGGTTTGGAAGAAAGAAGTGCAAAAATTAAAGAGTCAATTTTAAAATATTTTCAAATTGATTTTCGGACTTCGTTTTTTAATAGCATATAACACGAAATTTAAAAATTGAATTTTATTTATGCGACGTATACGGGTACGATGTCCAAACGTAGGAATTAGGGAATAGAATATACAGGCCCATCCATTTCTTGGCAATAGCTCGGTCATAACTCGCATGAAAACATTTGTTTTCAAAGCGTTACAAGTTTGAGGATTGTTCGCAAAGGCTGTATCGCCTGCGAAGCGCCCCAAAAAAAGGGGCCAGTGGTGTGAAATCGCACGATCTTGGTAGCCACATTACATAACCAAAACGTGATATTACACCTCCGGACAATTTGTTGCGCAAGAATGCCCAAAGGGGGCGTGTTGTCTAGTTTGTGGCCCTGTTGAAACCACATATCTTCAATATCCATATCCGCAGTTTCACTCGAGTGGTGGTCTTTGTCACATTCTCGTCATTTTCAGAAATGTACGGACCTATCACATCTCCAGTTCAAATGCCACACTATACAGTGACTTCTTGGGTATGCAAAAGATTTTTGACAGTTATTTGTGGATTTTCGCTGTTCTTTGTGCTCATTGACATATCCACCAAGCGAAAACTGAGCCCCATCACTGAAGAAAACTCGAAGCGTAAAATCGTCGCCACAACGCTGTTGTTCGAGTACCCAATCAGCATCTCTTCTAAGCATTGGTGGTCAACTAACTTCAGTTCTTGTGCTGAATTTTACAAGAATGGAGATCCAAATGCAAAATACACCATAATGGACCCTAAGATGGTTGTGAATTCTGTCCGCGGCTTGTAGTGAATAAATTTGAATCTTCTTCTACACTTTCACTAACAGCATCGGTATTAGTATTCTAGGTTAAGTATGCGATACGATAAAACCTGGACATCAACAAATATCTTATAGGTCCAGTTTCTTTAAATTTCTTAACAGTTTTGCCTACAGAGCGCTCAGATGGACGATAATATCGACCGTAATTTGCTCGTAGCAATGTACTTATATAGAATCAACATTTTAACACGCTCTGTGTGTGTTAAACAGTCTGTATTATAGAATGGCAAACATTACATCAAACATATGATGGTCTGGATGATAGTAGTAACATAGGTTAATAAAACAGGATTGCCAAAATTGGACCACCCCGAAATGGGCAACCCTACATATATTTCTGATCAGCGTAAAATTTTAAGTCGATTAGCTGTTTTTTGCTAACAATCCGTGCCTCGGCTGCGATAGGAACGATTCACGGTTGTAAAAATGCGGATCGGAAGATAGGTTTTGAAGACAGACATGATCTATCGGTAGACTAAACGCTTTTACCTACTTGTAAAAGACATTCAAATGTTGCGTCGTATTGCTTTAGGTATTAGGTAAAAATGACGATAGAAGACTCACCCCAGAGTGGAATACGCTTTTCTTGCTTGTTATATAATAATTTTTTTCTCTTATTTTTCTTCTTTTGCTTATTTCTTATTTTTCTAAAGGCCTTTTAACTTTGATTTTTCTTTTCATTCGCTTCTTTTCCATTACAGAATTTTCTCATGTGTAACAAAAATTTTTCTTGTCTTTGTTTTACTTTAAAATAGTATAAAATTAGTTTACTGTTCATTGTCTATATGATGGAAAATTGTGTTTTATTTTTAACTGAAAAGAAAACCAAATGCCGTTATCAAGATCACTGTGGTTTGTGTACAACAATGCATTCGTTTAGATGAATATTTAGTCATTCATACGAGTATTTTAGTAGTAAATTACTGGGTATTGTTACTGCAACGTTGAGCTTAGTTATAAGTCTTAAGTTTTACTCTACAATTTCATAATTGTACTTAATTAACATTAACATGATCGGGGCAGGGAAGCTAAGCTTACATCTAAATCATGTGACACTTACCACGCAATTTATATGGGAAATAAAAAAAACACCGCGAAAAAAACAATTCTAAAGTAGGAAAAAAAAAAACCATTAAACTTGACGTAGAGATTTGATCGGATTGCGTAAAAGCACAAAACCGCTATGGTTTTCACACTTCCTATAAATTTGATTTGTAATTTCAATATCTATTTCGATTGAAAAATGATTGCAAAGGGTAGGTTTCCTTTAGCAATGAAATGCATATGCTAGGAAATCTTAAGTAATCTCAGTGATCTCAGAATATTTTTCTCAATTCCTTCATATATCGGATTTATAGAGTTCAGTAAAGTGTTGAATGAGAGTTGCACACAAGTATGAGTTTTGCAAAGAACTTTAGACCTAGAAACGATTCCATTTTGTATTCTTACATTACTCTTATTTTATTATTATTTGGTTATAATATTCGTCAGTGTTACATGAAGTGTACTCACCGCTAGGGGATTTTATTTATTTAGGAAGTTTGAGCTCAGCATAGTTGGAATTGTAATCTTTATTTTCCTCTTCCATTTCCAAAATGTATAGAATTGAAAATTAAAATTCCTTTCCATGTACGTCTACGTCTTAACGTTCCTCAAGTTTGGTTTGTACCATTGAAATGCCCCTGTACGCAAGTGTGTTTCTTAGCATTTCTTAATTTTGTTTCGCACCACTGGAGTTTGGAATGGCGCAGGCTTTGGAACTTGTTTGCAGAAACCCGACTTTAAATGTTTCACAACACTTTTCTTCATTGAGTTCATGCACACACACTTGATTGACTTCTCTCTTTGAAGCCCACAAAGACATAACTCGATGAGCTTGAGCATGGTCGTGAATTCCGTGTTTTCTTTTGATATACTTTTGTTAATTCCCTCTCCCGCTAGGCTTCCCAGATAATTTTTATTAAGCATTGTACACGTTATAGTTCATCGTTGAATTTGTTAATCACCAGCTGCACAAGACGCTTTTACTTTATGACGCTCCAGATTATTGTAGCTTAAATTGTCCTCGTAACTGGTAAGCGCAGTTAATTAATCATCAGTTAACTGTGTCTTACATCATTTTGCGTTGTCCTATTTGGGGCCAGGGTAATGCTAGAGCAACAGATGAATTGTTTTTATGTTGCTATGTCTCTTTTCTCGATTGGCCCGTGGTTCGTATTAACGCTAAGTGTGAGTAAAGTATAGAAATAAAACAGAGGGCAGCGTGCGGCAGCTTTGTGGGAGTAATTGTCTTATTTACGAGCACTGAATAGGCAAGACTCGTCGCTTAAGTACTGTCCTTGCGAATTTATATACCTATTCTTTGTGTTTAAGATTAAGGGGTTCATAGTAGTAAGTTTTTAAAATCAAGGGAAATTTTTTTTTTTATGAAATTTTCTTTTAAATTTCTCTCGAATAATAAATATGTAGAAAAAACATGCAAAACTTTTTAACAAATCAATTTTCTATAGTTTGCTTTAGTCAATCTCGCAGCTCTCTTGCTTTTAAACATATAATTTTATTAGTAAACACTTGCCGTAAGCTTCACGCTTCGAGGGCAAGAAACAAGAGTAGCCGAAATTTTTTTATTTATTTTTAATTTAAGACTTAAACGTATAACTGAGTTAGTGAGGCTTTGACTCATGGAGTAAGATGTTATGGTTAGGAAAAAAGTGAAAGTGTTTAAAAAAGATGCCATAAACTGCCAGCTAACAACTGATGCCAACACAACAGACGGCAATAGCATAATCTCATAAAAAAAGGAAACCAATTTGCGCTATGTCTTGCCTTTAGTAACCGGCTGGAGTTTTTTTTTTGTTTTCCTTTTTTTTTTTTTTTTTTTGCAAACTATTTTTCTTTTTCTTTTGTTTGCATTGTTATTATTAACAAAAACTTATAGAAAAAGTAGTAAGCAATATATATATACATACATATATATGTAAATATATGAGAGCAATGTTTTGCAACACTTTAGGTCGACTTTTGGATGTCCATCACAGTATCAGGATTGCTTTTAAAGTAACTTTTTAGATGACCTTACTATGCATGTTTGAGTTTTCTGATAAGGATCGGAAATCATTATCAGGATTGGCATACCGTTCTTAAAAGATTTTTGCAATCTTTGCAACTTCTTTAAGGGAACTTGTAATCGAATCACTTGTCTTTGCAAAGTTAAGACTGTGACTGCGAACCACAAACGAAGTTCCATGTTTCGTAAAGTTTCGGAAGAGCTCCAACGAAAGACTGTGAAAACGTCATGGAGAGACGTTAGGCAGGAAAATCGTTTGAGTAGATAATGCACATATATCTAGCTTGGGTAGAGGTAAATTGAAAATCTTTGTGAAACTCATCCCAACGGTCACTCGAATGCCGCCAGTAGCAACTATGGTCTACATTTTTTAAAAGTTTAATTAAGTTGATCGGTATGCTGTGTTTTTTTAAAGCCCGAACGAAGAGATGAACAAATAAGACCAAATCTACTTAGGTTCGTACATGGGTGCTCATAGTTAGATGTTACAAAAGCTATGACGAGTTTTCCATACTTTTTATTTTATAAATTAAAAACGTGAAAAAAGGTTAGTTACTCCAAAGTCTTTTGTTATTAAATTGCTTAGTCAAGTTATAGGAAAATAATGAAGAAAACTGTATACAACGCTGCGAACGAATCTTGAGCACCTGTTATCTAAGATAAATGTCTAATCTATAAAATTAAAGCTCAGTGTCTTATTTTCATTTTCGAACTTATAAAAAACTTCATCAGTAAATATGTTTGCCGTAGGCGCAGGTCTAGTGAAGTAAAACCAGAATCTGATTTTACTGAACGTGCAATTTTTCTCGTATGCACAACAAAATAATAATACACTGGTTCTGAATATAAAGAACCCAGTTCCGTTTGGATTGATAACCAATATCATATCATATCATATCATATTAGAATTATAAGCAGAGGGAATATATAATAAATAATGTATACAAGTATTAGCCGTATAGAGACGGATTGTAAATTATTATAAATTACAAAATTTAATTTAAATTGAATTTAATAATTGCATCCTCATTTATAATAGGGCAATAAAAAACCTCGACACCTCATCTCACTAAACTATTACCACAACGTTAGTATTATAAAAAGGAAAATAAACAAAAACAAAAACTTGATGCGTAAAATTGAGATCGAAAACTAGTTTTAAATTAACTTTCTAATGCACTAATGCACTAAGTTAAGCACCCACCACCATCTAATAAACGAAGACTAACCACATTCTAAAGTATTAACTTACAAAGTTATAATATTAACTGTGAATTCAAAAGCTATCATCATCATACAGATTAGTTAAGTTAGTTATTTTTCATTGAAATCAACTTTTCTAAGTAGTTTTACTTAGAATCGTAAAATTATTCCCCTCTTTTTACATTTACCTGAGTCATTTTTCTTTAGTTTAACAAAACGCAATTTGTATAATGAAAACGAAATTAGAGGCTTTCACAGAGGCAAAGACAAATGCAACAAGAAGACAGACAGATTGTTTTGTGATGACGGTTAAAAATGCATAGTGTACGACACCAATGTTTAACATTTCAAGTAAACTAAACTGTCAACTTAATTAACATATCTATACAGTCTAACAATGAATTAATACAAAAGAAAAAATAAAAGTTAAAATAATAAAAAGGAGGAAAGATTGCATTTGACTTGGATCGAGAATTTTTATACTACACTACTAGCTGGATTGAAATGAGGAAATTCTTTTAACATTAGATTTACGACACACGCCAACTGGACAGGTTTTTTTAATTTTAAAAATTCAACATAAGATAGAGGATATGTTGAGATGTTATGCATTGGCTTTTAATGATATAATACAGTAAATATATATATCTCTGTTCTTTTGTTCTGTGGCACGCCTACTTTTTCTATTTTGATGCAAATGCGATGTTGTATATCTATTTCTACAAAAACCTGTCAATTTGACGGATATGTTTAGTGAATTTTTATTGTCCCAAAAACGAAAATAGGATGCTGGAGGATGGAGGATAGGAAATTTGGCAAAAGCATTCTTTGCTCGATTAAGAATACGAGGTTAAAAAGTGCATACAATTCAGAAGAAACTAAGCAACACGGACAACTTTTTCATATTTTTTTATCTACAACTTTACGTGCGACACTATTTATAGTTATTTCTTGATATTGAAAAAACAGGAACTTGTCGTTTATCGTTTTTTAATATATCGGTTTTAATGAATTTCACAATTTTTCCTGCGTTCCAATCCATTTTTCATAGCATTTTTTCTTGACAAATCGCCAACACGTGGAGTGTGCATACGTCAACTTCTTCTTCTGGCGACGAAAATAGCTGTCCATGGAATTTTTTTTATGATATTCCGCAACAAAGAGAAATCATTGGTCACCAAATGAAGATGGGATAATGGTGGGTAAACGACACATTCAATTTTTTGCCCATTGAAATAGTCGGTGGTTAAAGCAGATGTTTACCAGCTCGCCTTACTACTATGAGGAATTTTCCGATGATGTATGTTTGTGTGTTTTCCTTATTCCACTAAATATTTCCGGTAACGAAATGATTAAGCACCATTCGAAATTGATCCTTTTATTTTCCCCTAAGGGCGCTCTTGCTACTTGACCAGTGTTCCTTAAAAAATCATTTATTTCAAAGTGCGTCGAGAGCGAATAACTTTTGTTGGCTTTGGTTTATCGTGAAGCAATCCTAGACTGCGGCATACTTTCCGACTCCAGCGCATAGATCTATGGTTCGTACGTGTTACAAATTGACATACGTCTTTTGAAACTATTGCATTTCCGAACGATTTATTTATGCCATTCGCTGTGAGCATCTTTTTGAAATATTGGCCAAGTTATGCAAGGGATGCAACGAGAAAAAACATTTCCCACGACTAATTGCTCATCCAATATTTCGTATACTCTGATGGAACTAATGCGTAAAGCTATCTGACTTTCGCGATACGGCATGTGCCGACCTTGCCTTATCAGTTTTTGCACGGCATTAATGCTTACCCGCGCAATAATTGATTTTAGACGACTTTCACGAATTTCGCTCGTGAGCAAAAAGTGATTACATTTTAACTTCTTAGACCAGTTTTTCACAGTGACAAGAAATGATTCTTTATTGTCAAAAGTGAAAGTAAATTGATTCATCCCTTCAATGTTTCCAAGAGAAATTTTAAATGGAGCTTAACAAAATTTTGCGTCACCAAAGCTAACAATATGAACGGGTAACCCATCTGCCTATCTATGTAAGATGCGATAGCGTAAATTATAAGATAAGGAAAGGATCCACAAATATGGTATCCACAAAAACTTCTTCACACACTTTTCTATTCGGTCTTAGTACTTAGGTTTCTTGAAATCAAACTCTGCTTCATTTTCGAATTTTGTTCTAATTATTTAATGGCAACAAAAAGTAGGTATATTAGCTGCTGTTAAAAAGTGCTTGGATTCCCTTATTATTAGGAACTTTTGATCTGTAAATGCAAAGCCAACTGGTATAGCCGACGGAGTTCAGTAAGTGCTTACATGTCAGAGGGTATAGAAGACGAGATAAAAAACTCGAGTTGACTAATATGAAGCGGGATGGGCTATTGCTAACGGTTTCGGTAATAAAAAATATGTAGGTAGCACTGATACGCTTTAAGTTTTATGTATAAGGCTCATTAAGTTTTATTGCTTCGCTTCTAAAGGAAATCGTTCAACTTAAGATAGTGCATACAGTGACCATACTCTAGTTTCTGCTTCCATCTATTAATGCTGTGTAAAATAAATACTTTAATGTAAGCAAATGCTGATTTTCTTTTATTTTAATCTTGCATTTTCTCGTGTTTCCTAATCGCATTCATACGATGCAAAATACGAATAATTATGTAAGTAATATTTGTTGATAATTATGCTCAACGTATTATTATAACTTGTGATGCAAGGGTATACTGCGTTTGTGTGGATGTACCCAGAAGGACTCAAGATAGAATCACCTTTTATTTTACCGGTCAACGCAAAAAGTGAAACTGGATCGATTTAACCTTATTTGTCTGTCCGTCTGTATGTCTTTCTTATTACCTATAGGCCGCAATTATTGAGATATTTTGATGAAATTTGGTACGCTGACGTATTTTGGCCTAACAACGGAAGCTATTGAAAATGGCTCGAATCGGATCACTTTTTCGACCACGTCGCATATAAAACCTTTTTTTTTTTCAGTTTATATATGTAATTTTAGGATGGTGTAAGGATAATGGTAGTAACAGCGGACTCTGGCCCACTGTTAGTCGTTACTGATGTCATAAGCATTTTCTGTTTTACTTAATCTTCATTTATTAATACTTCATAACATATTATTCGCGGCTTTTAGTGACTCAAGTGCAAAATTTTTATTTTCTTTTATTTCCTTTGATTTTTTATTGCTCATAAGTAAATTTGTTATAAAACTAGTTAACACTTCTTTAACAATAGCAACTTTGACAATAACAAAATGACGTTGTATACGCGAAATATTTTTTCTTCGTTTCTACATAATTATTTTTATTTTTTTAGTTGTTAAATGAGCCTATTATTCGTTTAATGGCCACCTTTTATGATTTCGAAAAATGGTTAACTTTGCAACAAAAATGTATCTAAGAAAGACTTAAGCAGGAAACTTGCTGAGTTCATTCTTTTTAAAGTTGAATACACAAGCCGCTGAAGGTTACTGTTATTACAGCTTTTACGACATTTTTTCCTTTGTAAGTATTTGTGGTTCGTTGAAAGAGTTTTGAATTTTATGAAAAAATGCATAATTGAGTGACTGGGAGAAAAGAGTACGGAAGTTTATTTAAATGAGTTTGAAGTACATGAATTCATAATTGACTGAGACGGTATAATCTGTCTCCCTTTTCTTTTCATTTTTCTTTGTCTAAACCACAAGTTACTGAGTCATTCAGTATTGTGTGTTCACAAGAGAAATATAAATAAACAGTAAATAATTAAATAATAAAATATTGACACTTTCGTTTTACTTACTCATTGTTTTTTTTTCTGTTTTCTGTTTTCTTTTTTCATATTCATTTCACTTCCCATTATTTATTATAACTAACGTAGAGGGTGTGTTAAGTTTGCAAAACGTTTGCATTTTGTAGATATACGTAACGGATTAAGATATTTTGTTGAAGCGGACTAATACAATCCGGTCTGTCTGGATGCTGAAATTACAATTACAATTTCACAACTTTATTTAGAACACACACATTAAAACCGATCCAAAAAATTTTTTTTTTGCTGTTCCCAATTTTAAGTGTAAACTGGCCTACAAATTGTCAATAATCACAATTTTTAAAATTATACGCATAATATTTGCTATTCTTTTCGGTAAAGAATGCTTTACCTGTACGTTTTCAACCGTTTATAATTTTATGGTGCTTTCCGTAAGATACCTTATGCGTTGGCCTCTACTTTTGCAACTAACATAGAGTAAATTAATTGTTTACAAGACAATAAAATGTACATCGTCATCATTATAAAGCTCAGATGTCCTCAATCAACATGATCCGATTTAGTCATGTCTGAGCTCTCTCCAACTATTTTAATTTCGTTAGCCCTAGAAAGTTTCTTTATTCAAAATGTTCGCTACAAAGACAGCATTCTCCACATGAATCTAAAGACAGCTGATTGAGTCCAAAGATTGTACTGTAATGTTGTGCGGACAATTTCTACTGCTAGTTAGAAGATCTAATATGATCGCTCATGCCCCTCCAGTTATGCCACAAACACTTTGGAGCAGCATAACCCTGATTTATGATTATGCAGATCGCTTTGCATAAAATACGTTAGCATCTTTCACTCTTCCCTCCGCGGAATCTGTGTGAATCGATGCAGGTGGTGCGTGAGGGAATTATGACCCGAGTAGAAGCCGGTGAGCAAACGTAAGTGGCTGTTTCTTACGTGCAGTAGCTTATGCGCTATAACGGGAGATTTTCTACATTTTTTCTTGTTCATTGCTTCCGGTGGCAACCCAATTTTTTGTATGCCCATTGCGATATCAGCCTGTTAATAAGGCTTCTTGGCATAGAAAATTGCCAGACCTGGGCTCCACAGTTAGCTAGAGAATCAGCCCCTTTGTTGCTTTCATTACTTGAATGGCCCAGCATCCATATTAGGTACGTGTCATTGTGCTTGCTGAGCTCTTTCAAGAAATGCTTGGACATTTGATTTTTAAAAATGGCGCGCAGTATAACTCAAACAATTTCAATTTTTTTCATTCGAATTCTTTTGAAAACAACATTCGTTAGAGAGTGACGTAAAATATTTTCGATAAGTTAATCGAAAAATACTTAAACTCTATTTATTATGCAAAAGAAAACATAAAAATACAACCGCAACATTTTCAAATGATTATTACGGAGCGTAATCTACTTTTTGAGCTTTTTGCGACGACGAACGATGGTTGAATGGTCCACATTGAAGTCGTTGGTAGAGCTTTCGTTCTCTACCACGGTCGCCAAAAGTGCCTGGCCATTGAAATTCGATGGTCGAACTCTTCGTGGCTTATCTTCTAAGCTAGTATCGTCAGATTTGAAACGGCCGAACCATTCTTTGTTTCAACTTTCGCTGATTGTGTACTCACCGAAAGGTTCATTGAGACCGCGAAATGACTGTGCTACTCTCCATCCTTTCTCAAGCTCGTATAGTACGACGTTATAACCTAAAAGTAGAAGGAAATTTTTATTCCTAAATTTATAAAACATTGTAAATTTTTATTAAAATATAAGCCAAAGAAGCATCTGATAATTATGCGCCAACCTATTAAAGAGATCTCGTTTTTTCCGTGAAAAATTGCATTTCTGCATTCAAACACTTGACTTGAACACTAAATTTTACCAATAAATCAAAAATCAATAAATCCTATGAATATAGGAAAGCAGATCAAATTTTTTTTAGTCAAACTCTGACCATGTACGCTGAGAACCTCTTGAGATGCGTAACGAGAACAACCAAAAACGATTATTTTACCAACTTTCCTGTTCCTTTCCATCCTGTTAGCAGAAGTGTTATATATAACGAAAACTGACTTATTTAAGTTTATTTTGACAGTGACTAAGAATAGTTACTTACCTTAAGGTATAAAAAGTAAAGGGTAGAACACATTATATTATATATATTTTCGATCCATTCAAAAACAATTGTCAAAAAGCCCTTCTTTTTACGTTGCTATGCTCGCGTTACTCCTTAAGGGGCTTAGTGTGCTTTTTTATACTAAGCTTAGAGTATGTAAGAAAAAAGTTTTCTCTACACTCGCGCTTATGGGTGTTGGTAATGTTTCTATAATACTATTTTATTGTGCGTGTATGCATAATTACGTAACGGAATTCTGAGAAACATTGTTTCTAATTAAAGAAAAGCCAACGATTATGTTAAGTATAAAGTTTGTTGTAAGGTTTGGCAATATTTTACAAAATATCTACTAAGAGCCTATGCGTACTGTAGTTATGTTTTCAGTGTAGAATGAAAAAATTGTGGTTTTAAACCATCGGCTTTTTTATTCCCACAAAGTGGTAAATTTGTCGCCAAAGTGCAAAGAAAAACGAGAATATCATAAGTAAAGCCAAAAATTCCATATTCAAGGCGCTTTTAGTACACAAAGTACGTCTCGTTAGGGTATCTTTGTGTTGCTCAAATAAAGCGTTTTACTACAACTACAAACGACTTTGAATCACTATCGAAAGAGGATATAGAGTAAGATTAAGTGGCTGCTCTATGACCTTTGCGGAGGTTTATTAAATGTTTCTCTTTCGACCTATATTCGACATACTCTACAAATTTATACAAAGATGTCATACTTTTATGGTTAGTCTTACGTTTACTCAATATTTTCAGGTTTCCCTGTTGTTCGGCGAGCCACATAATACAATTTCTGTAGCTTCGAAATGTATTTTACTAAGTGTAGTATCAAAAAGAAAGAAGTGATGAAGTTGTGTTCTAGGTCGGCTATAAATCTTGCCTTCTTATCCATTATGACTCTTTGATTTTATTTATTATTTTGTATTCGTTTGTTATCTTTAGAAACATGCACTTGTTGTGTTAATCTATAGAAAAAACCGTTATATTTTAAGTCTTTTATTTTAGAATAACATTTTTGTTTGTTTTTTTTTTTTTGTTTTTCTTATGTATTCGGTTGTAAAACAAGCACTTTGCTCTAAATAAATTTCAATATTTAGACCGCATGTCTACCGTTTCGTTGTTAACAACTGCTTCAAATGATAACAATAAGCTGCTAATTTAAAATACTTTCACGTCCTCTGCAGATTTATTTAAAGAAAAACAAAAAAGAAGAAAATATATAATATATTTAAACCCACACACACCGTCCATAAGACAACAAACAGTAATGATTGAACGATACATAAAAATTCACCGACACGTTCCGCAAACATTTACAACTTTATTGCTGTTATTTTTCTTTTAAACAACTGTTCTCGAAACGAAAAGCAGCGAACATGCTTCAAAAAAAAAAAAAAAAAAAAAACTTTGTTCGAAATGAAAGTACGTTAAATAGAGCAAAAATCAATTATCTATTTAAGAAGATATTAATGCGTGGTTAGGTTGATTTCCAAGCTCTCAGAAAGTGTTAAAAGTTTAAATTTTGCTTTATTTTCTTCAACAATTTTTAGTAAAATGGGTTTTTTTTTCTTTTTTCTTTTTTGTTTTATTTTTTTTTTTTTTATACTTTTTAATTTATTCCATTTTCAAGATGATGCTGGTCTTTTTAAAAACTTGTTCGTTTAATAAACTTAGCTTTTTGTTTTTTTTTGTAACGGTATCTCATGACTGGCAAAAGTGTGCCAGTGTTTTTTTTAGGCGACTTCGAATCAGTTCAAATAAATGATTGTTAATTAAAAATTTCCCCAAATTAAGTAAAACGATTTTATTAAGAAAATGCTGTTAGCCTCATATTAAATATAAATTGAATGAAAAAATTAAGAGCAGATGAATTAATTTAAAAATTTAGTAAAATTCGTTTTAATTAAAGAGAAATAAAAGTAATGTGCTTACTATGATCAGATAACTCGATGCTTTTTTATAGTTTCTGCGAAGCGCTATAACTTATACCGTTATTTAGCAAAATTGGAACAAATCTTAAGTTAAACAAGCATTAATTGATTCAAACTTAATGGTTGCAATTTTATGCAAAACTTTCTGTAAGATTCCACGAGAAAGAAGCCTAACCTTAGTGTTTATTGCTTTCAACTCAAGTCAAAGAACAAGAAACGTACGAGCAAAAGTCTAATAAACTTAATATTCTTCAGTTATCTTTGTTTCAATCAGTTTTCTTTATCAATTTCATTCATATTAATATCGTACGAGAATATATTAAGATCTGAAATCTGCAATAGGAAGCTTTTACATATGATGAATCAAATCTTCACTTACTTCACTTACTTCCCTTACTTTATTTGTTTAGTCATGTTCAACTATGAAAAGTATCTTATTAGCTAACGTTATAGTGTGCTTACAACACAGGATATTAATTGACTAAAGAAAATACATTAAAATATGTATTAACTTAGAAAGAAGTAACTTTAGACAGAGCAGTGCTAATAACAGCAACCATCTAAAGAAAAGACTTAACTATAAAGTAATGACTAAAATTAGTAATAATAACAAGTAAAAAAGTTATTTCGACTGTGGGCACAACTTTTATACCCACCACGTTTATAGTAGTATAGAATATGCAAATTTTGTTGTAATTTATGAGTAATTGTTTTTAACGCCTATGAGCGTGTGCTCTGTTTGACTTGACCCATTTTCAAAGCCAACCTGCATATAGGAACTTTCAATGTTTCCCACAGAAATTACACAGGCAGACAGACGGACATAATTAAAATCGTTAAGAATTTGATGCTGAAGCTTCTTTCTGACGAAATGAATATGCCCTTCATCCGCCGATGGTGGGTATGAAAATAATATGTAAAACTGCATTCTTCCTATGCGTGTAACAAAATCTCTTTTGCTTAATACTCGTGCATTGCCGATGTCACACGTGAACTAAATTGTTTAATTAATAAAGCTATATTACGAACTGTTAAATTATTGAATAGTCTTCTTATAAAAGCTTACCAAGCACTTGCGTGTTTGCGCCGATTCAGTCGCCACTGTGTGTGTTTCTGGGCTAGAAGTGAAAGGCAGGCTTTTTCTTTTCTTTTTCTTTCTAATTTATCCTGATTTTATTCATTTGTATACAAAATCTTTAGTTGATGGTTTTCTCTTTCTTTAATCTTAAGTTAGTATGTAGTTGAGCAGATGGTATTCGTTGATAAAGGTCAAACTACTTTTTGATTTTAGTCCCTATTTTCTAGCTCTAAATTAATTGTAACACTAAAATAAATAGAATGTCATTTAAACCTTTAACATAAGCAAATAATGCTTTACACTGAGTGCAAACTTGTGTAAGGAGAAAAACAATAAATAAATAAACAAATATAACTGAACAACTGTGGAATTTAACTGAATAATGAATTGTGAAAATATATCCCAAGTTCCAAAGCGACCATTCTTCAGTTGAATATTTTCATTAATGCAAACAGAGATGTCATTAAAATCATGTTACATGAAAAACCTCCAAAAATTCCTAAACTCTGAGTACGTCCAGCTCGAAAGTAGTAATAGACGAACACAGTTGAAAAAGTCTATTTCATAAGAATAACTTAGTTGTGCATTGTCTCGAGAATAGTTCTGCTTAAAAAACTCCGCAGGTAGATCCGACGTTTTAAGAAGTTCACTGGACTCGATGTTTCGAAACCTCAAATGAAAAAAAAATACTTAGGATAGGAATGCGTTACGTACAAATGATTCACGTTTAACTTTTCTCGTTAAAGGGGACAAACTATGTTACAAACGAAATAAAATCAAACTAAGAACGTTTTAAATAAAAAACTTACACATATGTAACGAATAAACAGTTAATTTCAAATAAATTACACAATTCCAAAAACAGTTTTATTACATGTGTATTTGCTGTCGGAGCTGTATGAAATATGTCGCAGCACGTGTATAATGTGGGGATTACAGTATTGTCCGTGTTTTTTTGAGGATGTTTTAGTTTCTCCTCTATTGTGCGTGTGAGCAGATCACACCTTGAGCACCTATTCGATCGCAAAATGTTTGTGCCAAGGTTCAGTTTTTTTTCTCCATTTTTACGACTGTAGGAAATTGGAGAAAGAGAAGATCAAAAAGATTTCTTTTCGATAGAGGCCGTTGGCACTTCGCAAACCAAAACAATCAAAAAACAATTAAAAAAATTATAATGGCTCAGGGCCCACCATTACGTACCTTATATCACCCTTCAGTTATTCATATAAAGTGTTTTTTTAAATAAAGCCCAAGGAAACAAGACACACAGACAGACAGGCGGACAGATAAGTTTAAATCGATTTAGAAAATGTCGAGGAAATGATCGGTGTAATAAAAGATGGATTTCTCTCAAGTCCTTCTGGGAATTGCATACATCCGCGCAAATTTCATAGATCCTTGTACCATAAGTGGCCCAGGGTATAAAAATTGATTAAAAGTGTTTTCATATAAATAAAAGTCACCAAGATTACGGAATATTGCACTGTATTTTTGAATATGGCCAATCACTTAGGTGATGTGGCACTGTGACGGTTGGTCCCGAAATAGCGTGGAGAGAGAGGTAGAGAGCACTGCAGCCTGGCGGATGCCGAGCTGGCAAAGGCTATGCCATTAGCGATTGAGCACTTACTCTAGTTACGATCAAGTATGGTTAAGCTGCAAGATGGCCCTGATGATGCTGTTAAGATGATTTTTGCCTACTCGGTTTACATGCCTTCTAACCATTTTTTTGAAGTTCGAAAACTGAAAACGATCAAAACGACATATTGGTTTGTTTCAGTGGTCCCCTTTTTTTAAAAAGCCACGCAATGTGCTGTTCTACTGTTGAAGCTCTGCACAAAACTTATATCCTGGACGATCCAACACTTTCCCGGCTTCACTTGCCTCAAAAGTAATTCTTATTCTTATATGCTAACTTATGTTTTCACTGCAGCCTTCGCTGTTTCAAAATTTTCACAGTATTCTATGCAATAATTGCATCATTAGATATTCAGTAAAAAAAAAAAAGAAGAAAATTTTACCACAAACAATACCACACAAGATAAATCGCTGATATATTCTATTCCCCCTTGTTGGGCTATAAAACACATTTAAGTTGCTTTTGAGGTTTCTTTTTCTTAACATTTATTTAACGCTTAACAAGATACTGCACTTAGCTTAACAATCGAATTCTATCTAAGGAAACATACATTTTCTTTTTCTTTTTGTTTTTTTTTTTTTTTTGTTTTTTGCACAAGTTTATGGTGCGGACTAAGTTTACTATGCTTTTACATGAAACCTTTGTTAACTTATCTTGGATTTTTTATATTTTCTTTTCTTAAATTTTGTTTTCTTTTTCGGATAATAATACAAAAGACTCTTTAAAAGGAACGCTTCTTCTTTTCTTGTAAAAAACTGCACAGGTATACGTAATCTTTTAACCATCGATAAATTTATTATAGCTACTATCGAAGGAGGGGAATACTTTAACTTTATAAAATCGTTTGTTTTATATGAGAACTATCATCAGAGACTCTGCAAAGTATGTGTACACTTACATACACATGTGTATAGGCGGGATGCAAGAAATACTCGGAATCGATTCATTTAAAGCGGAATATGATAGCGAACTTACTATAATCGGAAGAAGTTTATAAAACGGTTTTTATGTATCGGATAAAATCCTTGCGATTCTGAGGAAAAAAAATAATTTAAATCCACCCGGATTAAAGTAAAAAGACCTTAGGATCAAGGCATTCATCTTGGAAGATGGGTATCCAAGATTCGTTTGAAAGCCCTCTGACTTGCATTTCTTTTAACTAAAAGTTATGCCTAATCTACCATCCATACACATACAATGCCTACATATATATGTATATAAAGGCATTCTTTGCCTAGTAGTAGCGCTAGAATTGTAACCAAAACAATTGCTTCTTCTTCTTTAGTTTAAACCATACCACCAGAGGGTTCTTGGTCTCTGGCATAAAACGAAAAAGGAAAATAAAAACGAAACAGTTTTATATTCTTTGCATTGTGTAACTTAAATGTTAAAAAAAATAAGACAAACAAACAAATAAAAAAACAAAATACCATTTAAACAGACTTTTTTACACGAAAAAACATAGCCATAGTTTTTTCAATTGTTAAGGAATCAAAAGAAAACAAAGACATTGCATCTTGTTAGCCTTAGATAGTGTTGCGTTGTGTTTGTTAAAAGTTGTGTGTTCTTTTTCTGTTTTCTTTTCATCCATTTACAAAACATTCACATCTGCGCTAGACATGCAGTTTGCTTGTTTAATTTTTATTGTTGTTGTAGTTGCTGTTTAAATTGCTTATGTGAAATTGTATCCTCCAGGGTACACGTTTATGCGGTTATTTATGGCAACAAAGTGTCAGCTCTTATCATTTTGAAAACATCTATGTTTTCATGGATAATTCTTTCTTCTGCCATGTTTATTCTATTTTCTTTTTATTTTCCATATAAGAAATATCCTTTTGAAAATTGAAAGGAAAACTAATAAAAAATTTAAAAAAAAAAAGAAAAAAAGAAAAGAAAACAAAATATACAAATTAAACATTGTATGTCAAAAAACTTGAGCTAAGCGGCAAAAACTCACCGTTGGAGTATGTCGAGGTAGACTTAAGAAACAAACTTGCTTGATATCCTACTTCCCCCATTTGCAATTTATTATTGAAAAGTAAAAGACTTAAGACAAAAACTTGCTATTTAAGAAAATAAAGAAATTCAATGGCGAAATTTTTCAACAACACTTTTCATTGGGCTTAGCAAACGAGAACGTTTTAGTGTACCTTACAATGCAGGTAGTACACAGTACACTAATTTTCTGCGGATTAAAGTTAGACCCATCTTTTGCTATACCACTCGACTCAGAATGATTTTCTGATTCTGTTCAACTTACGCGTCGTAAATTTTCGAGATATTTTAATGAGATCTTGCACAACGGCGTATTTTGGTCCAAGAATGAATATTAATGAAAGCAGATTAGATCGGACAACTTTCGCCAGTGCTCTCCATATATGGTGTTACAGTGAAAAACACGTAATATAAAAAAAAAAATAAGTGCAATTTTCAATGCTTCTTGAAGATTGTTGTACAAGAAACAAAATTTGAGTCCTCCCAACATAGGTTAGCGGTTCATTTCTCGAACAAAGTCTCTGATGGTCAATATTTCGGCATAAAGTGTTTATCCGAAAAGCAAGCCTTTACATTAGTGGCGACAATTGGTCCATAAAAGCAACGTGACATAAAAATTGGATCATGTAAGTTTATTTATTGAATCCCACCTCATATAAGGACTCTCAAGGGCGGTAACTTTTTATACGGCGACAAAATGTGATATGTGATCTCTGCTTAAGAAAATAAATGAAGACTTATATAGAGTAAAGTGGTGTAGGGTATTTAATCGTCCGCCTTGCGTAACTATAATGTTTTTAGTTGTTTTTGTTAGCTTTTCTTTTCTGATTTATTATGAATGGTAAAAGACTTAAGATAAAAACTTGTTCGTTGCGTTTAAAAATTTATAACACTTTCATCATGAAGAAAGATCTCTTTCATTACATTTTTATGATGCATTTGTTTGGAGAATATGGAAGTATTACAATTTTTTCATGTAATTTGTAACAGACTAACCACATTAAGAAGATAAAAAGAATAAATTCAATCGACATGGGGAAGTTTGCCCACCATGCGGTCTTTATCGCATTAAAGCTCTTAATCGGATTAATGTTAGAATAGAAAATTGAAATCTAATGCGTATGTTCTCGTTTCTGGTTCATCTCCAAACAATTACAAAACAAAGTTAAGCCACTAAAGAAAATAATTAAATTTGAAATTTATAAATATGTACCAAAGTTATCCCCGGTATATATTTTCACCACTAAACGGTTCAGAAGCTGACGAGCTTAAAGCGAATTGTTTTAATTGGAAATTTGTAACATTGAATATTCTATATGTGATTGTTAGTTAGTTAGAACAAAGTATTTTGATCTTAATTTTAATATTTATTATAATTAATAGTTGATCTTGACCTCCTAATTAAATTATTCGATTTATGATATGAATGCTTTATGAAATTCTCATCTATTTGAATACAATCGCAATACGATTTACATTAATTTATATGAGATTTAATTTAAAAGAGATAAGAAAATTAATTGTTTATAACGAATAAAATAAACTATAGAATTTATTAGCGTTTGCTTTTTTTCTCAAAATGTTCCGCGGACGGGAAATTGATCATTAATATCTTTTTTTTTTTTTTTATAGCTTAAAGTTGTATAAATTCATTTATACAACAAGTAATGGTCGCGCGATTTAATTAGATTTAATAAAATATCTAATTTGTTATTTAAATGAAAACAACTATCAAGTTTTTTTTTTTTTTTTTGTAAACAAAGTCGAACTTGAAAGATCGTGGGCGGCTAAAGGTGCATCTATGTCAGCTTCACTTGTAAAGTTGTAAGTAATTATACCTTTCTTCTACTCTCTCTTTTTGTTTTTGTTCGAGTATAATGTGTTTGGCTTCGAAAAAATTTAGTATTGAAATAATCGTCCGTTATTTGGGATGAAGAAGCAATTTGTCACTAATGTGACCTGCTGTTAGTTATCCACACTCAGATATTCGTTTGTAAATGAAGAAACTATTTTAATAGGTCGACAATTGTTTGAAAAAGAAGATACGCTTGTCGCGTGTGCATGTTGGTGTTCGCAAATTATAAGCGAATGAGTTTAGGTTATATTTAATTTGCCGTTAGATGACCACATGGGATTTGTTTACCCATTTATTTATTTCAATGATTGCAGTGCAGCTTCACACAACACTTTACAAGCTTCAACTAATTTCAGCTGTAAGTTTCAAAGCTACATTATTTCCTAAGATCAAAAAGAAATGTTGATGATACCTCCATTAGCAACAACGATAACAGTAGAAGACGAAGTGCGGCAAATTAAATTTAAATGATTTTACAACAGTGCGATACTTAAATTATGACCTACTAACACAATTTAATTCTTATAATTTATCTGTTTATTTATCTTTATTTCTCTCTTATCCATTAATTAGATAAAGTAATTATATTATTAATTAAATTTACATTCCTGAATCTAATAAGTACTTGAGACACATTCGTATATATCCAGAGATATATCATATTTCCATATCACAATATTTTGTATATTATATTAGGTTGGGGAAAAAGAAATCCATTATTTTTTCGGTAGATGGCTACACTGGTAGATTTCTCGTAAAGTAACGGCCAGAAAGGTTTTGCTATGCATTTGGTGGGACTGGAAGGGGATTATTTATTATGAGTTGCTTCCATATGGCCAAACGCTCAATTCTGATCTCTACTGTCAACAACTGGACCGTTTCAAGATAGCGATTGACCAGAAACGGCCAGAATTGGCCAACAGGAGAGGTGTCGTGTTCCACCAGGATAACGCTAGGCCACACACATCTACAGTGACTCGCCAGAAACTTCGGGAGCTTGCTGGGGAAGTTTTAATGCATCCGCCATACAGTCCGGGCTTGGCACCAAGCGATTATCATCTTTTTCTTGCATTGCAAAATTTCTTTAATGATAAAAAATTGGAATCTAGGGAGGATTGTGAAAATCGACTACTAGAGTTTTTTGCAAATAGAGACCAGGACTTCTATGAGAGAGGCATTTTGAAGTTACCTTTAAAATGGCAACAAATCATACAACAAAACGGTGCATATTTGACCCAAATCGGACAATCCGAAGCATGTTAAATAAAGTCCTGAAATTCATATAAAAATAATGGATTTCTTTTTCCCCAACCTAATATAAGAAAAGATAATCTGGTTACCAATAAAGTAAAATAATATTTCCTGATATAATTAATAAAATGAATAGACGAATCAAGCTGATAGTAATATTGATTCTATCATTTACGTAGAACTCGAGACGGTTTATAAAAGTGGTAGTTGATGCAACATTGGGGTAGTGTCACTGGCATAAAGTGCCCCGTAAATGGAGAAGGTAAAGTGAAGGCAACATATTCAAAGCAAGTCAGAAAACAAAGGGGGATTCCTTTACTAATTTGACCACAATTCCAACAGATAACATCCTACGACCTTTTGCAAGAAATGGTTTTAATATATGTTCGTATGGTAAAAGGTATAAAGCAAGAATCTTATCCTAATCCACGTAATTTAAAAATTAAAAAAATTACGTTAAAGTGATTGTAAGAGGTTACGATAATGCTTATAAGTACGTGACCAGATAATGACAGGCATTATATAAGTTACGTCATATATCAGTTTGTTTGGTCCTTCCACGCGAAAAGCTTCGACTCGGTCGTCGCAAGACATGTGGAAGTATACTTGGTTGACTTAAAAATCAACCTAAATATCTATGCTAGCAGTGAAATGTGCGCAGTGTATTTTCAGTTTTAAAAAAGTAAAAAAGAAAATATGTTTATATATATAAAAATATAAAATACGTCGCATAAGTAGCCAAGTGGGCTGAGGATCGCGTCTAACAACTTAATAGGCGCATATTTAAATCCCAACTGCTGTAGAGTTTTCGATACAGGCGAGCATATGATCCAAGTTAAGCGGTAGTTTTCGCAAATTTATTTACAAAATATGTAGACAATAAATAAAGAAACAAAATAAATCCCTCTATAACACTACTTAAGTTAGATTGTTTATATTGTTGAAGACTGACGCGCTTACTGACGTGTCTAACGATATCTCCGAGCATACCAGGAAAACGGTTGCAATTGCAAACCTCATAAATGGGTTTTCGGTTACTAACATGCCCTGCAATTGATTCGTCATGGTCTTCTTTCAACACTTGCTCCCGTATTGTGGCGGGTATGCGTAACTTCCATCTTATGCCTGAGTAGCCAAGTAAGTAAGAGTGATGACTACCATGTCAGCGCTGGCGGGTTCAAATGTCGAGTGCGGTAGAGTTTTCTTCGGTCGTAGCTATAGAGACTGCCCACTTACCAATACATCCACTAAGCAAAATTCCACACCGTCACCGTATCGCACGGATATGGGACATCTCCCGACTGATTGATCATATTAAAAAGGGAAAAATTATAAATAAATAAATAATTGTTAAGGTTGCCGATTGTCTTCTGAATAGCGAACGGAGCGCATAGAATCGAAGGGAAGATCACCTGAGTGATTGATCATTGAATAAATGAATAAATATTAAGTTCGCCAACTATCCTCGGAATGGCGAAGAGAGTGCGTAGAATTGAAAAAAATTTCGAGATTGCAGTACGCAGTAATAGCTCCCGTAAACTAACTACTTATTGAAAATCATTGACATAAAGGCGCAGACATTAAGAAATTCTTTTAATGACTGAAGAAACATACTTTCAGGAGATCATTTCATTGTTTTTTTTAACAAAAGAAGTTGACCTATTCTTAGCATTTTTTAATGGGATTGTATCGTATTTTTTTTTTTGGTTTTATTCGATTTAATTAACTTAACTGATGTAAATTAGTTTAATTATGATAATAATTAAAGTGTTTCCTTCTTTCATTCCAGCTTGTCAACTTAAATTGGTTCGTAAAAAATTATCCCGCGGCGATATTACGTATAGAATGGTAGGGAAACACGGTAGCTGAACAGAAACGAATATTAAAAGGAAATAATGATAATTTCAAATCATAAATTTAACGGGGAAACATTAATTTTCATTTAAAACAAGGCAACGCATTAAATAGAAGAAACGTCTTGCAACGGCAACTGAGAAAGCAAAGAGTAATTACTGGAAACTTGTCCACATTCGCATAATAATAATAACAACAAAACAGACTAGAAAGGAGGAAACCTGGTGGAAATCGTTGTCGTTGCTTGTTTTTTTTTTTTTTTTTTCTTTTCTTTTAATATTTTTTTCTCACAATCGTAGCACTTGTAAAACATTTAACTAAACATGGAAATAATGGCTAACGCAAGTAATCACAATCAAAATCATCAACATCAGCAGCAACAAGAACTAGGTTTGTTGGTTGCTATACCAAAACGACAACAGCTACAACAACAACAAGAGCATTATAGTCATCATTATAACAGTGAAGCTACTGGTAGTAAAGCTGTTGTACCTGGTTCACATCTACCATTTCAACGTGAGGTGCGTGAATGGCAACGCATAGATCCGGATACAGGTGCATTGCTTTCAGGCCGTTTAGAAGCTGATCGCTGGATAAATGGTCCCTTAAATAGTTATGGCAAAGTAAGTAGAATAAAAGATTACAAATTAAAAATAAAAAAAATAAAAAAACCCTAAGATCTTATTTGACGTTTAAAGCTTATATGGCTAAACATAATTGATTGCTGTATGTTAACATTAAAAAAAATTAAAAAAAGAAGAAAAAGAAGCACGCAATATATTGTCCATACAGAGCATAAAACTAAAACAACAAACTGGGATTAATAAAAGGCACTTGAGTAAAACTTAATTAATAGCTTATTGGAGTTTGCATCAGTTTTCCTTTTGATTAGTTTTACCCAGCTTGTCATTGGCTTTTAAATTGAATCTATCCTCCGAGACTCTTTTGATTTTACGGCACAATTTATTTTTGAAAACAAAAAACGCAACTTCTTTAAAATGTTAAAGCAAATTTCCATAAGAAATCTCTCTGCTTAGTCATTGCGTACAGAAATTGTCAACGAAACTCTATCACAACAATAAATCAATAGTTTATCGTGTATTGTTTCGAAAGCATAAAAAAAGAAAAAGAAAAGAACATTCTTGTGTAGTTTGTCAAGATTAAAATAATTGAATAAAAGCAAGTAAGAAAATTATATTCGATCGTAACCGAATCTTTTGTACCCATCACCGTTATCCTAAAAAAGACAAACAAAGCAAATGAACTAAACTTTCATAGTCACTAATACGGAGAGGGCGCAGCCGATGCAAATAAAAGTTTTTATCGCATAGGCTTGTGGGCGTTGTAGGCGTGTCCTTGGAAAAGTTTAAGTCACTTCCAAATTCTTTTGCAAATGGCCAAGAATTTATATACTTTATGGGGTTTTTGAGACTTGTTTTTGTGCCGTATGAAGGTATTGAAAAATAAATAAAATTTTGATACACTGTAACGTTGGGTAGGCATGGTCAATTTTTTCCATTAGTGTACAAGTACTACATTATCAAATTTTTGTATATTTACCTGCTATAGTTTCTGAGTAATGAGCGCAAGACGAATTTTTTAATCCGCTTTGAAAAACAGAGATGTTCTCAATTTACGCGATGCTGTGGATGTGTCCTTCGATCGATTTGTCCCATTTGCAATACCAACTAAGAGCTTTCTGACAACTTTGAAGTTGATAGCTTCATTTTTGCGGCCAGAGGAATTTTTACAACAGACATTACACAGGCGGACGGGTGGTCGAACGGACATGCTTAAATCGATTTAGAATTTGATACTGATGGAGAATGTATATGCGTTGTGGGGTCTCTGAAGCAACAGTCATTCTGGGCGTTGCAAACGTTTTGACAAATTGAATATGTCCCTCATCCTTCTGTGATGAGTAAAAAAAAAAAAATACCAGAAGAATTTATGATTTCAAAGCCAGTTTCTACTGGAGCTAATTAATGTTTCATTTCAGAACATAAAAAAAGTTTAAAGAACAATGGAACCAATAAATATCTTGGAGGGCAATTTTCTATTCCATTTTTAGGAAATTGTACCGTAATTTGTTGTCTTTCAGTTTGTTAACAGATTTACTGGATCCATTTGTTGTCATGTTTGTACTCTTTAAATAGTCTTGCGAAATACTTTGACCAAATTCGACATATTGTTGGCTGAAGCATTAAAAAACAAAAAACAATACAGAAAGATCTTCGGACGTTAAACGACCTGCTAAGCTCTCAACAATTATAAGCAGACATATATGAACCTTTCGATCTTACCTATGTGACTGGTAAATTTCCACTCTTAGCATTCTAGGACAGACGACTGCACTATCAGACGAACGCAATCAATAAGTTTTTGATATACTACAGTAATCAAGAAGACATACAACTTATGCAGCTACTGTGTCTTTCTGTGCTTTATAAATAAACTAACAGAGCTAGTATTGATTATTACTTTATACCCCACCTGACTGCATTCTGTGTTATGAAAAAAAAAAAGAAAAAAGAATTTATATTTTTGCAGATTTGCTATAAATTGTCTTCACCGGTTGATTTTTATATTTTTACACTTAATTGCTTTTTAATACTTAATAATTATGCGTTTATATCTGTGTACGCTTAATGTTAAAGGTATTCAATCTTCATCAAGAAACTGTTGTAACGAGTTATCGAAAACATATATTAAAACAACTTTTTAAACATTTCTTGACAATTTACAAAAAAACAAAAGTCGGTTATTTTATGAACATGTGAAGAAAAAATTAACAAAAAAAGCTTAAGAAAAAATGAAACATTTTTTTTGTTTTGTGTAAAACAATTTCAATTTGCTGTTATTATCATTATTTTCTAATCTTGTTTTCGGTGTGAAATTGGTTTCATGGCCCCGTTGGCCCGAGTTAAGTTGTGATTAAGTGATTCATTTCCTTCAAATATTTATTACAGATGTATTCGAACTACACCTTTTAGACCCTTCTTGCAAATCAAGTGAATGAAAGTTGTCGCATACTTAAATACGTGTGTTCAAAAAATAGAGAGAAGTTTAATTTAAAAATATATACACTTCTAGTGCGCTTTTTTTTGCTTTTTTTTTACATATCAATCTATCCATAAAAATAATAGCAAGGCGGGAAAGATAATAGAGATTATTGTCCCCCCAAATAGAAATAATATAAGAATACATGATACGTGAATAAAAAAACTACGTAAACTTAGACAATTCATTAAAATAATTGAAGGAGTTGAAGGAAGGAATTGAAGGAAGGAAGGAAAAATAAATTAATTTCTAAGTGGAAAATCCAGTACAAGAGGCCTTTTTAAATCCTCTTACTTCACTGTATTGATCTAAAGGAGATATTGCCAAGTGATTTACGAGACAAGACATTTTGAAGGGGCCCATTAAATTCGATTTTTAACATATGGAAGATCCATATGATCTGAACAGTTGCACTGCTAACAAATCACGGATCAAAGAGTCTTAGATTGATATTTTTAGAGTATTTCAATATTAGCGTTACTGACTGCTCCCCCCAGTTGTGTGTCACATGTCCAATTAGGTTGAAGAACAGTCTTGTATAAAATGCATTTACATCTTAGATTAAGTTGAGATTCTGGACGAATTAGCCAGTAGAACTTCAGACGATTGGTAAAGGGAATGTTTTAGTTTTCAAGCCCAGTTGATAAGGTTTAGCTTTTATATGGTGGCTCCAATGTTAATCTTTGATCGATATATAAGCCAAGATATTTGATAGGACTATTATTGCCATTCAAAAATACTGACTGAGAAGAACACTTATTTAGCGTAACCGTAATCTGCGTAAATTTTTCAGCATACATTTTCATATTCCATTGGTTTAGCTAAAGCGAAATTTTTTTAAGATGAATTTCTAGTTCATGGGAAATATTTATTAGATGACTAGATGAAAACATCCAATATCACTGTAAACTTATTTTTGTTACCAGAAATTTTCCTTCTTTTGAAAACTTCCTTTAAAATCCTTTGACATACAGGCTATCATTACTTTGATTATAAATTCCACGTGTAAGAGGTAATAAGCTTCGGAACCTTTTGAGAAGCCTATGTTTCTTCTTCAAGATATTAAGTCAAAGGTGTGCTTTAAATTGATAGCCCACGGAAGACATAGGAACTAATTTGAAAAGTGTGAGGATTTTTTCTCCTTATAACCCCTACACAGAAGAGATCTAGTCGCGTATGTAAACTATGTAAGTGTTTAATAAAAAGGTGAAGGACTACGATTGGTTCGATGACTGTAAAGTTGCATTTTGACTTTATAGGATGATATTTGATCTATGCTTACTTCACTTATTTATTTTATAATTTAAATAAATAAACCAAAAAATAACATCTGTGCAAGCATGTTCCCAGTTTAGAGTATCTTAACGCACTACCTGACATGACATGACTTACCATAAAACTGAAGGGTATATTGACAGCGTCAAATATTTACATGACATAGACATGCAATTCCTGAATCTGAAGAATGTAATAAACTTTTCAGTTTGTTTTTAGATTTTCGTCTTGCACAATAATACTCTCGTTAGGAGTATAAAGCGGTTTTATTATTGCCATAAAGAACATACGACACACAAGCTAGTCAAATGTTTTGATAGGTAGCGAAGTATATGTCAATAAGTTTGTAAGAAAGGTTTATTTATTCTTCGTCATCTTCAACTGGGAAATTTAATTAGCCCTTAAAATAGTTATGCGGTAATATTTCTATTACATCAATAGTTATGTTTTTCTGATTTGTGTGTAAGTGATATTATATATTATGTCACATAGTCATGCCTTCCTTGGTATGCTGCTTGACTGCGCTGTGCATTGGATTTTTTTAAAAAAACCACAAAATCATGCAAGTGTTAGATGTCAAAAGACATCTACGCTTTTATAGTTTAACGTTTTTTTGTTTACATTATACCTAAAGCCTAATGAATCTTTCCTCCTTTTTGGCATCATCTTGCGTGCTGAATAAATAAAAATGCATTAAGCAACGTATCTAAGCTTTCTTCGAAATTGTGCTTTACTTCAAACCAATGAAGAAAAAAAAAAGTAGAAGAAGTAAAAGTGCCCTGAATCGTGTATTTATCATAATGCGCTGCAGGTGGAAAATATTATCGGAGTTTGTCTTTTCTTTTCTTTACTATATCACGTTACAAGTTCTATTAATTCATCTGTTGAATGCCACTAATAACTTAATTTGTGTTATGAAGTCACGCACGTCATTTTAATGTGCACTCATTTCGACTAAGCAAAAGCGTTTTTCTTTTTTCTTTTTTTTTTTGCAGGCGCAGCGTAAATGTGACTTTAACTTATTTTAAACATGATATAAAATGGCTATGGATTAAAAATAATTACTTAAGAAATATAAATCGTTTAAGCATTTGTATTATGTGTTATATTTCCTTTAATTATTAAAAAAAAAAAAAAATTAATTGTTTCCAACGTATAGCAAACAATTTTGAAAAACAAACACTTGTCTATCTTACCGGCGTCGTGAAAGCAAACCACCGAGCTTTGCCCATATTTTTTTGTTTGCTGACAAACCATCAGTGATTTGCAGTGCATGTCGTTGTCAAGATATATTTTATTATCATTATGCGATGTCGACAAAGAAAAAATGATTATAAAAATTAAAAGCAAAACAAATAAAGACTCTATGGGGGGCTTACGGCTTACCACACACCGCCCCTCATTTGTTCATACAATAACTTTTCAAAATAAGATGTTGTATGGAAAGTGATCGAAAAAGTTGTTCGATCTGCTCTATTTTCAGTGACATTCCCCCTTGGGCCAAATTTTATCAAAATGTCTCAAAAATTTGCGACTTCTAGGCTGAACACAATAGTATATTAGAAGGACAAACGAATAATCGAAAGGACGGACAGACGGATAGACGAACAGACAAGCCTAGATTGATTCAGAGAAAGATTCTCTAGCAGGGCTTATTTTAAATCCCTCTAGACGTCATATACGTTCGCCCAAACTTAATACACCCTGTACTGCAAATGGTCTAATAATTTAATATATATATATATATATATATATATATATATATATATATATGTATTGTATATGAAAGTTTAGACTTAGCCAATTAGGTCTATTTATTAGTTTATAATAATAAGAAGAATATTTAGTATTGTGTGACAAAGTCCCAAAGGCCCATTGATTCAATTTTTAGGTTCTCTTATACATAAAGCTTTTCATCAAAAGTAAGACTTCATATTGGAACGAAATCTGATGATTAGTATTTTATGACAAAAATAGAGGTGTAGAGTATTTAATGATTATACTTAAACCTGACTTTTTTATTGGGTTTAAGTAGTTTCCGAAACTTCGTTGACCCTTTCGTCTATTGGTTGCTGAAACCTTCAAAACCTTCGTCAGATCCGATGTAAAAACTGAAAATTGCTTAGAACTTTCTAGTTTTACGCATGAGTAGCCAAGTAGATAAGAACGCTATCATCAACTCAGTGTTCGCGGATTCAAATCTGACTGCGGCAGAGCATACTTGGTCGTAGTTATAGTTATAGTAAGAGCTCAGTCGTTGGAGGACAACACATATATATACAAACCAAAAAAAAAAAAATGTTTCGCCAACAAATCAAGTTTGGATATGCTCGAGTTGCTGAAACACTCACAACATTATTAAAGAAATTGCATGTGGATAATTCATAGCAACTGTCAGTGCAAAATTTGACATATATTTGCAGACCGGTTACTCAACCATAGGTTTCGATGCATTTTTCAAATAATTGATACAAAAATTTTACGTGAAATTAATAACAATTAAAATTTCTTATTATAAGTTCAAAATGATTCTTTGCTTACAATCTTAACGAACGACTTTTAACTTTTTGTTCTTTTCGTTCTTATTAGTCTTTTTGCAATTGTTGACTATGTGCTGGACTTGTACTTGGACTACATCTTCCTTTCTTGTCTGCCTATCGTCTTCCTCCTTCCTATAAAAGGAAACAGAAATTTTGAGCGAAAAGAAACCATTTCAGAAAAATCCTTGGTTAATAAAAAGGTTGATGCTTTTGCTTTGTTTACTTAAGATAGTGAAAATTGAAGACTTCCTCTAAAGCGAGTTTAATTTTCTGTCTTCAGTTTAGGGTATTATGCGTATTATGCGAGTGAAGCAATTCCAACAAAAGAGAAACGTAGTTCTGATATCTCAGCATAAACATGTCAGGAAGCTTTTAACGCATATTCTGGACTTACAAAATTTCGAAGCATTTATTGCCCAAAGGTTTTATTAAGAACTTTTATTCCAAATTTAATTAAATATACATTCAAGTCCTAATAATAAATGCATCATACTGAAGACATACTCTTGAGAAGAGAAGGGTCCGTCATACTGTAAGTTTCGCGGCTAAGACTTGTTAATGGGAAAGTAGACTTATTTTGCTTACCGAATGCGTTTGCCTTTAGTGTCTCGTGTTTGCCGCTGAAAGCAATGAAAGCAAGGACAACGACAGGCAAAAAGATTCATAAAATCTTTGGGTGTGGCACATAAGCTGCTGAAACTAAGATGAAGAAGAAGTCACGGGCTTCTACACGGAACATAATTCCCTCAGGTACCATCTGAAAAACGTGGATACGTCCGTAATCGAGTCATGCAGATTCTGGTAAAAGGCGACGGAGACGTCCCATCATATTCTACCAGGCACCATGTGTTTGGCGAGCATTTTACAACGCCGGATGCGGTATGATGCTCTGATCCAAGGAAGGTGGCGGGATTTATAAAAGTCCTGAAACTGGAGGGCTAGGGGCACGGTTGAGTACAATAGATTTTCTAGGTCCTGATACGGTTTGCCCACGCAACCCTGTAGAGTCTCTAGGTACTTCTTTCCTTTCCTATGAAATGCAATGAAATGCTCCCACGCTCCCTCCCATAAAACCGAATATGTAAAACGTATCGATAACATTGTTGTGAGTTGCGAAGTGATGATGTTGCTGTTATTTTTCTTTATCTGCCTCTTGTCACTATAG
>KK502437.1:654658-666447 GCA_000688735.1 Glossina austeni | reverse complement strand
AAATATATATATATATATATATATATATATATATATATTTATATTTTTTTTTTGATATGCTAATACCGGTAGAGACGTACATTGGCACAATAGATATAAAATTAAAAGAAAGTTACTTTTTTCTAAAAAGACAGTGACGCGTGAAGATAGATAACTTTGTATACTTGCCGCACTTTGTAAAAATATTTTTTATTGTTACAAATGAAATGATCTTGTCATTACACCGTTTCATGGTGAAGATTAAAAGTGCATTCTTATTAAGTACCTTTCTCTTTATAATGGGGTAAACGTCACCCTTAAAAAGTCATCAAACGTTTCCAACTGACAATCATTCAACCATCTATCAAACCTATCAAATCTCTGGTTGTCTGCGCCATATTGTCTGTTTTTGCGATTTCTATATGGCTGTAGGTTATGGTTAGCTGAGAATCATCTCCACACACACACACACAATATTTCTATATACCAGTGATTATGTGCGTTGGACATTCAATATAAGAAAGTCTGCATCATCTGTAAAATAACAACAACAAAAATTCTAAAGTTTTATTTTTTATTTACCTTGTTCGCTGCCCATAAGATCCAGCCAAGTGTGTTAAGTTAACCAGCAACGATAACATTATGGCTTGCATTTGTATGTATCGGTATTGTAGGCTGTAGTTATAGTTGTTGCCTTTGGTTTCTTTCAAGTAATTTAAAATTCAAGAAGTCTTCATCACGAAATCAACCTTTTTATAAACACATATATATGAGCTCTTATATGGACTTATCTTGAGAATTCTTTAACAAAAAAAAAAAAGAGAAAAAATATATGTACACAGGCAGTGAACCTTAAACTTGACTTTTAAATAAATTTTCAATTATCTTTACTATACACAGTGGTTATTATTATTGTTGCTGTTATTGTACGTAAGGGTAATGTTAATGTAATTGCTAATAAATAGTTAAATTACTTATCTCATTGTTGTTAAGACTACAAGTTCAAGTTTATTGTTTAAGCCTTGCTCTTCGCAAACGAAAGAAGAAAATTTAGCTTACAAAATATTTTATTGCATTTTTCCCAACATCGTAGCTCTATGCTCATTACGAGCTCTTAATGAGATCATACATAATTAAAACTTAGCTCGAAATAGACGAGAATCGCGACTACCAAGTCAGTGGCCGCGTGTTCAAATTTCAGTACAGGAGTTCAGGAGAATTGCCTTGATTGAAATTATAGTCAGTGTTCGATCGGTAAGGGCATAACACTTATCGATTGGTCACACATACACTAGACTGCGGCCATCGCCTCCTTACTTCTACTTCAATCTTTCTTTCTCTTTCTTGACTTCTTTCTGACCGACACAATAACGAATAGGGGACATCATCGTTCACAAAAAAAAAAAAAAGAAAGAAACTTACGCTGCTGGTTTCTGTCTTATGCTATGGTTGTGTGCTATCCTCACCCTCCCAGATACCCGTCTTAGTAGATTCAGGAGAGGGATGACTAAGCCTTCGTTTGATATTCTGTGTCAATGAGCGGACAACTGTCTTATCAGATACCAGCTGTTTTCCCTTTTACATAACGTCAGACACAAGATGTACCTTCGCATCAAACAAGAGGATTCGCAAGATTTCGCAAATTATGGCTTGAGCGAATACAGCAGATCTTGTCGATCGCGATATGCGACCTCACCGCTTCAAACTATACACTTCTTCATATATCTTAAAGGTCCTAACGAATAGTCAAGTGAATGTTCAGACTCCTCTTATATGTACGCGAGCTTTCTTCGATTCTCAAATTCACAACCAAGGAGTAATGACTAAACCAAGCCTGACCTAATGCAAAGATTTCCACTTTATACTCTTTAACCTTTTTTGTAATATTTGATAGACATTTCTCTACCTTTTTTTTTTTTTTTTGTTACGTTTAATTTATTTTATTAATACTTACCTGACCCGAGACGATGGAAATTGTCTTGAGATATTTTATCATCACTAGAAACAAAATCCCCTATATAAAGCGGCAAAGTTAAGAAAAATGATTTCTTTGCTTACAAAAACAACAACAACAACAACAACAACAGCAAAAAAGATTTTACATGCAAAATCAAAGAAAAGAGGTCAAACGGCTAGACATAACAACATCAAACACAACAACAACAACAATAACAAATGCAATGTGATTTACATTTTTAAACAACAGCAACTGCAACTCTCCCCCATGTTATATAGGAAAGATAGTCAGTCATAAGATATACATGCACCGACAATCACTCTTTCATACCAGAACATTGACGCTTTTTATAAGCGTGAGAAACGTTAGTATTCATTCACTGACAAAGCATCAGTTAACACTCTGATGAAAAATAGGATTTTTAACTTTAATTTTTTTTTTTCTCTTTTTGTAACAAACAAAAGTAAACGTGCGTTGCCCAAAGGGTTGGGATATTATAATTTATGTCTATACATAGAAGAATGGGGGGCCAAAATAAGTTCAATTGATATCAGCGCAATAGCAAGCGCTAAGAGAAAACGGTATACAATTGTCATTGTGTAAATTGGCACAAAAAAAAAAAAAAAACAAAATTTGAATATTGTTAAGAAAACTTATTCATTATCTATTGTTGAGAACAGAAATCATTTAAAAAATCTGTACCATAGGTGACTCATTTTCCATATTGAAGTTTTGCAAACTTAAACGAGGCTAAATGCAAAAACGATAATTTCGTTCAATAAATTTGGTTGTTATTATTTTTTTACTTGTTAGCCGGTTATATAAGCAATTTGACCATAAACTTTATAGTTATAACATGATATGCTTGAGTAATGGCCTTAAAAAAATCGTTTTGTTTTCTTTTTTTTTTATTTTTTTTTTGTAATTTTTACAAGTACTTTACGTTAAAAATATAATCATATGCGAAGAAATTTTTGTGCATAAGAAAATTAAAGGCCTTCACAAATTTTGTCAATAGTGTGAGTAAGAAGAGAAGAGGTGAGAAGAAGTAGGTTGGAACGATCTATGGAAAAATTTAAGCAAAATCATTAGTATGTCATTCCTAGATGCTTGTTTAATATTTTTGCTTGTAACGTAACTTGAAAAGCTTTAAAAGTAAAATATTGATCAATAGCTTAAACCTACTGCAAAGCAAACAGTAAGTAAAGTAAGTAAATAGTGGCTAGCAGTTGCTCAACAACTTTTATGTTTTTATGCAACTTACTCGTTACTTAATTGATTGTAAATTCGTAAGTAATTCAATTACAACTTACTTGATCAATGTTTCATTCGTGTTTTATATTAACTAAGGCATTTGTCTGAAAGCACTGGTATTTAAAATGTGTTTAAAAAACACTTTCATTTTTTAATCTTCACTTTAACTCTTCCACTGTAACTGTACTAATTAAGGGAATAGTACTTAGTTGCCACCCTGAACTTCTCCTACACTTTTAGTAGATAAATTTTGCGTATATTTAGTCCCAGTGTACAAGTACAACATGCATTTAAATGTAATGTAGTTAGGAAGTAAATATTATCAAAGAATATGCAGCAACGTAGTTTTGTGGACTTCAGTTAGTTCCTCTTAAGTCAGTGTCAAAGAAAGGTGTTTGGTTTCTCCATTTCTTCAAGCAGTTAGAAATATAAGAATTAAGTGTAAGTGTGTAAATACTCTTAAGCGGGTCTTTAAGAGGAAGAGCCTATGAGTAACGTACTCTCTCCCATCAAGTGGAAGCCACAATGGAATCGGTCATGTGCTTATACTAATCAAGTTTCTCTGTTATAGGAGAAATAATGAGAGTATTAAAGTTCAGATTTGTTAAATTTTAGGCCATGGAAATATGCTATGACTACTGAGAACATCGAAGCTATCGGGAACCATTTCTGTGCGTTTGTCCAAAGAAATTTTGCAATTAAGTTAAAAAATCCATTGAATTAGGTCATTAGACCTTTTATAGATTATAGATACGACAAAATGAGTTCAGGTCAAAAATTCTCCGCAATTCGAGAATTCGATGTTTGAACCTTACTTTTGAATGTAGGAACCGGAACGACTCCAAATAAATCATTTAAACGAATTTATTTATTTATTTATTTATTTATTCCACTTATACAGAAACTTAACTAAAACAAACAACAGTTGAGTTCAAATGACTCTTAAAGTAAATCTTAAATTAATTATTATTAAAAAAAACTTAGTGTAAGTACAATAAAACAAATAAAAGGAAAAAAAGAAAAAAAAGCATGTACACAATTAGCACAGAGCCACACCCACAGCCGGTACAGAACCTAGTTGCAAATGAACCCCTAAGCCATTGCAAACATGCATAAGCTTGTTAGACAACTTCCCCATAATAATGCGAAACATCTTTAGATGCGGTGATCACTTAAAAATAACCCTTGACAGAGTTTTCAGAACTTGTTTTAGGTAAAATTTTCATCAGAACTTTTTTAAGGAATACTTCCGTTTATTTCATTTTCTTTTCGTCGTTCACTTTCATTTTCTCAATTTTGCTCTCTTCTATCGCAGATATCTGATTCGAAAAATATTTCACAACCGAATGGCACCCAACATATTCAACGTAAGCAATTAGAAGTCTTACAGGCCTGTACAGAGCATGGAACCATGCAAGTAATACGTGCACAAACGGTACAGGCCACCTCATCACGTTGGTCAATATCATCAGCATCACCCGTATTAGCTTTATCACCAACTTCATCAATTACAGCAACAACCACAAAAACAACAAAAACAACAGCAACAACACCACAATTACAGAAAACAGTCAAACAATACTTAAAAAACAAAAACAACAGCAATGAAAAACCGGTACACAATCACAGTAGCACAACATCATCAAATGCCATCATCATTACTACGTCTTGCTCCTCCACTTCCTCAGCATCGTCTTCCATTTCTTCTTCACCGTTAACTAATGGTTACTATCGCGATCATCGTAATGAACGTGAAGATTATCTGCCCACTGCAATTGATAAGCATTGGCCACAACAATTAACGGATAAAATGTCTAACCTGCATATGGACAACGAACAGCAACAGCATCGTCATTATAATCATGATGATTATCATTGCAATGGTGATGTTAGCGACCATGACAATGATATGTTGCTGTTAGCCGCTGATAATCCATATTTGGTTAGTAATGACCATAAACAAAACAAGATCAATACACCAGTTTACCATCGCCAATCTAACAACAAGTTTATGGATAATAATTGCGTTGATAGTAAAACTAGTCTGATGATGACAAAAAAACGTCATCATACAAATGCGTTGCATTGCAACGGGGATAGTGGTAGTAATTGTTTTAAGACCGACAATAGCAACGATGGTGATGATAATGGCGGTGGTAATAATCAATTTCGTTTAGATACGGCGCCAAGTTTAAAGTTAAGTAATTTAATGGTAAGTAAGGCAGAGGATGTCGGTGTTTTTTTTTTACAACGACAACGACAACGACAACGACAACAACAAGTAAACATATTAAACTTATTAAGAAAAAGGAAAAGCAATTGCTTATGGGTGGGAAAGTATGCGAAAATGTTGAACGAGTTTAAGACAACGTTCGAGTTAATGTTAAGGAATAAACAGTTAGAGGAATTGAAAATTTATGAGTAGAGTTACCGTGAGAATAAGAAAAGTTAAGTGTGCGCCATACAGCGAAAGCTATCCTTTCAGTGTACACGGGTTGAACACAATAATTAAATATATGATTTGAACATTTTACACACTCTTGTAAGTTTTCAAAAAACGCATTGGAGTCATAAGCAGCATGCTTGACAGTACATGAAAAATTCATTTTTGACAGAACTTTTAGAACAAATAGTAGGCGAAGTACGAAGACTGCAAAAAAGTCAATTTGCTTTAAAAAAATTACATTTATTCAAGGTGTAAACGAATAGAAAATTCGCAATAAATAGTGTAGACTATGTTGCCCTTAATATCTGAGTTCGAGCTTTTTTTTAGAAAAAATAAGCAGAAAAATATCGTGTGTTCGACATTAAATTTTACTACGAGTGTAAAATAATGAATATATTACTGTTTTCTTTTAATGGCGTACTTTAAAATATATGTTGTTCAGATTTTAAAAAATAATCCGAATTCAACTTGAAATTACAATTTAATCAGATTCAATTTTTACAATTTATACAGTCCGCCTTCGGTGACTCGGCATTTTGAGCAGCTATAAAAAGCAAAAAGTTGGAAAGATGGCGTTACAAGTTGATTTCATTTCTAGATTATTCAGAAACTTCGTAGTCTAACAAGAAAACAATATAAATCTGATAAGATTTATAGTGTTTGGGAACACATGGAAGTCATGTGTCATGTCGTGTATACAGTAGCACAATAAAGTCCACATACAGTAGGAAAGATTAAGGTTTCTCTTATTAAAGACTGCATTTATGGGCTGAGGGTCAAGGAACATATTTCTTAAGAAACAAAAAGTTTTATTAAATAAGAATTCAAGAATTTTTTTGACTTAAGATAAAGTTATAAAGAAAAAATTTACTTGAGTCCCAAAAAATTACACAAAAATGTATACGCACAGCGAATACCCACGCTGGAAGGTTCGAAAAAGGAACATCTTTAGTTAACGGTACTTAGTTAAGAGTTAGATATGGGACTATAAAGAGGGGAAAATTGTTGGGAGCAATTACGTTAGTCCTGCTACAGTTCAAACTATTACAAATTGTTACAATAATACAGATACCACAGAAAATAGCCGCCGATCAGACCAGTCAAATAAGCTTACACGGCATAAAAATCGAATTATTGTCAGAATTGTATGAACCCAAAGGTAGTGCTATCAATATTGCAAAAGATCTGGAAATATAATATATAAAGTAACTGGTATTCATGCCGATGCCGTTCGAAATGTTTTAAGATCCAACGATTTTCATACATATATATATTTTTTAAATGATAAATTTCAGAAACTGGTTCATTTCCTTGATGAAAAATTTTTTTCTGCCAACGAAAGTCTGGTCGTTCTTCTTATTGCATCCCAATGGTCCAATGAGTTCATCGACTTGACGATAATCACTTAACGAAATTCAAAAGCTTTAATACGTATTTTTGTCACTCTGTCTTTCAACTGACTTTCGGAGATTTCTTCTTGCCATTTGAGATCATACTTTTAAAAGCGATGCAAATGTTGTTAAGAAATGCGTTTTTGATTCCCGATTATGTTATATTTGCTCATAAAGCGGTCTACGTCACTTAATCCTTCTCACTTGATCTATCACTTAACATTTCATCATCTTAACCAAACAAGATCACTTTCGTTTTTGCTAAATGTGGATTTAATCGATTGTTTCTAAGGTGGCAATTATTGGATCTTAATATAGGTCATCCTTAATATCTCTACTGTGCAACGTTTAAATATAGATAACCATTGTATTGCCTCCAGATACACTCATCGTATTTGGCAAAGTTTGTTGCCATCTAACCACTTAGTGAACAAAAAATATGATTTTTCATGTTCTCTACTTTTTTTAAAGTAAGTAAAGCACTTCTGTTACAATCATCTGTAGAACAATTGGTAGATCTTTTGAAATATATATTCTAATCACTTGAAGATAAGAATTTGCCAATAATGATAAATTTTGTATGCCATTCATCTATGTGGCAGGCTTCTGTGTCACTAAATAATCTGAAAAGCTCTGACGGACATTAAATCACAAAAAAGTTCCGCAAATAACTGTTGGAAATATTTTATTAACGTCCTTTTATCAAACTTTGTTAAGCTGCTATCAACGTGACTACGAATCAGAGAAAAGGTAAAGGAAGAAATCAATTTGGCAAACCTTGGAATCATTTCTTCACCTTTCCCTATAAACTAGGCATCTAAACAACGTGTTTTAGTTGAGGTTGATGAAATTTGACTAGACTAACGTTATCAACACTCTTGGAAGGCATTTTAAACTTATTACGAACCTGTTTCCATTTAAAGCAAAAAGCAATAAATCTCTTAGAAATAAAAGACAAGATGTTACATCATTCAAATGATATCATGCATGTAAAGTCCATAAAGTCTCCCACGCATTACTTAACAATTGCAAGTGAAATGTAATTGTCATTTAATGCGAAAAAAAAGTGTCATGAAAATGAAAACAGCAAACAGATAAAGTTGATAGCGAATTCCTTTGATTTTTGGTTTGATTTCTCCTTTCAATATTTGTCATTCACAGAAAAGCAGTTCGACATTATCAACAACGGGTTCAACAGGGCAAACTTTATACGTTGGTACTGTGTCTTCGAAACCAGCGTCAATGAACACCTACAAAAGTGGGGTAAATAAAATAAGCCTACATGCAATTGTTGGCAATGGTAGCGGCAGCGGCAGCGGCAGCGGCAGCATTAACAAGTTGTCTACACTTCAGCAGCAACAGCATCAGCCTACTTTATTTAGTCAAAACGACAATATCAGCATTATTAAGAACAGCAACAATAACGATAACAACAACAGTAACAACAACAACAACAGCAATAGTAATCAAAGTCATTTACTCAAAACACGCGTAGGTGCCAACATTAATTGTAATTTTGATGGTGGTGATGAATATCAGACGTCTGCGAAGACAACAAAAATGACAACAGCCACAGCCACAGCACCATCACCAACTGTGACAGTCACTTTAGAAACTCGTCATCATCAGCATCATCACAACGATCGGTTGACGCCAACGCAATCAATAGGTGTTCATACACAACAGAAACGTGATGAGGAAAATTTCCGGCATTATGTTAACAGTGACGTTCCATTTAATGAACAAGATGCTAATGATTTACGGTAAATGTTTAATAATTCTCTTTTATACCATTAGATAACCATTTTATTTTCCCATAGGCTCTCCACGAGGCAGCTAAGACGTCAACAGATTCCTCTTAACACCTCTCTGCAAAGATCATATTCTATCTCAACCGATGATCTCAGTAGTGAGTGGAATGTCGACGGGCACGCAGATGAAATTGGTAAAGAAGAACCGGCTGAATGGCGTCGTGTTAGCAAGCTCAGGCGTTCTTTCCAATCGTCGAATAAAACAAATGAAAGTTTAAAATCTCCGGCGCCGCTGCGTAAACCATTTGATTTACCAGAAAATTCTGTTAGTGTATCTAAAATAAAAGCCGATTTGGAAAATGGACGTAGACTTAGTACTGTCATGCGTAACAATCGTGTGGACTTAACAGCTTTGAATACGATACTCCAGTCAGATGAAACAACTGGAAGAGAAGATCATAAAGCTCACTCAACCAAAAAGAATTCTTTCCTAACGGCCGAATCACTCAAAGAGATACGTAATAAATTGAAAAAATTATCCGATGAATCTTTATATAAAGAAGATTTTAAAATTCATCAATCTCAACAACAGCCTAAAAATGAGGAAGCCTTTACCGAAGAATTAACTGAACGCTTCAAGCCGTTCGGCGATAAGAAACAAGCAAATCTCACTTTTGTTAATGTCACTGGAAAACATGCTAGCAACAGCTTAGAGTCCCGACTCAAATATAAAGATCCCAACTCTACTGAATGGCACTTAAGACGCAAATCCTACGGCTTTGAGAAAATGTCACCGCCCGAATATAAAGCAATGTTCTGCATGGATGACTCTACCGATAGTGGTTTAGGTAGATCCGGAGAATTGGGTAATTGGTCGCCTATATCCGACGCAAGCTGTAAAACTAATAGCCGCAATAGTACGATTATACACCTCGAAGAAGCGTCAAAATCAAAAAAAGATTCAAATTTGTCAAGAGGTTATCTAACTCAAAAGCCCGGCGAAAAAGAACGAGAAATATCTCCTGTAGACAAGCAGTACGATATGAAACGTCATTCCATAGCAATAGATGACATCCATTACGATTTAGAAAATCCACGACAAACAACTCAAATACATTTAAACGGTGTCTACGAGGACAGCAACGACTCGTTGCATACCACATCTCAAAAAAGCCAACAAAAACGTGTAGAGTTTTGCAAGACAGAAGTTCATTTCGCCACTGAATCGGGCCGTGTGAATATAGTGGAAACTGACAGTAAACCGCCACCTACTAATAATTTTCGCCGAAGACGCCGCAGCTCAAGTGTTGGTCCCCTACAAAGTTTAGTAAAATCGGTGTCTGCAGTCCATACGTCATCTTCTCCAATCAGCACATCAACAGCAACCGTAGCGGTTCCCATTACTATATTTGGCGAGCCAAGTCTAAAGCGTGCAATTATAAACACCGCACCAATCGCTCAAAGGCTTTGCTTAGAACCTGCCCCTGAACCAAAGACAGACTCAGCGATTAACGTTACCATCACCGTACCATCCAAAAACGATCTACTTCCTAACTATACGTCCACCAGCGGAGTCGATTCAACTGACTGTGATACCGATGAATTTATTTCTCTACGAGGTATTTTAAAAAATAAGCCAATAAAACCGAAACCTTATGTCTTAGGAGAAAATATTGAAAATTCCAAAGCTTTGTGGAGCACGTACAAAAAATTAGAAACAGTTGATAACGGTAATAGATGTTTTTCTATCTACAATTTTTCCTTTTCACTATCTTTTATGTTTCAGATTCTAAGTCATGCTCTCCTCCACCTTTTTTACTGGCATCCCAAAAGACTGTGGCTGAACGAATACGCTTGGTGGAACAACAACAGCAACAACAAGATAACGGACCTAAATGTTCTTCGCCTAGTAGCAACTTCTCAACTAAAATCAATGTTAATTTGGGAGACCGTTCTACATCTTGGCAAGAAGCTGGTAAGTTTTTAACTATTTAGTGTCCTTTAGGTTTCATTGGGCCCTTGCTCAAAACTTATTTCTGTAGTACTCTAGGGGCTGACTCTATTTTATTTGTTTTTATTTCTTTCCTATGGGATGATCTACTTTATTATTATTGTTATTATTGTTATTACTCTTATTATTATTATTATTTGTTTTGGTTAAAATATTTCTAGGTTATGTTACACTACATTAACATTATAACCTCAAATCAAAAACTAATTGCATGAAACGGTTATATTAAGCATTGCTTTAATCCACTTTGCAATGACACAACTATTCAAACCTCTAAATTCAATATGCTTTTTCCCGATAGCATACTCCTCCCACTTCTCGCCCTACTTTCTCTCTAACCTTCCACATATGTACTTACCTGAAATTATGTAATGTATATAACTTGATTGGCATGATACACAAATAGAATAGGATATCTTAGAAGATTCTCGTCAATAAGTCATTACTTATAACAAGTAATGATCTGTAAACATTCCTCAGGGTTCTGTAAATATTCCATGCAAAAAATGATTTCATTCAAAGTAAGGTAATGTCTGTACTGAACAGAATAAATAAAAGAAATATTGAACAAAATTGTGAACTTAAAACTCAACCAGAAAAACTAGCTTCAAAAGGAGGAGGAAGTGTACGTAACGTTACTTATTGAACCGTAAAATTGTAATAGAAGAACCGCAAATAAATTTAAAATCCATTCCAGCGTGTGAAGTACCAAGAGTTTAGCCAAACCACGTGCGACGATGGTCATTACAGTGCAGTTTTCATAAAAAAAACTTTCGAAAGGTGCAAGAAAGTATACTAACGAACGATGGCCCCCCTTGGTGGCTGCCCATCTTACACATAAATTAAGTATTTAACGTGTGGAAAACAACAAGAAGTTTGCAAAAGTTGTCCATAGTTAGTCGGCCAGCTGTAATAAGGTGGACCCAAAGTCTGACCTTAGACTTTTAAAACAATTAACGTACCACGGGGGTCAGGTTGCCCAGACGATCCCCTCTACGAG